>JAGFMF010012290.1:6380996-6434432 GCA_019455555.1 Galemys pyrenaicus
TGCCTGTTCTGCTCCCTGCTCTGTCTGTGGTGAATCCTCTCACCACCCCACACCTCTGGCCTGTACCCCAGTGCTTGTATGCATAAATAAATAAATCTTAAAAAAAAAAGATTCTGTTAAAAAAAAAAAAAGAAATACTACTTACAGTTACACTGTTAACATTCTGAAACTTCACATAACGAAGTGGGACAATACCATCTTCTTTAATATCATCCTCTGTTAGTTCCAGAGCTTGAGTTGGTTCACTTCTTTCTGCCTCCTCAAAATCCATAGATCGGGGTAAATTGATAAAAATTTTTACATATTTAGGGCCTTGACCTATAAAACATAGAATAGTAAATGCAAAAAACATAATCTAATATTTCCTTTTATCATTATACTCACACCATACAACACAGACATACACACACATACCCCTACACATATCTATATATATTTTATAGACTTCTATTTTAGAAATTTTAAGAAAGCATTTTTGTAGTCATAATTTTCCTCTTTTTCAGTAGCTATATACTAGTATATTCTTGGTCTGCTACCACTATACAAGGAATGCTAAGTTAAAACGTGTGTGTGTGTGTTTTATATAAAGAATTTCTGCCTTCAACTATAAAAGACATACTGTGATAAATGTAACACTACTGATATGGAGGTATAGGAAAGGTAGCAATGGAGTCCTATGAAGCTCAACAAAAAGCTTCATAAAAGAATTCTTGAACTGGGTTGTACAGTTCTGTTGTTTAAGAGTTATTTAGGAGGTAAGGGATAAATCAGGAAAATTTCTTATTTAATAAAAAGAAATGGCAAGTCTGTGTAAAGAAGATGAAACTATTAATATAGCACAAATAGGAAGATCTAGATCCTTAGTCTTATTATCCATTAATAGGTTATTTGAAATTAACCTCTCCCATTCTAATACTTAAAACGTGTCTACTTTAGAATCTATTGTAAAAAATAGTTAACAAAAAGTGTTCCCTAGTTTTCAGATTAAAAGAGAACTTAAATTCTAAAGAAACTTTAGAAATAAAGCAAAAGATATTTTTTTGTGCTTTCAGTCCCAAATAATTTCACATAACTCACACATTCATTTATATCCATGCTTTGTTGTAAGAACAGTTTTATCTATGCCAAAGGAAGAAATAGCTACCTGCATTTAATACAAAGTTTGAAATACTTGTGCTAACAGGTCCACATAACAGAAAGTTAAAGCTATCCATTACTCACCATTATCCGGCCCTTGAAATTTCATTGAATAAAGCTTAACAGGTTGATTGAATGCCACAGTAATAAGTAGCTGTGGGGGGAAAAAAAAAGTGTTATCTTAAAAAGACTCTTGAACACCATGAATATACACACAGCGAAACAGAATGAAAATAACAGAAGTAGAAAATTTTCAATTCACCTAACAAAAACAATGTAATATGGAAATCAAAATGAGGCAACTTCATTAAATTGACATTTGAAAAATATAATCGCCTAATATTCATATAAGGGAATGGCAAAAACAAAATTCAATGGAATAAATTAACTAAAATTACATTTAAGAACCTAAAGTCTTGTCACCTATAATTGGCAAGCAATCTGCTTTCAAAAAAAGTCAAACTAAAACCTCCCAATTAAAATTTAACTATATGTTTTAGTACATATGCTTAATGTTTTCTAGGTCTATCTGCCAAGCATCTATTCATATCATTTAACAACTGAGAGAAAATGTGCAGGTTATGTGGAGAGACTAGTCCTCAAGCGAACTCTAATTCCAAACTCAAGAGAATAGGACTCTCAGAGTTTTGTGCCAAAATCTCCAAACCACCAACTAAACTTACATGGGAAACTGAGTTTGGAAGATCACACCAGAGAACTAGGACAGAACACATCATCAGAATGCCTCTCTCCAAAAACTCTGATTCATTCAATCTTTCCAGCTCAAATTATGTCTGATATAGGTACCTGTAATTCTCTCCTGGGAGAGCTAGTAAACTGGGAAGCTGTAACTGGAATCTTGCTGATATGCATCATGACATATAGAACATTTACAAGGAACAAAATTAGAACATACCCTCAAAGCTACATAGTAAAGTAGCTCTGACTGGAGAAAGATAGGGTGCAGATTTATGATTTCAGAATCACTGTGGTGTATTTACCAAAACACATAAAATGGCCAGACTATTGCCCTTGGTGATAGAAGTACCTTTTAATACTTGATCTATAACAGTGTCAAAAAATCATAAGCATGACACACTTAGGGACTTGAACCACAGGTGAACAGATGAAGTAGAAATGCCTGAAATATGAAATCAATGGGACCTGACTCTCTCTTCCTAAAGTCAGTGAAGAATCATTTATTTCTTCTAAGATAGACAAACAGGACCAGATTTATATTTTAGAATAGTAACTTTTGTGGACATGTGGAAAATGAGCTGGAATGGGAACAAAGTAAAGAACAAAACAGAAAGTAAATTAAGAAAATTAACAGTCAAGATGAAGTAAGTCTGGTTAAGCAGTACTGCACCACTTCCTCTGTGACACAAAGGGGAGCACACAACTTCACTTCTAGGAGAGAGGACTAGAGATTTCGGGAGTGTTAATCTAAGTAGTCCCATCTTCTCAAAGACAAGATCATCTAGGTGGGTAAAAGTATGGAAGGCAGGTCAAGAAGAGCAAAGAATTCAAGAGTGATGAAGGCTACACTCAGTGGTGGGGCCGACCCTAGAGTTCCACTATTCTCCTCAGTACACTAGTTGCTGACAAAGATCAAAAAAGGAGGTGGGTCAACATGGGTAAGAGACAAGCAATCAATGAAATGGAAAGAAGTGGTAATCTGGGAAAGAGGGCCATAAAACAATGAAATAAAACATAATAAAGAAACAAGAGTGGGCATAAAAACTGATAATGCCTACAAGTCTTAATTTAAGCATTCAAATACCTGTTCATCACAATCAGATTCCAAGAAGGTCATATCTTTTCGTAAACAGTTGTCAAATCCATGCTCATCACTTTCATTAAGACATTCACAGCCAGCTTTGTTAATAAAAGGCATTAAATCCATCTGGAGAAAAAAAAATAAATCAACTCCTAAAGTATTTAGATTTGGTACAAAAACTTAATTTAAATATGTGATTCTCTCTAGATTAGGCAATTTTAAAGAAACTTTTAAAACAGTTACTAAAACTCTCATAACAATCTTTTCAACTGAATTTCTAACCAAGATCTACCACTACTTATTAAAGCTAAATCTAGGCTTGGACCAAGCACTAAGCTACCAGAAGTCAAATCTTTAACACTAAGATAATAAAATGTTAATTTACACCACTAAGCAGTAGAAAACATACAAATTAAATTATTCGTGAGATCCAAGAAAGTCTACTTCCCCCTTTTAATGGCCATGGTGTGTTTTAACCTTTATCAATGAAGAACTTAGATTTAAGATAAACAGCAAGTAAGGGCTTAAACTTAATGTTGGAAAATTTCAAACATATATAAATAGACTAACATAGTGAACCTCATCTCCAACTAGAAAAATAGTCAACTCAAGGCCATTCTTGTTTCATCTTTAACACCACCCTCCCAACAAGTTCCTGATGCATCTCCTGAATACTTTCAAGTAAATCTCAGGCATTTTCTCCATTTCATTCATAATTATTTCTATGTATATTTCTAAGAAATAATTCATTTAAAAATAAACCCTCAATATTAGCATTACCAAATCTATGAATAATATTTCTTTATCAAAAGCCAGTGTTCAAATTTCCTAATGTATCATAAATGTTTTACAGGCGAATTATCAGACCTAGAATTATGAATCCAAAAAAAGTGCAAATACTGAACTTAGTTAATGTCTCTAAAATTTCTTTTAATCTACAGTCATTTTGTCTATGTACTTCTTTCTTTTGGACTTTGCTGTCTACTTCCCTGTGGTGTTATCATGTTCCTGTCTTCTATACACCGAGTTGACGCAACACTTTCATATTTTCAGGACACCAGAGTTGTACAGCACAGTTTTCATCCTGTCCTATTTCTAACTTTAGTGGAAATGACTAGTGTTACCCATGAAGATTTTATTAAACGTTTTATATGGAAATGAGTATTAAATTTTGTCCATGCTTTTCCTGAACACTAGAAATCATGAATTTTCTTCTATGAATTGTACATTTAGTTTAGTTTTTTTTTTTTAAACATCTTTACACCACTATTCTTTTTTTTTTTTTTTAAGATTTATTTATTTATGCATACAAGCACTGGGGTACAGGCCAGAGTCTCGGGAGGTGAGAGGATTCACCAGACAAGAGTGGGGAGCAGAACAGGCAGACTGACTGAAACTCACTGCTGAGGGCAGCAGCGGGCGAGGCAGGAGAGGTCTGCTGTGCCATGTGGGTCCCCTCCCTGGCCGGCGGCAGGGATCGAACTCATGCTGCAGTGGCTGCGGTTTGCTTCATAGTGTGTTGCTTAACCCACTGCGCCACCAGGGAGGCCCCTACACCACTATTCTTAACTGAAACTGGTGAGCAGTTACCTCTTTTGGTGCAAACCTTGTCAGATTTTGGGATCAAGGTCCCATTTCAAAAGAAAATATGGACATTTTGTTTCTTAAGTAGTTACAGTAACACTAGACTGACCTTTAATAATTTGCTGGAATCTCCCCACAATATCATTTTGACCTTTATGAAATAGTTTTACTATTTTCTGTATTTCCTCTATGGTGACTGATCTATTAGGTAATCTGTTTCTAGAGTTGATTTTGATAAATTGGGTTTTTTTAAAAAATTTTTTTAAAGGTTTCTTTTTTTTAGAGAGATTTATTTATTTATGCATTTAGAGCTAGGTACAGGCCAGAGGTGTGGGAGGTGAGAGGATTCACCAGAGACAGAGCGGTGAGCAGAACAGGCAGGTCAACTGAAATACACTGCTGAGGGGAGCAGCAGGTGAGGCCGGAGAGGTTCACCATGCCATGTGGGTCCATTCCCTGGCCGGGGATCGAACTCGCACTGCTGTGCCACATGCTTCACAGTGCGGCGCTCAACCTTCTGTGCCACCAGGGAGGCCCGATAAATTGTGTTTTTTAAAGAAAAGTACCCCTATACTAAACAAGTACAAAGTTTACCAAGTACTACAGATTATCAGTTTCGCATGTCACATTTCTATCTTGGCATGTTCAGCAGTCTAAGAGTCTTTATATATTTTTTTAAATCCAGGACATTAAAGTGTAGGTATCTAATTCTAAAAGACTAAAGAACACTTTTTTCACATGTTAAATAATTGTCAATATGGTAATAATCCATTAGAATAGATCCCTAATTATTCATGGAGTAGCCTAAATGCTTTCAAAGTCAGTATTATACAAAGTCACTTGGTATTACATTAAACATCACATTAAGTATTCAATGTTATTCAGGGTAAAATGCTATAGCCAATTCAAAAAAGGGAGGAGGATAAAAATGAACACTGCTGAATAAAATTCTATTATGGTACGGTTATTCTGAATGTTATCAGTATTTGCCTTGAAAGGCAGTGCTGACAAAGTTTTTTAAATGTTTATACCTTCCATTTTACCAAGATACCTAGTATTGCATCTAGGATTAGGATCCCAGTCATGAAGACAACACTTGAAAATAAACTAAATAGGTGAATTATTTAAAATATTAATTTTTAAAAAAATTATTAAATTTGTATTTATTATGAGCATACAAAACAAGTCTAACATTCAGCCAGCTACATTATCTAGGTCAAAATTGCCATTGTATTGTGTATATGACATAATTGCAAACTGACATATTCTGAAAATAAATAATACAAAATAAATATAACTTCCTATGTGATCAACTTGCCAACAATGAGGAAAGAATAAGAAAACAATCAGACAAATCCAGATTGTGGGACAGTCTATGAAACAGATGGTCTAGACCTGCACTGTTCAAAAAGATAGCCATTAGCCAAATGTGGTGATTTAAAATTAAATTAATTAAAAGTAGATACATTTAAAAATTCAGTTCCTCAGTTTCACTAGACATATAACAAATGCTCAACAGCCACATGTGCCTGGTGGCTACCATACTAAATTGGTGCTGCCTTTCACAAAAACTTTGTAACAAAAAAATTAAGAATTTTATAACAAGAAAAATGTTTATATGCAAGATTTACCAATTTACATAAACAAATCAGCTACTATGAAGTGCTACTTCTGAATTTTACTTCCTTCCTGAATAACTCTCAAGTGATAATATACCGCATTGTAACTATTCATATTACATCGTCTTAAAAAAATTTTCCTAAAGTCTTAATCATTATTCAGAGTAATTTGCTTGTAAAGCTCAGAAAAACACATTACATACTAAAGTCACATTTTGATTCTAAAACAAAGTCAGTAACTAGCTTTTTTAAAGCAGAGCACCAGAAAAGAAGGAATACTTTTAAAGAGGGAAAACTACAACTATAAGAGTTGGCAGGAAAGGGATTCAGTATATAATAATCCCAGATTAAAATTTACAAGTCATTTTATTCAATTGTCAAAAAGCGAAAATTTTTTCAATACACATCTCTTCACTACTTGGGGGGAAAGTATTAAACTAATGTTTAAAACTGGCCATTATAATAGTTCAGAAAGCATATAGTTAAGTAAATAAATCAAAGAAGCAGATTAAAATTTAGGAAAAATGTTTATGATGGAGTCTTAAGGTTATAATACAAATTCACAGACAAAACCCAATAGTCAGTTAATTTTACTTTCAAAATGCTTATCTGAAGATGTTCTGAACTAGTAAAATAAAAAACATGAAAGCAGGGCCAATTTCATTTTAATCAAATAATGATAAATGCAAGATAACATGACTTCACATTTAAGTCTACTTACATAGCCTTTTGGAATGTCTGTATCCTCATTGCTTCCAGGGTCATTTTCTAAATGCTGCTTGATTTTTTCTTCTAACCCCACAGCATCTGCTCCTTGATACTGATCAATTCTCACTTTGTTTCGAAAAAACAAAAATGTAGGTGTTGCTGATATATTGTTGGTGGCAGCTGTTCCCTAGAATTGGCAAGTTAGATGGCATTAGAAATTAAAACTAACCTTAAAACACTCTTAATATGCACTCTAACTCTGTAGAAGTTAAACATCACAAGCATGGACGAAAATCAAAACAACTTTAATAAGCAGCATTATTCCTAAAATGCAAAACTCTATGACTCTTAAATCTATAATAAAGAGCACTGTATTTTTATAGGTTCTAAATATTTCATCCAGTAAAACAATTAGCTTGTAATACAGAAACCGTACTTTACAATACTAGATAACTCTCTTACAAGAACATACTATTTCTCAAATGAATAACCAAAAAGGGCATTTATCTGTCAATGCTAACCACTGCTACTAGGAAAAAGTAAAAAAAAAAATAAAAAAAAATAAAAATCAGCATATCTCTCTGAAAGGAGGAAACATCTTTTGCATTGCAATCGCACTTAATTCCACTCAGAAATAACTTCTGGTCTCTCAACAAACAGACTGAAACAGCTATCTTTTGAACTTCTACTCCAACCTCAGAGTATTATAAGACTGACTACTGAATGAAAATTAGTTCATTATCACTGATTCATGCTTTAAACTTTTTATGAGAAATGTAAAGCAAATGTGTCACCTTATATATTCAAACTGTGAAGAGGTACCATTATAATTTTAAAGAAAAAATTCATCTCCAAGTCTCATAAATTTTGAAAGAAAAAAAGACCATGATTGACCTTTTAGAATAGTTATATATAAGAACTATAATGTAAAAGATAAATATGAGCTATTTAAGTAATTTAAAATTTTCTAGTACCCACAATAAAAACAAGAAAAACAAGATGACTTTTAGTAACATACTCTTAGTGAATCTGATATAAACATCTTCAATACATAGTCAATGAACTCTTTTACATTTTTGCTTCCATACTAAGGTTCAACATTTTACACTTTTAATACATATCAACTTGAACTTAAAGTATTGCAAATATTCAATTACCACATGTAGCTCGTACATCACATCTCAAGACAGCATTTCCAAATTGCAAGTAATAAAAATACTTAAAATAAGAGTCAGTGCTGCAGTCAAGTGGTATTAAGAACTGAATAATAAAGCTATAACTCAGGGCTTAAACCAAATTCCCAAAATACTAACTATACAACACACTAAAAATTTTTTCACATTCTGAAATACAACAAAGGTAAAATCTAACCACCATCTAACCTTACACCCATAAAAAAGAGTAGCTACAGAGGTGTTCTTTAAAAAAAAAAAAAAAAAAAAATTATGTATACAAGAACTGGAGTACAGGCCAGAGGTATGGGGTTTGATAAGATTCACCAGAGACAGAGTGGGGAACGGAACAGGCAGAAATACACTGCTGAGAGGAGTTAACAGGTGAGACAGGAGAGGTCTTGCTCTGCCCCAGAGGTGTTCTTTAGTCAGAACTAATGACCATATTTTCAGTGTTAGGAGTCCTTCAAAATTTCAAACAATTTCCCCCTATTTCTACATATGCAAATGCAAAACTGTCACATAGTCATCCAAACTAAGTAATCAGGGCAATCTACCTACAACATTTTGACTCAATCAACAGTAATCAAGACTAAAGTTACTGCTGATATGCAGCTTTGGAACTAAGATTACAAAGGGATCTATTCAAATCAAACTATAAACAAAAATTCTCTGCCCTAGCTTTGTAATCAGTCAAAGTCTTTGTAATAGAAGATATGATTTCAGATTTGCAAAAGATAAAGTAATGTAAAGCACAGAACTTCAGGTGACCTATTAAGTACAACAACATAGTATTAGTTTTATATCAGAAGGATGTTAATATAAACTGATGAGCCACATACTGGCCCCTCTTAAAATCCATACAACCAAGTGCCATCATCCCTCATGAACTTTTTTTGTTTCTTTTTAAAGATTTTATTTATTTATGCAAACAAGAGCTGGGGTACAGGCCAGAGAAGCAAAGGATGAGAGGATTCACCAGATACAGAGTGGGGAACAGAACAGGTAGATCTACTTAAATACATGGTGAGAGGAGCAGCAGGCAAAGGCAGGTGAGGTCTGCTGTGCCATGTGGGTCCCCTCCCTGGCCAGTAGTTGAATTCGTGCACTGCAGTGGCTGCAGAAGCCCCACAGTATGGCATTCAACCCCTTGTGCCACCAGGGAGGCCTCCCTCAAGAACCTTCTTTTTTATGATGTATTTATTTATGCATACAAGAAATGGGGTACAGACCAGAAGTGTGGGTGTGTGTGTGAGAGGATTCACCAGCGACAGAGTGGGGAACAGAACAGGCAAATCAACTGAAATACACTGCTGAGGTGAGCAGCAGGAGAGGCAGGAGAAGTCTACCAGGGCGTGGGTTACCTCTCTGGGCAGCAGGGATCGAACTTGTGCTGCAGTGGCTGCGGTTTGCTTCATAGTGCATTGCTTAACCATTGCTCTACTAGGGAGGCCCCAGCCCATGAACTTTCAATAAAGTCTGCTTCAGTCTGATAACCCTGGCCTTATTTCTTGTCTAATATACAAACAAGCAATTAATATTTGACAGTCCTTCCTAAGGAAGTAATGACATTTTTTATAATCATATCAAGGTAACATTTTGCTAGCTTCAAAGGTATACTATGCATATAGAAAGATGAGTGAAGAATACTACTATTAAATTTCAAACTGATCTGTATTTTTTTTTTTAAAGGACTGTTTTCACTTACCTGACACTGATGTACATCTACTTCCAAGAAAACTGCCTGTGGATACTTATTACTCATAGAACTGAATGCTGGCGCAATTCTTAGACATGGTCCACACCTATGAGAAAGGTAAAAGAGACACTTAGTAAAAATAATACTAAGGATAAGTACTCACTTATCCTCCAAAGATCTAGCCAATTAAAACATAAAACAAACTCTGATCATTGTGGTCTTAGATTTTCTAGTACTGAGGAAAGAAGTACAATATGACTCCATTCATATAAAGTTAAAATACAGGCAAAACAAATCAATGATACTGTAAAACAGGGCAATGGTTCCCTTTGTGAAATTACAAACAGAATGGGGGGCATTAGGGAGGTTTCAGTAAGCACTGTATTTGTCCAGGAACTGACTACACCACCAGCATTTGTGCTCAGTTTATGAAAATGCATTATGCAATAAATTTATAACTGTGTACTATGTATATACATTACAGTTCAATAAAAGTTCATAAAAAATTAGAACAATCTTGGCTTCAGCAGACAGGTACACAAGAAAAAGCAAATTCTAAAGCCCAAATGTTTTTTGTTTTTTAAAGATTTATTTTTTATTTATGCATATAAGAACTGGGGTGTAGGCCAAGAGGTACAGGGGGTGAGAAGATTCACCAGAGACAGAGTGGGGAGCAGAACATACAGATCTACTGAAATACACTGAAAGGCAGAGCAGCAGGCAATATAGGAGAGATCTGCTGTGCCATGTGGGTCACCTAACTCCTGCCACAGTGGCTGGTGACAGCTTGATAGTGCTGGCTTTAACCCCTGCGCCACCAGGGAGGCCCCTAAAACTGCAAATATTTGAATTCACAAATAATTAAACTCAAGCTGTAATTTTTAACATTTTAGTCAACATTTTCACTCAGTGTCAACCTTAATAAGCCTCACACCAAAAAGCTAAGAAAATAACTAGCAAGTTCTTAAATAATAAGTTAAAGTGTTTCTGGAAGATTTTTGTATCTAACAATTCTCAAGCCCTGAGACGCAATTAAAAAGAAACAAAACAGCTGACTAAGCCTATGGCTGGTTTAGCAAAAATACTTCCAGCTATTAATAAGTCTTAATTAAACATTATGGATGAGAAAACAAATTGGTACTTTCTGAAGGACCATTTGGACATTATATATCAATTTTAAATAAGTACAAAATTCAACAACCTCACTTCTAAAAGTTAATCCTATCTTAACAATCTCACAATAATACATGTAAGGGTGTTCAGTATAATGTTTGTAGTAGTAAAAGTTTAGAAACAATTTAAGTGGCAATCAAAAGAAAACTAGTTTTAAAAGTTATGACATGCTCGTACTCTAAGGTAAGAATAATTTGTACTATTTAATAGAAAACTATGAAATACTATGAAAAACTATGAAATACTCTGATTACATTACGAATCAAAACTGTGTGGGTCATACAAAAAACTACTCAAGCAAAGTAGACTAGGAAAAGAGTGTGTTTAGGAGAGACAACGTTTAGAGAAGATAATTTTTTAAAATCATCCAGATTTCTGCATTCTTTGATTTTTTTTTTTAATGAATAGGTATTTTTATTATGAAATAAGCTGAGAATATATAATTTGACATTTAAACAGCTGTCAAATAAAACTTGCAGGCAAACCATAAACCTGGGGCAACAGCAGGGGAGGGGGAGAGAGTGAGGTCAACAGGGGAAGGAAGAGCTCAAGGGATTATGGTGATGGATCAAGGGTGCTGTGGTGATGGGAAGATTATGGGGATTACACCTAAGGGAAGAAAAAATATTGTATAAAAAATGAACAATGGGGCCTCCCTGGTGGCGCAGTGGGTTAAGCAACGCATTATGAAGCAAACCGCAGCCACTGCAGCACAAGTTCAATCCCTGCTGCCAGCCAGGGAGGGGACCCACATGGTGCGGCAGACCTCTCCTGCCTTGCCCACTGCTCCCTTCAGCAGTGTACTTCCATTGATCTGCCTGTTCTGCTCCCCGCTCTGTCTGTGGTGAATCCTCTCACCCCCACACCCACACACACACCTCTGGCCTGTACCCCAGTGCTTGTATGCATAAATAAATAAATCTTTAAAAAAAAATGAACAATGATATTTGAAAATCTTAAAATATTTTTAAAATTATAAAACAGGTGTCACATGAAGCACAGATATTTATACTATACCACAATTTTCCTAATTACCGTGGCTTCTACAAAAGCACACAGTCAAAATAAGGGCTTATAGACAAATAAAATGAAGGCCATTTAAACCCATGCATTTTTTTTTTAAATGTCCCTAAGAAAAATAATTACTAGTACTCAGGAAATATCTGGACAACCAAACAGGCAGCTCAGACCTGAAGGTTACCCCAGAATACTTTAAATGAACAAAACCACCAAGTGTAAGTGCCTACTTATAGGTACAGTGACAATCCAAATGGACTAGCGTTCTGGGCCAGTGGGGCTGACGTTAAGGTAGGGAGGGGAGTAAGTACAACTCTGAGAATGAGACCCCCACCCGCCAACAAGCACTGGGTGCTCAAGTTTAAATTTAAACTTTAATGTTCTTGAAATAAACCTAAAAGGGAGTCTGTCAGTAGCTGGGAGCTTTTCCCCTTTGCAGAAGTTTCCATTTCTATTCCTGCTCATTGCTACCTAAGACAAAACTCGAACCAACACAATCTCTACATTATACTTACATCAATGTACTAGCAACAATCATGTATCACTTAACTCGACTCTAACAGTAGAGCTGACTGTTGTTAAAGATCATCAAGCAGCCAATACTAAATAATGATTGACTTGGAAATAACTGTTCTCTTTCAAAATTTAACTTTTAGATTTTCTTAAATTTTAGACATCATAAATTAGAACTTTAAAATAAGAGAACACAGTAGCACAAATATATACAGCAGTATGCTCACACTATAATCACTCAAATTAATTGACTGGTTTATGTGAGGTGTTTGCCTTGTTTAATATAGCATTCAGGAGAAAAATTTTGCAACTATTAGCTGAACTCATGAAAAAGTCACCTGATTTCTCAGATGACTAAATAAGAGGAGCTAGATTCTCCTAGAACTTTCCCATCTTTAAAATACTATGTTCAAGGATGCCTAAATTTCAGGATGGCACTTTTTTTCTTGCATAGACCCTGATTTACACTCCTTAGTACACAATCATAGGACCTCTGAACTTGTAAGAGAGACCAGAGGCCATCTAGTCCAGAAGGTTAAAAAGAAAATAGAATTTATCTACCCTATACCTCTTTTTGATTAAAAGCTAATCCGTTTAGTATAATATGCAAAATGGATCTGTAAGGATTCTGAGTTACAACTTTTGAAAGAGAATACAGCGGACATTCTCCAGCTTTCTATAATATTACAGAACCAAACTCACAAAATTAAAACTTTAAAGTTGATCTAACCTAATAAAAGTATTTGATAAGTGAGAAACAGTATAGAAAAGTTTAATAAGTTGTCCAAGATACTCCAGATAATAGCAGAATCACAATTAGCAACAGTTAATTCCTTAATTCAGGCCACAATCAGCCTTCTTTGAAAGTCTCTATTAGACTCTTCTTTATGAATAAGAATTTTCTTAGCAGTTAGGATATAAATAAATTGTTTCATGAACTTGCTGATCTGTCCTACTTGCTAAAGTAGTCAATGTTCTACCTTAAGCAATAATGCATGTAAACACATTCTGCTTGTAAATAGATAAGGAAAATGTATGTGCTTTCTCGAGATGTAATTAAAAAGTTTATTTTCTGTAGAGCATAACTTTAAAACAGATAATTTCTAGATGTGTTATATTTACTATTAGCAAACATATTCACAATTGGTCCTACTTAATACAAAATAAGTAGCACTCATTGAACATTTATTATGTTAGGCAAGTTACAAAACCCTTAAACTACAATTTTAAGCTTTACAATTCCTCATTTTAACAAGAGGAATGAAGTATAGCGCTAGAATTTGGTTTAAAAAAATGGAATTTTTAAACTGCTATTCCCAAAACCCCAAAAGTGACCTAAATAGTGTCTTTTGTTATTTCAAAATTAATGCCAAGATTAAAACAATTTCTACGTTCTTAAATGTAATTCATGGAGATTATACACTACATGATTTCATTTTTTTCAAGTTCAGGCAGAACTATTCTATCATGTCAAAATTCAAGAATGATGAGAAGCCTGAGGGAGAAACTGGTGGAGGAGGGTGATTCTAGAGTGCTGGTATTTTTGAACTACATATTGGTTAAACAGGTATAGGCACTTTGAATAATTATCAAACTATATGCTTAAATGATTTGTGTTCATTTTTTTATGCATGTTATATTTCAATTTAAAAAGTTTACTAAAAACATAAAACCAACTGTATGTTCTCTAGGGCCCAATCATGTCCTAGTTACCTTACAGCTATTTATCTCACATACTAGTATTATTTGCCTGGTTCTGAAGAACTGTTGGGTCTGCTAACTCTTCCATATAGTAAATTTCCTTTAATCATCAGCAATTACGCAATATGTAATTTTATATATATTTAACATTATTTAGACAAGCCACCATAACCTTTAGAACTCAATATCCTAATAATATACACTAATACTCTTCTAGGATGAGAACAGTAATAGCTAAACAACTCCAGAATAAGAGAATCGTTTAGAAACTTAAGAAAGTTGTTTAGAAACTTAAGAAAACTGAGTAAAAGGTAAACATGGACACAAAAGTGATACACTGACAAATCAAAGATAAAAATAATTTCTACTGTGTTTTATGGTGAAAAAATGTATATTCTTATAACATAGCACAACCAAATTACTGTATGCCCACTGATGATAACAAAATTGGCACTGCTTATAATCACTAAAATGTATTTGCATATATTTAAGTAACAATTTCGAGATGCCAATTTTTAAATTTTTACTATGGTCTATAATTCACAAAAAAGTGCTTAAACAAGTCCTTTCCATAGACTAGCAAATATAAAGTGTTGACTTTTAATTACTGGGGGGAAAAAAAGAAACTCCTGGAGGATGCCAAGATGGGGAAGAGATTTTCAACAAAGGTGCCAGGAAAACTAAATACCCACATACAAAAGAATTAAGTTGAACCCTTACTTTAAGTCATATACAAATATTAGCTCAAAATGTATCAGAATTCCTAAAGTTAAGAGCTCAATCTATAAAATTCTTAGATGAAAACACAAGAAACTCTTCATGACTTTGGAACTGGCAATGACTTCTCCACCACGAACCAAAAGTACAGATAACAAAAGAAAACAAATAAATTGGACTGGACTCCATCAAAAATTTTAAACTTTTACAATCGAATGGCAATAACAGAAAGTGAAAAAGCAATGGGGGAAAATATATACAAATTACATATAGCTGACCCTTGAATGTGAGAATTAGGAGACCTCCCCCCACTTTGAAAAATCTGTTTTTGTCTTTTGAGTCCCCAAAGTTTAACTATACTTATCTCGTGGTAGCAGAGGGGGATTGGTTTCAGGACTCCTGAGAACACCAGAGCATCCAAGGTTGATTTAATCTATGAATACAAAACTCATACATATGGACAATCCACTGCACTGACTGAAAAAAATCCATGTATTAAGTGAATCTTTGTAGTTCAAATCTGTGTTGTCAAAGGTCAACTGTATCTGATAGGGGACTAATATCAAAAATAAATCAAAAACTCCTACAATGCAACAACGAAAATCCAAACAATCCAACTCAAAAATGGGCAAAATAGACAATGCTCCAAAGATAAGTGGCCACTAAACAGAGATAAAAATGTTTCACATCATTAGTCATTTAGGAAATGCAGACCAAAACCATCAGAAACCACTTCACAATCCATTAGGATGTCTATCAACAAAAATTAAAAATATTGGCAAGTATTTGGAGAAATTGGAACTGACAGACACTACTGCTGGGAATGCAAAATGGTAGTCACTGTAGAAAATATTTTGGTAGTTTCTCAAAATTAGGTTAAATATAGAATTGATAATCTAGGAGTTCCACTCCTAAATATCCAAAAGAACTAAAAACAGGTATTCTGAGAGACCCCTGTGGTCCAACATTCGTAGTCGTATTATTCATAATAGTTAAAAGGTTTGAAAACAACCCAAATGTCTATTAACGGATGAATAAACAAAATGTGGCAAATACATACAATACATTGGAGTATTCCTCAGTCTAAAAGGAAGAAAAGTCTAACACGTTACAACATGGATGAGCCTTGAAAATATGCTTACTGAAATAAATCAGAAACAAAAGGACAACTCTTACATGATTCCACTTATATACGATACCAAGAACAGGCAAATTCACAAAAACCAAGTAGAAAAGAAGTTACCAGGGTGGGGGCATGGTAAATCAAGAAGATTCACTATTTAAAAGATAGACACAAAAGATTGTGATTGAGGTGACAAAATTCTAGGCAACAATGTTAGTGACTACAAAACACTGTAAATGTACTTGATGTCATTAAATTATACACATTAAAATGGTAAGTTTTGTTACAGATAATTTCACTAAAATTAAAAACAAAAAAACACTAGGGAACTACTAGAAATTCTTAAATATGCTAGTGTTTTAGCAAAATTAACAGACCAAATGGATAAGCCACAAAAGTAAAGAATAAGGAAAAAGCTTAAAGTAGGATAGGAAAGGAAATGAAGAAAGAGACATTGAAGAAATTACTTCTTGGCCTAAAATGGAAGATTAACTTTGTAAGTGGTATCTTACAGGATTTTAATGGAGATAGTAGTTTGTGGGTGTAATACTGATGACCATGTATGTAGATGTGGGTCACGCTGGCATAGAGTCCATGCAGGAATGGATTAATGGCCATATGTTAAAGGTACTTTAAAGGTCAATATAACCTCATCAGATTTATAAATGTTACCTAAAAGTGCTTTCCAACTTAAAGGTTTTCCAAACCTTTTTGTTGCCATTTACTTGCTGTTTGTAATCAAGAAAAAAAATTTTACTGCATCAAAATACCCTTTTAAAAATAAATAATTATTAAGAAGTAAGTAACACAGAACTTTACTAATCAATTGTCTGCAGTTATGTTGATGGTTAAATGTACCACATGGCTAGTGGAAGTATTTCCTCACTTTTCACTTTAATTAATAAATTATTTAGTATTTGATTCTCTCTACCTCTCTGGTAAGAGAGGAAAAGAGTGCACGATTGAATGACTAAAGAATAATACTCCCACAGACAAGAATTATAAAAGTGATCTAAAAACTTAAGATTCATTAAAATCATGTCTTCCCTGTTCCAACTCTGGCCTAAGTACTTAACAAACGTACAAGATACCTGCCTGTAAAGCACAGACACTACAAAATGTGCTGAAGCTGGGAAGACAGAGAATTTTGACATTCTCTTAGACAAGCCTTTATATATGGAAACTTTACTCCATGCAACAGAGCAACTGTGGAAAGTAGTCATTTCAGTTGGGTCCTCTATTAATATCTATAAAATGTATTGCCCCTTTTCAATTCCATGATTATGAACCCAAAAAAAAAGCCCTAACCTTTTTTATCTACATCGGTATTTCTCCATCTCCTAAAATTATCTAATTTAATGGCACCACTTATATACTCAACATTTACTTAACCATATACAGGAAAATACATTTTTTGCCCCGAGAGTCAAAAAACTCTTATGCTTACTTAGACAACAAAATGTGTCAAAAATTAAGACTTAGAGATTTCTTCAAGTTAGTTGAGTAAGTGTAAACCAGGGAGTCAAGGTAAGTCAAGTGGAGACCTCTAATTCTTCTAACTTGCCAATGACAAGGGGAGAGCAGTAAATAAACTCGCTAAATTCTTGATTCTGAATGTCCTCTTTCAGTCCCTCAGTCTCAACACAGGAACACTGCACACCCAAAATGGAAGATCCACGAGCTCTGCGACCTAGGTTGAGATTTATCAAAGACAGTTAACATCTTTCACGACCTCTCGCCTCTTAAATCAAAAATCAAGTCAAAAATGAAGGTTTTGTGATCAAACTCACATGTCTGGCTGGCCACCTGTCTGTCTATATTGTTTATACCTATTATAATTTGTGTGAACCGATGCAATCACATATACAGGAGAGCCTAAGCCACAAAGTTACTAATAAACTCGAAACAAAAGTGTTTAAATTAAGAAGCATAATGACCAATACTTAATTTAAATTGCATCGGTGGAGCCTCATGGCTGTATATACGCAGACTGGCTGTATACCCCACCTGAATTTTCCAAAGGCTTTACAGAAATTCAAGTGGCGAAGAAAATCGACGTGTTCGGCAATCTAAGATTTTAGTTTTTAAAATGCAAGTAACAGCTAGTGTCTCCGGAAAGAAGGGGACTAGCAACGCAAGCAGAGGCTGTTGTGGGAGACTCCACCGACTGGAAGGAATAGAAGCGGGCCATCGCCAAGAGCAGAGCCCATCTAAAGATTCAAATGGGACAGGCGGGTATCTCCTGGACTAGAGAACGCGGCCGGCCCTGCCTCCGTGCCCGCCAGAAATTCCCCTGTGCACAGAAGAAAGCTCAGACCCAAAAGCTGAGGCCTAACGCAGGCGGCAGTCTGGGGCTGGGGCCAACACCGGACATTCCGGGGCAGGAGCCGGTCAAAGAGTCAGGATCCGGAAACAGCAAAAGAAAAGCACCGACGGACAGATGGGCCCACAGGGCTGGGATCTGGCCTCACCCTCGCATGGTGAACTTGACCACGGCGAGCCTGGAGCCCGCGCCACTCAGCTCCGGCTGAAAATCCGGGTCACTCCCGACCGGCTTCACTCCCACCATTCTCAGAGAGCCCGGCAGGGCGACCGCGACGCCACCGGCTTGAAATCAAGAGGAGCAGCTCCGGGAGAGGAAAGGGGTAGTTTCAGGAAGGCCCAGGCCTGGACCGAGGAGGTGGCGACCACGGCGGCTTCTCCCCGGGTTCTCAGTGCCGAGTCACGCCAGGGAGCAGAGCGGCCGAGGGGGCGGGGACGTGACGGGGGAGGGGAGAGGTGCGGAAGGGTAGGCATGCAACACCCAGTAGCCACCGCGCCATCCGGGCAGTCCGCGCTGACGCATTAACGTCATTTCCGCGCCGCCCGTTGGGGTGGGTCCCACCGCCCAATCCAACACCGCGACCCGCGACCCCGCCCCCGGCAGAGGAGCTCACGCTGGCCGAGCGGCGCAGGCGCAGACATAGAGTGAGACTCAAAAGTTCGCGTGTTCTTCCGCGCTCCCGAGACAAGGGTTTCACCGAGAGGTCGCTTGGGGTGGAAACGTGGGAATAGAACCTCTCTTTTCTCTAGGGTATGTGGCTGTTCTCTAAGGTATTTAGCGCATCACCACCCCGACCGTAAAGTACTTTGAGATAGTTCTTCCCGGCCTGTATCTACAGTAGACAAAGTAGATCAGGAATATACGCTTTTTCTGCAGTGCAGAAAATACGGTGCGCCGTATTGAATCGTGCCTTGCCCTACATATGGGAAATACTCTCGCGCCCGTGCTCCCTCTGTGTCTCTGTCTCCCGCTGCCTCTTCTCTGTCTCTGTCTCTCTGTCCCTCCCCTCCTCCACCCCCGTTTCTCCTGTGAAGTAGATTTTACTACTATTTCATGGATAGGTTAATTTCCCCAAACTAACATACTTATTGAGAAGTCAAGCTACCATTCACAATAAGACAATCTAACGCTAGCATGTTCTTTGAAATATTATATTAGGTGACAAATGAAGTGATTTGCTTTCGCATTTAGCTGGGGAGATGAATTTGAAGTCAAATCATGACTAGCTAAGGAATTTGTAGTTTATCATGAAGGCATTAGAGTAATGACTTCAGAGCCCTTTTGTGATTACATGTACCTAAACTAATGTACCTATAGTAGATACTAATTGAGGAAAGAGAGTTATGGAAACAAGGCCCTAGAAAGCCATAGATTCCTGAAGGCCAGATGAAGAGACATTAGATCTCATGGGGCCTGTTGTTTATTTTCCTTGTGTTTCTCCACTTCTTTACCTTTTCTTCTGCCTAGGAAGCTGACCAACAAGGACTGGGACAATAGGATTGCTTTTTGGAGCTTCTTGTTGGGGACTGAAGAATAAAGGAGAATGAAACCCAATGATTTATTCGTTCAACTCCCATTGCTATTTGTGTCTGCCAAAGGCCACATCTAGTAAGAGGCTCTTCTTACCATTACTCTTTTGGGCTTCTTTAATCACTGTTTTTCCTTCTTCCTTCAGGCCTGGAATAGGAATCACTCCTGTATACTACCAGTATACTAGCACTAGTATACTACCTAAGAAACCCTGGCCTGGACACCTACCCTATAGATTCTGATTTAGACCTGATAACACAGTGTCAGTTTGTACACTTCACATAACCAACGGAGACTCTGATCACCAAATTCCCCAGCCCAGGACCTTCCAGAAAAAGCATAGTTACCTGAAAACAATTCCTCTGTGGACTTCCCATACTTATAGCTTGGAATCACCTCCTGATTCCAAGCAAACTCTCACCTGACCAGGTAAACTCTACCAGGAATCAGGTAATCATCAGCATAGAGAGGCTTCAGATTCCTAAGATTCATAGATTTTGTTTTTTGGGTTTTTTTTAAAAGATTTATTTATTTATGCATACAAGCACTGGGGTACAGGCCAGAGGTGTGGGGGGGTGAGAGGATTCACCACAGAGAGCTGGGAGCAGAACAGGCAGACCAACGGAAGTACCCTGCTGAGGGGAGCAGCGGGCAAGGCAGGAGAGGTCTGCCCCGCCATGTGGGTCCCCTCCCTGGCCTGCGGCAGGGATCTAACTTGTGCTGCAGTGGCTGAGGTTTGCTTAATAGTGCGTTGCTTAACCCACTGTGCCACCAGGGAGGCCCAGATTGATAGATTTTGATTTAAAAAGAACTGCCATCTTTCTCCTTCCCTATATTAGCTGTCCGGTCCCCCCACCCCCTCCAAGAGGCAGTGGTGTGGAAGATCTGGTCTACTTCCATATAGTAAAACTTTCCTATCCCAACTCAATCCTTGATGTTTTTGTCAATATTTTCTCTTTGAAAGCACCATCCCTTTTTTATTCTCCTAAACCTTATTTACAAGTTTGTTAATACTCACCTTTACTAAATGGTCCTCAGTTAATCCTTTAGACGTGCCATCTTTTTCCTGATGTGAACTTTACTGATAGAAACATTTTTAAAAAGATAAATTTTTAAAGAGATAAAACACTAGGGATATTGGAAGGTAACTATAGCAAACTGCAGGTAAATATTTGAGAGTTGTCTACATTGAAGTTATAGATGATACATCAAAGTAAATGAGTTCATCAGGAAATAAATAGAAAAGCAAAGAGATACAACAGAAATTTGAGGACAACCACAAGGAGGAAGTAAAATGAGAAAGAAGAAAGAATTAGCAAAAGAGCAGAGGAAGGAGAAAAATCACAAAGTAAAGGATCAGAGACCAAAAGAATAAGGATTGGAAAAAACTGAGGAATATCTTTGACTGTGACAGGTATGTGTGGGAATGAGGGTCCGGGAGAAGGTCATTGGTTAGCATTCACAGGACTAGTGTGCTTCAGTAATTAAAACAATCAACTTTTGTCTCATTGTCTTGGAAAAAGCAGGATAGGTCACCAGCAGCTCTACTAGAGCCCTCTGAGAAAATTCGGCCAGTGGTCTCACTCTTGCTATGTTTGCTCACACTAACATGGGTCTGATCTGAAAATATCACCTCAGTATGTGCTGCCAGTGTCTTGGTCAGTATGAGAAGGATATAAGCTTCATTAAGGTAGACTAAGTGAACTACCTTCAATTGGTCATGTAAGACATCTACCTAATGTACAAACAATGCCAGCTCTTTGTATATTAAAAAAAAAACAAAAGACTGAAAACAGCTGGACACATTTGTAGGGCCTCGAGTAGGCTAATTCCTCAGAAGTTAGAGATAATTCCTACATGTTCCTATGTTCCTGTTCTTGGAGGTACCCACTTTTTTTTTTCTTTTTACACAATGACAGATTCCACCCCAGCTAGCTTAAATGAAAAGGCACTTGTTACTGGATATTAGGTTATTTGTAGGACTACAGGTGGGGCGTGGAATTAAGCTTTATTCTCCATAGCCAGAAACAAAATAGCCTTGGGAAAATGTCCACACCTTGGAACTAGTCCAGTGAAACTGAAAACTCCTTACTGCCATCAAGCAGTGCTTAGCCTAGGTGAAAGGGGTGTATCTCCTAGGGTTGCTGATAAAATTCTGATTTCAAGGCATTCTGGGAACTAAAACTATTTTGCTTTCTAGTACAAGTAAGTAAGCTAGAAGTGTGTTTGATTGTGTGTTTAATAAGCTTATCTGCCACAACCCCTTCTCATTTCCTTAGTGTTCTCATGAAAATAACATTAATCAGTTCGGATTTGGTGCTGAAATTTAGAGGGAGAGATGAATAATCAACCCACCATTTTTTGCAAAATGGTAAAATATACATAACATAAAAATATTATGGATGTTCAATTCAGAGGATGTTCAATTCAGTGGTATAAATGGCATTCACTATGTTGTTTCCAGAATTTTCTTATTATCCCAAATAAATTCTATACCCATTAAACGATAGCTCACTAGTCTTCCCTTTCTTCCAACTTCCTCTAACTGCTAATATTGCTATGAAAATTGACGTATAAGAATGTCTTTGAGTCTCTCTTTTCAATTCTTTTGGGTGTTTACCTAAAAAGTAGAATTGTTAGATTATATGGTAACTACGTGTTTAGCCCTTTGAGGAACTGCCAAGCTGTTTCCTACACAGCTACATAACTACATCATTTTACATTCCCACCAGTAATACATAAATGTTCTGGTTTCTACACATTCTTTCCAGCATTTTTTTCCTTTTTTATTTGAATAGTAACCATTTGATGGATGTGAAGTAGTATCTCATTGTAGTTTTGATATGAATTTTCCTAAGGCTGAAGACATAGAGCATATGTTCGTGGGCTAAGGATCACTGGTATTTTTTTTTTTTTTTTTTGAGAAATGTCTGTTCAGGTCCTTAGCCCACTTTTTAGTTGGTCTTTATAATTATTATAGGAGTTCATTATACATTGTGGATTTAACCCCTTACCAGATATATGATTTACAAATACTTTCTCCCATTCTGGGGGTTGTCTTTTCATTTTCTTTTCTTTCCTTTTTTATCTTTTAAAAATTTATTTTATTTATTTATGTATACAAAGACTGGGGTGTAGGCCAGAGGTACAGGGGATAGGAGGATTTACCAGAGACAGAGTGAGGAGCAGAACAGGTGGATCTACTAAAATACACTGCTGAGGGGAGCAGCGGGCTCCCTTCAAGAGAGGAGAGGGCTGCTGCACCATGTAGGTCACTTTCCTGGCTGGGGATCCAACTCGTGCTGCAGTGGCTGCAGATAGCTTCATAACGCTGTAATTGTCTACTATTTTTGAACGAAACATCTTCAATATTTCAAAGTATTCCCATGTTATGTAAAATATTCCAGTTGTGTTGTATTTTTAGTATTTGTTGGGGAAATATTATGCAATAGAGTATTTGCTCTATTATGCAATACAGTCTCTGCTGTTGGAATTTTCTTTAAATTTTGCCCTGTTGTGCAAAGGAAAGATGCACTTTTGATTTTTTGAAAAACGAGAAAGAGAGTAAAAGAAATTATTCTACAAAAAAATCCCAATAAATTCCTCTGAGATATCATATAGTTCCTTGAATAAGTGAAATTTGTATTTGCAGAAACCCAAGGATATATTTTTGAATTACATAAACCCCTCCATTAATTTCTCAAAATTACACCCACCTCACATTCTATGTACAAATGACTGCAGTTTAGTAGCTTTTTGTTATCTTGTTACTGAAGAACTTATTTAACTCTGATTATCAACTGATAGTTTATTTATGACCTCTTTCATATGTTAGACTTTGCTTTTTTGTTACATTTTTAGGGCAAAATACGTAACAAATATAATAGTAGGAAATCCTGCTTCATAATTTTCTATGAAACTTGGAAATCTAATGCCATTCCCCATAGTTAGCTGTAGGTGGCGCAAAATCTTTTTGGTCAGAGGGGTGTGATTTCCCCTTATCAAATAAGGGGAATTCTTATTTGACAAACATCAAGTGCTCCTTTAAATAATCCCTTCCTTTACCATTTGTCTGATTTACACTATATTCTTTAGCTTTGGACGCTGGAAAGTGTCTTGCAGGAGGGCAATTCCTAGAAGGTCTGAAGAGACCTATCTTCTAAAACGTGCTGAAGAACCTTGCTGACAATTCTTAGACCAACTTGAGTGTTTCCCAGAGACTTAAAATAGGATTCTTTCCTAAACCTTATATCTGAGGTTCAGAAGTCTTTAAACTATCTAAACTTTCTATTAAATGGGCCAAACATTTAGACAAATATTTCAGACACCTTGGTCTGTGAAATCAAAACCCATATTTGAATTTTTTTTAGACTTTTTGGCAGATGGAATTAGCCCTTTGAAAAAGCACATTTAACTATGTTTATGAAAACAGCAATCTATGCGTTCACTTAATCACTTGAAAGAAAGAGTTCTTTTTGCTTGTGGTAGTGCAATAGATAGTATCTGGTTAAAAAGTGTAAATAGGGAAGAAATAATAACACATATACCAGAGGCTTTTACTTTATTCAAAGCTCTCTCTTAGGCTTGCCCTGAACTGTGCACACACACCACACAACCCTCACCAATCAGACTGTTCTTAAGCCACAGCATCAGCGTACTCAGTGTGTCTGCAGACCAAGAACAGAGGATGTTCAATAAGAATAATAGGCATAGCAGTTATAAGACTAAACACCTCTTTTTCAGCAAAATGGAAAGTAGGCATATCTATGACAAAGATGTATTCTGCAGTTTTGTTTTGCAAAGGAGAATGATGAGCCATTTGAAACCAAAATAGGATATGTTAAATGTCTTGGTTGGGTGGACAAATAAAATGGAATATTTGAGTAAAAAATTTATAGGTATGTTAGTGACTTCTATACAGTAAGGAAGTAGTTATGTTAGTGTGTAACTGTGGGACATCCAGGCACCCCAAACTTAAGGGATACATGGCCTACAGGAATTCTGCATCTAAGGAGTATGGGGTGAGGGTACAGGGACAATAGCATCAGTTCACTGTTCTGTGCTGCTTCTCCTCCATGAATGAAGATATATTCAATATCAGTTATTTCCTCAATGTAAAAATCACTATTTTCCACCCAAATCAACACTTAGAAGGGAAAATCAGATCCATTGCAACTGGTACAAAGTAACAAAGCATACAGCTTTTTGTGTTGTCCTCTCTGTAGATGCATCTGTCTCCCCACCCAACCATGAATGACTTTGCCACGAACCAGGTGAGCATCATCTGCAGGCCCAACCAGCAGAGCATCCAACTTCACTGGCTGATGAATATAGGACACTTCCTACCTTGATGAATTAAATTCAGGACAAATAAAACACTATTTCAGAAAATGGAAATCAAGTTAAAATTCTTATAGCTGTTACCCCAAGCACCCACCTTATTTTGGAGAAAATACTGGTAATTCCAAAATGTCATCTGTAAATGTTTCAACCTGCATGTCCAGAAGATAAAGATTCCTCTTCAAATTCATAACCTCAAACACCATCATCACACCAAAAATGTTAGCAATGGTTCCTGAATATCACAAATATCTACTCACTGTTAAAAATCCAATTTTAGGGCCCTCCCTGGTGGCGCAGTGGGTTAAGCAACGCACTATGAAGCAAACCTCAGCCACTGCAGCACAAGTTCAATCCCTGCTGCCGGCCAGGGGAGGGACCCACAGGGTGCAGCAGACCTCTCCTGCCTTGCCCACTGTTCCCCTCAGCAGTGTACTTCAGTTATCTGCCTGTTCTGCTGCCCACTCTGTCTGGTGGATTCTCTCACCCCCCCACACCTCTGGCCTGTACCCCAGCTCTTGTATGCATAAATAAATAAATCTTTTTTAAAAATCCAATTTTGGTTTTAATTTCATAACTTTTTTGAATCAGTATCAAGTTAGGTATCTACATTCCATTGGTTGATATGTCCCTAGCCTCTCTTATTAAAACTCGGTAAAGTCTATGTTCCTATTTTTCCATATTTGCATTTGAAAAATTTTAAATGGACAGAAAATTTGCAGAAAAAGAAGCAGAAGGAGGTGGTGGTGGTTGTGGTGATGGTGGTGAAAAGGAGGTAGTTCAGTGAGAAGGGTAAGCCTTCTACTAGTCTTTAACTGGGAGACTGACCATGAAGCATGTGCCCTTGCCTCTAAGTATTCACCATGAGCAGCCGTTAGAAGAGGTAACCTCAGCTGCAAAGCTTTGGTGACCCTGCAGAAAGCTAAGAGCATTGAGCCAACTGTTTTGTACAGAAGTGGGTAGCATTCTTTTTTTTTTTTTTTCCTGGAAGGGAAATCAGGTCAAGCATCATTCTATCTCTCATAGTCCACTAATTGTAACTTACTCCCTACAGCTTTGGGGAACTCTACCTGGGCTCTGGTGGGGCTCTCATGCCCATGGAAAATAGAAAAAGGTTAGGACAAATTATAGCCCCTGTTCTCCAGCTGGCTACAAGAAACTGACATCTATCACCTCCTCCTTTACTATCCTAATTTCCCTGTGCTGATATTAGTAGTTTGGTGAAGAGCCCCCCAATCCTCATTTGTGAGGAGCTTGAGTCACCCGAACCTTATCACAGTACTCCTTCTGAGAAGGCGTAAGTATAAAGTATGAAGCAAAGAGAGCTATTTCTAGAAAAAGACATCCTGTTACTTGGAAAGAAATGGTTTGATTCAGTGGAAGTCGTGAGTTAGGAAAAACAGAAGTCTTGTCAGTTGACTTTCATGTCATGTGAACGAGCATAAAGGGAAACTCTTTAAGAGTCTGAATTACACAAAACCATGTAAGGAACACTTACTAAGCTACTCTCTTGTAAGATCAAGTGTGAGGACTTGTGATGTCAATGTGAAGTCCCTAACAATCACGTGACATTTAGGGAAATGGGTCCAGGAAAGAAGGGACAGATTTAGTAAAGTTCTAGGCATTGCGGGAGAAGGAAATGCTCCTGTCTGAAGGAGCTGTTTTTCTCCTGTTCTGCCTTCCCCACCATCCACCCCCACAATGCCCCAGTAAGTCCATCCAATAGGATTTTGCTATGTGTGTCTGAAAATCGGCAGCAATGAGCATTACCTGAAAGCTTTTTAGAAATAGTGAAATGGCCCACACTATTCCAGAACTATTGAATCAAAAACTTTGTTTCTACAAGCTCTCTAAGTGACTTTTGTACACAGTAACGTTTGAGGATGCAACAGAATTCTAATTTGTCCTATAAATCTGCAAGATTATGAAGGAAAAACAAAATCATGGCATGAACAATCTTTTCTTTTAAACAGAAATGACCATCGCACCAGTTTGGCTAAGTGTCATCCATCCATTCATTCATTCAACAAATATTTGGCAGGGAGATAGGCAAGAAGAAATAATCAACATTATCGGGTTTATATAATCTCCTAGACATCCATAAGGTTATGTACCTGTTTTCTATATAGGGAAATTGAGGACACTGAAGAAGAGCAACACATGCCCCTGGTGACACTGCAGGGGAGGAACTGCGGTGAGAATACACCCTTCTCTAAAAGCAGAACTAAAGCTCCACCATCATTTGTCCCCCACAGGGGGAGTGTACATTCTTTTTCTCTTTTCCACAGGAATGTTACCCAAGGTTAGACTTCCTCTGGTTGAGTAGCAGAATTCCCCTGTCTCCGTAACGTGTGCAACAGTAAAGTTCGGGGGTCAGAGGCAAACAGTAACCAAATTTCAGAGTTAAATGTTCCGGGCGATAGCACCGTATCGTGGAGGTAGCAGAGTCCACTTGCAACACCCTGATCACTGGGAACACCTAGACTTGCCCTTTCATCGTCTCCCTATCTTGGTCCTCCCAGCAGGGGCAGTGGAGACGAGAGAAGAACCTAGACAATACTCCCCACAACCAAAATGGCGATCGGTACGTCTTGCCCACACTTGGCCTCTGCCGCTCTGCGGCTCCATAGCAACGCGGCTTGCTCCGCCCGCGCCAGCCTAGACCCAGCGAGTATGAAAGCTGTGAGCTTTTCCCGCCCCCTCATTTTTGCGACAGTTGCAGCGAAAGTCACGGCAGTTGAAGCCTGTGTCAGCTGATTTACTGCAGCGGTGGCGGTGGAGGTGGCGGTGGCAGCGGCTCTTTGCATCCTTGGTGGGGAGAGGGCGACTGGACAGGGATTGCGCCCCCGAAGATTTCCCACCCAGATTTGTCCACACCAACTCCTCACCAGATACGTCCTCGCCTTGTCCTTTTTGCCCGGACGCCCACGGGTGGTCTGATCGACTCGATCGCGGCAGGAGATGAAGCTGTGACAGGTAAGGGAGCTTTTGAGCTTCCAGGGAGGAACCCCAGCATGCGACTTGTCTGCAACGAGGAGGTCGGAGGAGGAGTTCAAGGATCGTAGCGCGCTCCAGTCTCAGGTGGTCCCGGCTGTTAGAGCACTGCTTCCGTGCGGCGGCGCCCCCAGTTCAGGCCCACAGCTGGGTGCTTTTGCCAGGAGCTTTGGTCTTGCCAGGGGTCTTTGAGATTGTCTGGCCTGGTGAATGACATTTGCTTCTGGTGACGCTGGCTCTGGTCTTGAAATGGGACTGACTTGCCCTCAGTGCCCTTTAATCGGGGCGAGGTGGTGAATGATGATGGTTGAGTGCTTTTTGGGTAATGTACTTGCTTTTGGGGGTGCACACGGTCTCTCCTTTCTTGTTGGTACATCTGTTCGAGTTTCATCTGTGAGATGCCACCTACCAGTTCTCATCCTTTCGCCTTAGAACTTGGTCCAAGAGGAGACCTGCTGCTCTTGCTCACTTTCTAATGGTTCCCAGTGTTTTAAAGCTATATGTTTGGGAAAGTGCTATTTTGCCTTTTTAAAGGAAATTGCGTCTTGTGTTTGATTGCTTTCCTGTGTCAGATCTTCAGGCACAGTTTGCTGTTCCTTAGGGTTTGATAATGTGGAGCTACAGTTGCATCACAGGCCGCTTTGGTATTGTTGATGTCTTTAGGATTTTAGGATTCCTTGGGAACAACGTCTTCCTTTCACTGGAACACTTACCATGAGCCAGAAAAGACAAGCTATGACTCTTTCAAATGTTTACTGGCTTAGGATTTTATGAACACAATGGAATGATCTGTTGTGTAAGAGCAATTGACTGAGTTTTAGAAATTTGTGCATTATTAGTAATTTGTGACAATATTGAAGTGAAGGACACAACTTAAAAATGAAGTGTGTTGAAATCCTTTATCATTATGAAGGCAAAAAACTGCCTTAATTTCATCTAAAATAACATCTTATTTCCAACTGGGAAAATGGTACAATATAAATAAATAGTAAAGGCCTCATTAGCTTCATTTAGAGGCTATGGTAGAGAAATTAATTTATTTAAATGTCTATCTTTAAAAAACACACACTCAGAGCCCTACTTAACAGCAAAATTGTAGTACATACTTTATTTTTTCTCTTTTTGCCCCTTGTAGTTAAAATTTAAAAGATCTTGATAATTCCATAAATTAAAAGGACTAGGGTTTGTCTTTGTATCACTGTGGGAACATAAAGATGAGGTAGTGAGCCTTGACCCTTTTGATTTCTTTTTATTTTATTTGAGTATAAGTTTTATTTTGAAGCAAAGAGTTAATCTCTGTAACAGGCTTAGCGTTGAACACTTTGAAAAGTGATGAGCTGGTTTTGTGCCCAGGATGTGAGAAAGGTAGGATGACATTTAGCTTTAATGATATGCTCTGTGTTAGGTGTGAATCCTTAAAGTTTTGGACCTCAGGTGATGAAGATTGAGTTCATCTTCTCAACTCAATGATCATCTTTGGGCTGTTCAAGGCGTGAATCCTGTTTCTTTGTTTTCCTGTACATTGCCTCTAATTTCCAAGTCCCACTCCATTCCCTTGCCCATTATCCCAGATGCAATTGTTCTAACGTAAGAGATGTGTATCCTTTTGATTATAAGTATTATTAATTGTACAATGTCTTGGGTGCTCAGGTAGCATGTGATATCCTGCTATATATCCCATTACCTTTTCTCTCTCCCTGCTGTGTTTGAAGCATCTATTTGTGTCACTGTCCATCACTTCTACCAGGTGCACATTATTTCAGAATGTAATCAACAGTTTATCTTCTATGCTTCTACTTGTGGGTACTCTAGACAATACTTTGATAATCAGACCCTTGAGACTTCTATGGGGCATTCTTTGAAAAGCCTATGCAGGAACATGATTTATGAACCAGAGGGTATTCGTATATTTTATTGAAAGACATCAGATTGTGTTTTAGAATAGATGGCAATGATCCATGCTCTTGCAGGCAGGTCACAAGAACTTCTATATCCTCTTTTCCCACAATGCTCAATTTTATCCAGTCCCTGATTTTTGTAGGCAAATAGATACAAAGTAAAATCTCATTTTAAATTACATTTCACCATTACTAATGAGTTTTAGCATTTCTCTGCATGAATTTTTATCTTGTCGCATTTTCCCTTTTGTAAAATTGCCAGTTTATCCCTTTATTTTGAGGTTTTCATGTTTTGCAGAAGTTCCTATTATTTCTTATGCATTGGACTTGTAAAAATTATACCTGCTCCTATTCTGTCACTTGTCTGTAATTCTTTTTCATGATGTCCTTCACTGAACAGAAATCTTTAATTGTGATAAAATTAAATTAAGAAACAAGCTTTGCCTTATGGTTTGTGATTTAAAGGTTTTGGTCAAGAAGTCTTTCCACAACTGTCACAAAGTTACTCTCCTATGTTCTATAGGGTTAGCTTCATATACTCCCTTTATACTTATAGGTCTTTAATACATTCAGAGTCTGTCTTTGTATATGCCAATGGAAGCGATCCAGTGTTCTTTCCAAACAGTGTGCCAGTTTTCCTGTGTTCTTCTCTTCTTTCCCCATAGAAAAGCGATGCCACATTTACTGTACATTCTCATATACAGTCTGAATCCTGTTCCTCTGGTATATTTGTTACTCTTGCTCCAATATCATGCTACTTTAATGCTATGGTTATATAGTATTTTCCCCTTTGTGAATCATTCTTCATACTTACTTTGTTTTAGCTTTATTTTAAAATAATTACAGATTCACAGGAAGTTGCATAAAGAGTAGAGGGAAGACTGGGCATTTCCCAATACTAATGTTATTTTACCCAATTTTCCTCCATGGTTACATTTTATCAACTGGAGTATAAGAGCAAACCCAAGGAATTGACATGGATACCAGGCCTGTATATGGTTCCAGGACATTCTGTCATCTGGTGGATGCCTGCACTCACCACTGCACTCAGGATACAGAACTGTGCCACCCCCACAGAGATCCCCTTCAGGCTCCCCCTCCAGTCCCACCCACCACCCCTCTTCTCTGGTAATCAGGAATCAATGTTCCATCACTATAATTTCATCATTACAAAAATACAATAAAATTGAATTATTTAGCATGTGACTTTTTGAAAACGAGATTCACCCAAATTGTTGGATGAGACAATTGTTTTGAGAGTCATCCAAATTGTTGCATAATTTGAGTAATACCCATGGTGTGTGTGTGTGCTGTTTGTTTAATATATGAACCGTTTTTAAAATTCATTCACCTGCAGTTAGGGGCGCTTTCTGATTCTGTTTTTTGGCTATTATAAATGAAGCTATTATTCTTATATGTTGTTTTGTGTGTAGATATAAATGGTCACTCTTTCTGGGATTGATGACTAGGCATATAATTGCTGGTGGAATAGTAAGTGTATGTTTAGTTTTTGAAGAAAGTCCCAGACTGTTTTCCCAAGTGGCCGCATCATTTCATGTTCCCACCAGCAAGGTAGGGGGCACTGAGTTTCTTTGCATCCTTGTGTGCATTTGGTATCATCACTCCTTTTCTATTTAGCTGTTCAAATAGATATGAAGTGATCACTCATGATAGTCTTAATTTGCATTGCTCAAGTGGCTACTGATGTTAAATATCTAGTGTTGGGGTTCAGTGAATGGGGTTTTGGTTTTCTCTGAGAAAGAACTTGCTGTCTCTGTTCAGCAGCACAAGACAAGTTTATTAAAAAAAAGAGATACCTGCATAGACCTGCATAGGTGAGTGGCAATCTTAAAGGGCAAGAGCTGCTTTTTGCCAGAGTATAGGGTGACCTTTACATTGTTCTTTAAGGGGATTTATTGCTCTCTGGATTTTTTCTCACTTTGTGGAATTTATTGCTTTAGGGTCCAGTTAGGTTGGTTTTCTGTGGACTGATAATCCTCTCTGCGCCTGCCTCTGGCTGATAATCCTTTCTGCCTCTGGTTTTCTGTCCCCATCTTGTGAAAATTCCATCCTAAATTTTCAACTCTGAACTTCTGTCATCTAGTAAAGCAAGTGCTTCATTCTTTGTACATTTTGAAATTTGGCCTTGCTGTTTTTTGGATTTGTATCCTTATCTATGTATTTTAGAGTTAGTGTTTTTAAAAACAACATATCTGGAACTTTGATTGAGGAGGTGTTGCATTTATAGGTTTATTTTAGGGAAAATCATTATCTTGGTATTAGATAACCTTATCTAAGAGCCTGGAGTGATTGTCCATTTGTAGTTAAAAAATTTATGACTATATACTATGGTAGATTGTTGCTGAGAGAAGAAAATGCTTCTAATTTTCATACATTGATAGTCCACCTTTTTTGTATGCTACTAGATAGAGATCAAAATTCATACTATAAAAAAGAAATAATTTCATTATTTGGAGAGTTAGGCTGAAAATAGGTAGTGCCTTTATTACTGGGTTTATCTGTTACATTTTCTTTGAATCTTATTTATTTGTTGGGGCAGATAAACTTGATAAACTTGGAGTGCTGAGATTTGTATATCCTTTCCCTATTTTGTTCATTTCATTGTTGCATTTTAGGAAGAATCAGTAATCTTAAGTATATGCTTGCCATTGGTCATAGGCAGGACAAATTGAGAGTTTATGTTCAGTGTGGTGAAATCCTGTCACCAGTAAAAAGACACCTTATTTTCTACTTGAAGATACTATGATTGTATGCATGACCTTAACTTAGAATTTAATCATTGCCTGTGGTTCTTTGTCTTGATCTCTATCTGATACTTAAATCTGCTTTACTGGTTAGGCACAAAAGATTTTGTTGAAAGGAGAAATTCCAGCATCATGACTCCATTCAGAAAGCTCCTGGCTTAGTGGATTTTTAAATTTTTTTCTATTAAGAAGACAAGACTGTACAGTTAAACTCACTTGGCCTGGTGAATTCTAAATTTAAACAATTCTAATGTAAATGGAAAAGACTCAATAAAATATAACTTCCTATGAATTATATATAACAGTTTTCACCACCAAATAACTATTTTTTCTGTTTGAAATCCTGTTTGTCTTTTCCATTTTCATGTGGTCCCATGCTTGATAAATTTGTGCTACCGTTTTGATTCATAGAAAAAAAGCATATATATACCACACCCATAGAAAGTTAAATATTTTAAATAAAATTAGACATATTTTTCAAAATGTGTTGGTGATACTTAGTGAAAATGTAGGTGTTTTTGACTGATGGTAATGTGGGTTAATGGCAGCTATAAAATGATGGAACAATAGTAGGGCACTGGTGAGTTTGGGGTGGAGGAAATTTCTCAACTGCTAAGGGTTATTCTGTAGGCTTTTTTGGAAGAGAAAACTATTGGAAATACATGATTTTCAACCAGTTTTTGCCATTTAACTTAATTATTGTAAATTATGGCCCTTCAAACTCTCAGAAGATATCTTACTAGTGTTTTTGCACACGCATATTTCTCTCTGAATGTTGGTAGTGAACATATGTCAGTGAAAGTTGGGAGAACGAGCCTTCAGCTCTCATATCCAAGTTATTTGGCCATTTTAAGTTTTCTTCCTTTTTTCTAAGCATTTCAAATACAAACAATAATAATCACTATTAGTAGAAATAAAATGTTTACACAAATAAAATAGTATTAGTTTAAGAAACTGTTTCACAATTCATTAGCAGGCCTTAACAGGCATAATAGCAAGTGGTTAAAATAAACCTTGTCTGGGCCTCCCTGGTGGCACAGGGGGTTAAGTCTCAGCACTAAGAAGCTATCAGCAGCCAATGCAGCACGAGTTCGATCCCAGCCAGGAACTAACTAACCCACATGGTGCAGCAGACCTCTCCTGTCTTTCCTGCTGCTCCCCTCAGCAGTGTATTTCAGTCAGTCCTCCTGTTCTGCTCCCCACTCTGTCTCTTGTGAATCTTCTCACCCCCAAAATCTCTGGCCTACAGCTCAGCACTTGTATACTTAAGTAAATCTTTAAAAAAAATATTGTTAACTATTTGCTGCATCCTGTCTAGTTTATGTGTCACAAAATGAAAGATGCTGGAATACAGGCAAAACTTATGGCTGATGAAAAACTATTATGTTAACAGGAATTTGATTAAGAAGCCTTTTATTGTTGCCATTATTAAAGAAAAATTAATTGATGACAACTCTTCTGTAAAACTAAGATGCTTTTTAATTTGCTGATGGCTACAATATTTTTAAAGACCTAGGCAAATATGCTTCATACATGAGTTTGTTCATTTATTTGATGAATATGTGGTGCCTCATATAGGGCAGGATTTCTAGGCCCTGAGAATACAATATAGCAAAAACCAGAAACCATCACCTTCATGGAACGTATGTTATAGTAGGAGAGACAAATGAGAAATGAATAAGTAAAACCTTTAGGATGTTATATAATGTGGGTGTCCTGTAGAAATGAAGGAAAAAGGAGATTAAAGGCAGAGAGGTAGCAGGAAGATGTGAAAACCCGGAGGCCAAATGGAGTATCTCAAGGAAGAGGGAAGTATGAACTATGGTTCATGCTTCTGGTAGGATAGATAAGGTGGAGATTAGAACTTGACATTGGATTTAGCAATGGGGAGCTCTCTGGTGATCTTGACGAGCAGTTTTGTGAGAGGCAGAACACTTTTCTGTAGTATGATATGTAAGAATGAAGGCAGTGTCACAAATGAGAACACTCTGACTTGGAAGGAGGTTGCATATTTCCTCATGTTTTACAGCCAGGAAATGGGGGAGCTGGGGTCTTCCCTAGTCAGTGTGATTCTCAAATGTTCACACTGTGTTCCTTACTGGTCCTCTAATTATAGTGACATTTGCTTTCCAATCTGGGAAAGCATTTTTGTTTTTTTGTTTTTTTTTTCTGTATTTCTTTTTCTTCTGGGTAGTTTTATGAATTAATTAGTTAATAAATTTAGGTGGTTGTATTTTGGGTAGCTTAATTTATGAACAATGAGTTTAGAGTTTTGATGGCAATGTGATGGAATGAAATAGGAATGATTGAACATATAAATGAGAAGCGCCTTGCAAGGTGGGCCTAATTTGCTTTTAGTTTATCTTTAACTCTTGAAAATTAGGTAGGTTGTTGATGGATAGAGCATAAATAGAAGAGTTCATATATCCTAATGGCAGTGGTAGAGATGTAAAGCGTGAGTCATATGCCTCGAAATCTATGAATCATGTTTAAGACTGTGATTTATTTTCTGACCAGATAGCTCTCTACAGTTCATCAAAAACCTGACTCTCATGTACTCAGGGCTGTTTTAGCAATAAGAAATAATTGTGGTCCTCTTGCCATCTGCTCATTCCACATGTCCTTTTGAAATTGAAAGCTGGAACTTCCTTTATCAAAACATTCCTGCAGTGTCAGGTTCCTTGGGAGTAGATCCAGCACCACTCAAATAAGAATGTGTCATCTTGTCAATTCATTAACATGCTTAGCATACAGAAGCTTGTGGCTTCCCTAACTCTTTAATTCTAGAAACCCTTTGTTCTGAGGGAACATTGCAGTAATTTCTTCGGTGCATTTTACAACCTAGCTACCTCATGGCATTATGATAAACCAAGTCTTTGGTGTCTGATTCAGTTCTATCCAATCTTCAGCAAACTTGTAGTAAAAGCATCAACACAGAGAACATAATCTTGATCACCTCCTTCATATATTTTATACTGTGAAATTGAAAACACTTTTGACAAATGATACAGGAATGTTCTCAGAGAATTTGAGTAAACCTTTTAAAAACGATTTTACTGCAACTATGGCAGGTCTGCTTACCTGTTTGGTTAGTGTGCAGTCCCTGCTTCTTATATGCCCATTGGTCGGAGGGTCAGGTAGATCTACTTACTCTCGTCTTCCTAGTTTCAGTGGAGAGAACTGGAGTTTGTCTCCCTAGGTCTCAAGGGCCTGCCTGGCGCACAGGAGTGCACAGAGCAGGTGATCGTGGCTCTCCTGGGAAAGCTGTGACCCTGGGACAGAAATACTTCTTACTTCTGCGTCTGAGTGTTAGAAAAGCACTGTGGAGAAATTGATATTGATCCGAAACCAGATTTTTCACATATAACCTTAACTATTTTGTAGCTTTTCAAAATCACATGGGATACCAGTTTCACAGCGGCTATTGCAGAACAGACGGTCTCACCAGCATGTCACTGTATAGATAGTTTTAAAGGGAAAAAAATAGGTACAGTGGAAACATCTAGTAGTCACTGCCTTGACCACATGGTGCAGGACAATGTGCTGTTAGTGCCCCATGTGACGTGTACAGCATCACCTGTTGTACCTGGCAGCATTCCTGTTTCACTGAGCTAGTGATGCCGTCACATCCAGTTTTTAGTGGGAAGGAAGAACAGGAGATAGAGCAACAAGGTAAATGATGACATTAAAAAATCTCAATGTAAATGTAAATGTAAAGTGTAGAGTATTTCACAAGCACTTAGGGTATTTTTCCTTTAAGTTAATATGGTAAAAAACAAGATGGGACTGTTACTGTCCTGAAGAGATTAAAGAAACATGACAATCAAATGCAGTAAATAAAACATAAACATTTTACTTACTAGGTTAAGAAAGCTGTAAGAGACATTTTTTTTAGATAATAAAAGTAATTTAATATGGATAGGATTCTAGTTGTTATTAGAGAATTATGGTGTTAATAATGGTGATTCTGATAATGTATATGATGTTTATGAAATAGAACACTCTTAAGCTCTGTCTTAAAAAATAGTGTTATGCATGTTGGTTATTGTTATACATGTTGGTTATCCTCAAGCGACTCAGCAAAAGAGTATGTATGTATGTATTATAATTTGATGAATGATCTTTATACTATTTTTTGAACTTTGTATATATTTGAACATTTTCATAATTATAATTGGAGAGACTCACACAGGGTAAAAAATTTTCTTTTAAATTTTTTTCTTAAAAGAATAACCAAAAAATATTCCAAACCATTAAATAAAAAGCAGAAATGAAAGGGGAAATTTTCTTAGGACCTTCTAGGCCTTCCTATATCTAGGTAGAGGAAAGCTGAGAACGGAGGAGAAAGTAATTGGAAGAGTATGCTGTGCCAGAAACCAGAGAGAGGTTCAAGGATTAGCAAATGATCCCCAATGTCCAGTAGCCTCTCTGCAAGATAGTGAGGGCTGAGTAAGATGGTGGAGTTGAGAAAGAGTAGATATCAACAGCACACTATGTCAAAGCAACCTCTCTTTCCTCACTTCTTCCTAAGGCATTGCATTCTCTTTGCAGCACTGGGGAGCTCTACCCTGGAGTCATAGACAATCCCTCTTCATGTAGAGGGAGAACAAGAGTGATCTTAATCTAGGTCTGTTTGAAGCTAGAAGTAAATTGAGGCTTTTTGTATTAAGAAAATGGAAACAGTAAGTTAAAGACCATAGGCTTCAAAATGTTGCCTGTCATTAGAATGGAGAGGAGGTAAGGAGGGATGGGAGAATATATTATTAATGATAATATTGATATATTTTATATATATAGAGAGAGATTGATTGAGATTGAAAGAAAAAATACTATATTTACCAGTAGAGACCAGTATAAAGTGAAGGTGAGATGTTTGAAGATTAACAGCTAATTTCATAGAAAGAGTTTATACTGAAACAGTGAGAGAATAATTAAAGGAGTAAGATGTCAAAGAGTCTAGGATGAGTTAGATTTTGCAGAAAGAGGAAATATTTTTGGCACCCAGTGAGAACGTAATCAATAATAGTTATGTTATTCTATTTGTTGATTCAATAAATGCATACTGATCACCACTGAAAGTCAAGAGTTAGTCTAGTTGCTGATAGACCACCACAAGTCCAGTGGGATGCAGACTACTTGGTTAAATAGCAGAGGTGGTGGCTTAGATAGACCATCTGAGGCCACTTGTGTTATTTTATCCACAAGCACTGAAGTTCTACTTACTTTTGAGTGATGTGTTTTAGTAAAATCTCGATTAGCCAGAATGATTAGAGGGTGACATGTTCTGGTAAATGGAATTTTTTTTTTAAAGATTTATTTATTTATGCATACAAGCACTGGGGTACAGGCCAGAGGTGTGGGGGGTGAGAGGATTCACCACAGAGAGTGGGGAGCAGAACAGGCAGATCAACTGAAGTACATTGCTGAGGGGAGCAGCGGGCACAGCAGGAGAGGTCTGCCACACCATGTGGGTCCACTCCCTGGCCGGCGGCAGGGATCGAACTCGTGCTGCAGTGGCTGCGGTTTGCTTCATAGTGCGTTGCTTAACCCACTGCGCCACCTGGGAGGCCCCTGGTAAATGGAATTTTGTGGTAAGTGAACAGCAGAGAGTATTTCGTCTGGACTCAGGAGCTCTGTATGAACCTGAGTGTCAGGATCAGTTTGCTGTGGTCTTGAGAGAGTTGCTAGGGACCTAAATCCACCAAAATAAAAACCTGTGAGGTGGTAACAAGTTATACTTCTTTTATTTCCAGATTAGGAAGTCAGGTTGTTTTTTGTCAATTAAAGAACGCCTTCCTTTCAACAGCTTAAATAGAAAAAACAGAAGCAAAGCAGTGGGAGACGGGCATACCTTTCATCAGCTTTTGCAATGAGTTGATTTACTGATCCAGATATAGAGTGATTGTATATTTGCTGCTGATGTGGAATACTTTTGTTAAATTCTCTGGTACCATTTTATGGACATTTTTTCTGAATTAAGATTTTTCTGAGACCAGGTCACAACTCTGTTCCTCTTTGCTTCATTTGTGTCTCCCTTTGTTCTTCCTCCCTCCTGTCATGCTGTGTTCTCTTTTTCCCTTGCCACTCTGTTTGGAAAATATTGGTCATTTATGTGTTCTTGTCTTGATGCTTATTTCACCAAAGTATGTGATTTATTGTTCTTCTTCTATAATGTTTTACATTTTTCTTTCAAAACTTTCATCGTTTAAGCTAAGTTTGTAATCACTGTGCACCCAAACTGATAGCATTAGTTTCCCCATCTGCAGTTTCTCTGTTAGTCCAAACTTCATGCTATCTTTTGTAGCGCTAGTATATTGCTTCCCTGTTCAGGTATGTCCTGATGAGACCATTAGATCTCTTTACGATCTGACCCCACTGAAGACCAGTGTGAAACCTTGTAGTGTCAGCTCCCTTATCAGACTCTGTAGTTGGTAAGTTCTGATTAAGTATAGAATAATTTATCCAACAAATTAGAATATGAATTTATTTATGACTTCACTGGGCATAATAATAATTTTTATATATTATTATTAAATTTATTATTATTAAGTAATTATTATCATAATAAAAGTGCCTATCCTTTGGCACTATTAAAATCCTAGAGGATTTTAGCATTTGAAAACTTTTTCTTTTCTTTTTTGCTTGGAGTACCTGTGTGTAAACTGTCTATCAAAACCCATGTTGCAGCTGTATCATTTGGGTTTGTTGAGCATCAGGTCTGAGCTATTACATATCTAAAATAATTCTCATTTTCACTTTATTACCAATCTCATCATTACTACATTTAAATGTCCTGTATGGCAGACACTATACTAAGTATCATATAGCAGTTGTACTTACAGAACTTACAGAGTGGTAGAGGAGACAGCTGAAAGAACCAGAGTAAGTAATGAGAGGTTGAGAAAAATGTAGGTACCATCATCTCTTACCTGCAGGACTGCCATTAGCCTCATTGGGTTTCAAACTCAGAGCGTTATCTCCTTCCAGTGTATTGCAGCTAGAATGATCTTTCTGCAAAGAAAACGCAGATTTGAAACATGTGGCCCATTTCCCATTGCTGTCAGGTTGAACTCCAAATACCTATAGATGACTCCTCTATGATTTGGTGCTTGTTGGTTGTTGGTTCTTGTCTCAAGTCCTGCCTTTGTCCTCTGAATTACAGTCCTGCTCCTTTATTTTCCAGAAAGTATTGAGATGTTTTTTGTCTTTTATCCCTGAATCTCTTCCTTGGTTAATTACTATTCATTTTCATTTATCACTTCTCCCAAGAACTCTTCCTGGACCCATTGAAGTCTAGGTAGGTCCTGATATCCATTTCTGTGCCTCCATAGCCCAGAGCTGCCTCCATGCCATGGTAATTTGTACATGTGTGTACCCCACTGGATGGTTGACTTGTGTCTGTTTTACCTGCTATGATAACACTGGTATAGGCATAAATGAAAACTTGGGAATATGGCTCTACACACATGCAACTTATTGTTATTATGAGATCAGAATTTAATTTGAAAGCTTTTAGTTTTCATATTGGAATAGCAGTTTACACTATTATATCTAACAAAGTCATGTAGAGTGGAATTGTCATTTTTGAGATAATAGAATTGCATTTGACAGGCGTTTACAGAAAGCCAATGAGACATTAACCTATTGAGAAGCCCAACTTTTTTAAATATTAAAGTGATGATGCTGGAAGAAACAGTAAATATGGAAGCAGTATGTAAAGTGGCAGGATCTTTGTTTTGTTTTTTTTTTTTTTAAAGTTGAATTTTTTCTAAACTTTTTTTTAAAAGATTTATTTATTTATGCACACAAGAGCTGGGGTACAGGCAAGAGTTGCAGGAGGTGAGAGGATTCACCAGACACAGAGTGGGGAACAGAACAGGCAGGCAGACTGAAACACACTGCTGAGGGGAGCAGTGGGCGAGGCAGGAGAGGTCCGCCTCGCCATGTGCGTCCCCTCCCTGGCCAGCAGCAGGGATCGAACTCGTGCTGTAGTGGCTGTGGTTTGTTTCATAGTGCGTTGCTTAACCCACTGCGCCACCAGAGAGGCCCTCTTTGTTTTTTGTTTTTTTTAACTACTATTTCTTGAGCACCTGCCATGTGCTAGGCATTTTGATAGCTGCATTGTATGTGGTTTCTCGTAGTCTTTATGACAACCTTCTGGAAGGAGTGTGATATTGTCCATCTTTTACAGATGGGGAAGCTGAGACCCAGAGGGGCATCTTTTCTGAGACTGTATAGAGAAGTGAGGATTTGAACACAGTTCTTCTGATTGTAAGTACAGTATTTCTTTCAATTTTTTTTTTGTTGACTGAAATGGTTTAATTTTGGTACATAACTGAAAAATAGGTCATAGGAAAAATTAGGGGGAATAGAAAGGTACATGAAATTAAAGTAACCAAATGTGATTAACTTAATTTTTTTCAAATCTCTAATACCTTTCATTATGACTATATTGTCTGGTCTTAATAATGATTTAAAATTAATTTTACAAATAATTCCTTATGAGAAAACTAAACTTCAGAAAAAGATGATTTGATCAGAGATTGTGTAAGTCTAAAAATCTAGAACTGATGTTTGATGACAAAATTTTATCCTTAAAATGTTTTTAGTTGGTGACCAATCTCTAAATGTTATTGGAAGCCAACTTTGGATACAAGGGTAAATGAAAATTGAATGTTCCTAGTAGTATTCTGTTTTAAGAAGCATCTAGTTTTAGAAATATCAATTATAATTTTAAAATTTAAAAGCTAACATTTTCCCTTAATGTCTTAGTATGCAAAATATGAATACATTACACACAATATTTTATTTTTAAAGATTTACATATTTTATGCATACAAGCACCCTGGTACAGGCCAGAAGTGTGTGTGTGTAGGGGCCGGTGATGATTCACCAGAGACAGAGCGGGGAGCAGAACAGGGAGATTGACTAAAATACACTGCTGAGGGGAGCAGCGGGCCAGGCAGGAGAGGTCTGCCTGCACCATGTGGGTCCCCTCCTCGGCCGGCGGCAGGGATTGAACTCATGTTGCAGTGGCTGCGATTTGCTTCAAAGTGTGTTGCTTAACCCATCGCACCACGAGGGAGGCCTTACACACAATATTGTGGAGAGTTATAAGATAATTTTCTTCATTTTCTATTAAAGTTGGTACTGTAGCAGATTACTCATTTGTTCTTTTGAAGTATTTCTGTTATTGTTAGTACTATATCAGATTGTTCATTTTCATTGGTTCAATCACTTTTACTCTGGGCCTTTTCCATTTAAATATTCACACACTGTGAATCCTGTTTTGTGATGTGTTTCATTTCTACTTAGTACAACACTTTTTTGGGTATATATTTAGTTTCTTTCAAACAATAGGTGCTAATGTTAGAACAAAGAATGGATTATTAGGTGTGTGAGTAGCTGAATGATGGTGGTTGCAAATCATTTTTTTCCTGTATATAGCCAACATTTCTTTGGCCTCCAAAATAATAGTTTTAAATGAATATAATAAAATAAATGAAGGAAACCCATTTCACAGAAAAAGTTAATAACATCTTAAATATATACACACAAATTGATATGTTTTCTGATGACATAAGCTGTACCTTTATCATGTTGTAGGTGATCATTTTCACTTGTTTTCAGACCTATTCCTTGAGTTGTCTTGTCGCTATCCAGAATTTTCTTTCCTTTTACATCAGCATAGGCACATCTCCTGTAGTGTACATATCCCTTTGTCTTGAATCTATAGATTTGCATCTTTGTTAAGTTTAGCAGTATCCATTAAATGAGTCCTCAGATATCTAGAGAAATAGTGTTTACAGATCTTACCATATTGTGGTCCATGTTGTGGGGTTATTTAGTTGAGAGAAATGTTTGGGTGATATAACTTAAAACTGAATGTTGTCACATGGGAATAATGAAATCCTTCCAGATTGTCTTTCTGCGAAAATCATCTTGTTGAATATGTTATTCAGCCAGGAACATGTTGTACCAAATTTATTAAAATTGGTTTAGTGCTTGATTTCACTCTAATATCAAATAGGAATACAGAAATACTTGTTAGTATCCTGGTAGTGTATAAAATGGTAAACATGATACATACAGAGTTTTACTAGTAGGAAATTAAATTGGAGATTTTTCTTTAAAATTATCTTTTTCTTGTAGCAAAAATATGAAGTTTTTTTGAGAAAATAAAGTGATAAAAGCCATGTATTCTCTAAAAAAAAAAAAAGGATAAAATACAGGTTGTTTTCATATATTTTTATATTCATTCCAAGTAAACATTCCAACATCATCCATAATTTTTGCACTTGCCTGATGTTTTTTCGATGATGAATTTGAAAATAAATTTTAGTTTTACTTTTTGTGAATTGCTTAAAGAGTACAGGCAGTAATTTGAAACAAATGCTTTTGCCAAAGGCAGCTAACAGTAAAGATGGCTACTAAATTAATTTCTTTCACAGAAATTGCCTATTCTTTTAAGTGTTTCTGAAAATTTATTAGGATAGCCTTAGCATTCTGAAAAGGTCCTAGTTACACCCATATCATTTCTCATTATTTAAAAATCTTTGGCAGAAAAAATATTCACTAATAGTGACCATTTTTTTTGATTGTCCATATGTTAAGCCTACAAGTGATCCCCTATTATCACATAAGATCTGGCAGAGTTTTCTGTCTTTTCTGGACCCTCTTTGATTGTTCCACTTTCCATTTCTCTCTACCTTCTCTGAACTAGTTTTTAATGCTTTATCCACCAGTTAATAAGTGTTTCACCAGCTGGATCTTGATTTTGTCAGATCAAAAAATAATTCCTTCTATTTGTGCGTTGTAGCAAGAGGTGCACTCCAGCATGCATTGGTTCATTCGTGATTCATCTCAAATTTAAACCCCTTATGCTAGAATGAAATTTTTATTGTGCAGAAATAAGTTTAAAGAGAAAATCTTTTCCCCTCAAGTTTCAGAGTTTACAACGAAAGGCATGATCGTGAGACATAATAGGTTTTTAATAAATATGGGTGAATGAGTTTCTCACTGAACATAACTCTTTTCAATGCTTAGCACACTGTGAAACCACACTGAGTTGTTCTATTATTGATGGTTTGGAGAATTAGCAAGATTTGGAGATCTCTCCTGTTATTGGGAGTAAGACTGCAGGTTTTGAAATTGGACTGTGTCCTCTGATCTGGGCTCCATTCCTTCACTCTTGATTTTGTGACTCTTTATCACTCAACTGTCTTTACTTGTGAAAGAGGAGTGATATTAGTACAGCTTGATTTGAGGTGTGGGTAACGGAGATTTTAATTAGATTATATATAAAGTAAGGTTTTATGTATTTATATATGACACATGTTATACATGTATATGTAGTGTCTAGAAGAATTCTTGGTATTTAGGAAGTTCAAGTTGAGTTTATAATAAAAATGCATAATATGGGTTGTAGAAGAAAACATTGTTAATATCTGACACTATTCTTATAACATTTCCAGGTTTGAAAACACAATGGCGGGGAACAGCCTTGTCCTACCCATTGTTCTTTGGGGTCGCAAAGCACCAACACATTGCATCTCAGCAGTACTTTTAACAGATGATGGGTCTACAATTGTAACTGGATGTCACGATGGACAAATATGTCTCTGGGATCTTTCAGCAGAATTGGAAGTGAGTATTTGAAATGCTTATGGTACTTTTTAAAGACAAGAAACTACATTATAGAAAACAATGCAGTCCCAGGATAACACTTGGCTGTAGAATATATCTTCTGAGAGATACATTTTGACTGAAATTGGTATGATGCAAAGTGGTTATTTATATTATTCATCAGAGTTGACTTCTAGCTGCTGTTCACTCTTTTTAAATATAACATCTACTGTAAGGTTTAAAATGTTACACTGAAGATCTTTATCCATACTGAGGGAAGTTTTCAAAAAGATACTATAAACTAATTTTGAACATTCTACTTTCTAAGGTGAATGTTTTGAAGAGAACAAAACTTTTGTCATGCTTACTATGAAATTCACTGTATGTTATTGTCGTTCTTCACCTCAATGGATTGTTCCATTGCTTTGCTCCTGGGCTTCTCAGTTGATAGGCTAGAAAATGTAGGTATTAGGGCACATGCATGCACACACTTGTGAGCACACACACCTGTGCAGTTCACACTGACACTGCTGGTTCCAGCATCACCCTTCAGGGTTTATTCTATACATATTCTTATTCATATTTGTGGCTGCTCTTCTCTGAAAACTCTCCCTGGGAGCTTTTCTGTAAAGGAAAACAGAGAACCTGAGGTGGTGGTTGGCATGTCATATCTGGTCAAGAAAGTAATTGGTTAAACAACTATTTATTTATTTTTGGTAATAGACTTAATGAAGTATGATTTAAAAGCCATGTCATTCACTCATTTAAAGTGTACAGCTGAATAATTTTTATATGCAAGTTGTGTAACCATTGCCAGAGTCAATTGTGGACAATTTTCATTACCTCAGAACCAAACCCCACACTCCAGCTGTCACCCCCAACACCTCCTCCCTGCTAGGCCACAACTAGTCTATTTTCTGACTCTATGTGTTTGCTATTCTGGACATTTCATGTAAGTGGGATCATTAGTGCATCTTAATTTGATCTATTCAAAGAAATACATCTTTTGAAAGATATTAAGGGAGTTGAACTATTTACTCGGGAAAAGATGGTTAAAGAAAAGTTGGCTTGGTATTGTCTCTTTCAGTATCATCCTTTCTACTAACGACTTATGCCTATGAAAGACCAATGAGAAGAAATGTAACATTCAGAGTGGAGTCACATGATACTTTGTCTTGAAGTTCTGGTATCTTCCCAACCTGTTTGCCAGTAGAGGATTCAAAATAGTAGCGAGGGCAGCCATTGCCAGCTGTGTCTATACAATTGTCTCCTTCTTCTTAGTAAACTCATTGTGTTCTGGTTAAAAAACAATGACAACAAAAAGGGTAGCTAATTACCTTTGCCATTTATATTGCTGGTCTCCATTTATCTGTGAAAGGGGTGGCTTGGCCTAACATTGTAACAATAAATGCAGGAGAGAAAATGCAAAAGCAGTATTTTATGATTACCTAGATAAATTTGGGGATGCTTGCCAGATGATTTGAGAATAGTGGGTATTCAGTTGACCTCCTGTAGTGTGCTGTGTGACTTACTCATTAGTCTGTGAAGGTCATTCTTAGTTCCTGACAGTAACACTAATATCAGATATGTGAGGGTTAACTACCCTTTATTTTTTATATTTGGAAATGTCAACCTAGATACTCTAAATGTGCTTTTCAGACCATTGAAGGCATTATTTAAAAAATAAGTGAGGTCAGATTATTTTATACATTAATTCATATTTTTTACCTGATTTCTCATTGCGCTGTGGCTTAGTGTTTAAGATTGCCTTGAATCTTGATTCTATCACTCACTTTCTGATATTGGGCAAGGAATGTCATCTCTTCATGATCCAACATTGGCCTCAGAACTACTTAGTAGTGTGATTGTAAGCATTAAATGGGTAGAAGTCACAGTTTTGCTTTAGACTTGAGAAGTTGTCTATATCTGTATATTTATATTAAATATATAATATTTTTTAGATTCTAAAAATACTACTTTTGAAAAATTTGATCCTTACATTGACATATTTTTTTGTATTTCTAGGTTAATCCTCGAGCACTGTTGTTTGGCCATACGGCTTCAATCACTTGTTTGTCTAAGGCCTGTGCATCTAGTGACAAGCAGTATATTGTCAGTGCATCTGAAAGTGGGTAAGTATTATTCACTATTCCCCCTCCTAAGTCTTCATTGCAAACAGTACCAGTGTATTAGTAAGTATGGATTTTTCCTTTTGGTGTATGTTTTAAATAAATGTGTTAGTGTCTCAGCTGAAAGAGGGATATTTGAAATACGGTTTTAACATGTGAATTTTATCATCTTAAAGGATTTTTATGATAGTTTTATTATAATGATTGTATCTTTGCCTGGCTTTTGAGAAACTCCTATTACTCTAAAAGTTAAAGTGTGATCATTAATCCTCATGCATTTTTATTGAGTTGGCACACAACTTTGAGAACTTTAAAAAACCTGAGTGATGCTTGCTAGGCAAGCATAAATTTGAAAGATGAAGTCATGTAAAAGTTCATCGTTATATTGATGTATGTTAACACACTGACATAGCCATATATGTTCTTAAATTTCAGTATGACTTGCTTTTGGTGAGGTTGCTCACTGGACAGTAGTTGTTCAATGTAGAGTGTAAGGAATTTTTAAAACTTTTTGGTGCTTAGAAAATGACTTATTTATACAGTATGTTGTTGAAGAGAGTTGGGGAACTGAAAAAGAATTATTTAAGAACTTTGTTGCTCCATCACTCATACTTAGGAACTTGAAAATAATCTTGTAGAACTACTTGGAACAAGAAGGGCAGCATCAGGTAAAGAAAATATAGTATGTTTTGCTCCTTTAAACAATAATCCACATTAGCATGCATATTCTGTATAGGTTTACCATCCTTTCAAGAATTGTTTTATACCATGTGAGATATAGGAAAGGGCATCTTAAAGAAAACCCTAATTACATCAGGATCATTACATTTTATTAGTGTCTCTGGTTAAATCTTAAGTTTATCTTTAAAAGACAAGGTATAGTGACGTTTCTGATTGTCATTGTTCTTACCAAAGCTTTTTTTGTTATCTACTCTAAACTTCTGCCAAAATATAGGGATGAAAATGGAGCATTATATTTAAATCACAGAGGTTTAAAATTCAGTTGACTTAATTTTCGTGTTTTGCTGTGCTAAATTTTCTAGCTATGTTGATAACCGATGGAAAAGTCAGTAGTTTACATGAAATGTTTATTTCTTGTTTCTGTCCTTGTCTCTCATTTATCACTTGGGACTCTGCTCTTTTTGTTATTGTACTTACTTTAGATAGAGGGTAATAGAGCAGCACTACCTGAAGCAGACACTGTTTAGAATGTAGGCAGAGAAGAGAGTTCTGGAGGACCTTACATCAGTTCTTACCAGAACTGTTCATGCAACTCTAACAATGAAGGGGGACTCAGGAAGTTCAGCCCTATCCTTGCTAGGAAGGAATATGGATCAGAGTCGGGGGAGGGGGGTGCAGGGGGCAGGGTGGAAGGGAACGTGGGATGGTGGGTGGGAGGGCCACAGTTTCTGATGAATAGCATTAATGATTGTTTACTTCTTTTTCTGAAATCAGTTTTAATGGAGACTAAAGTTGCCAAAATTGAATTTAAGGCTAGCTATTCTTTTGTTTTACAGAGAGATGTGTCTCTGGGATGTGAACGATGGCCGATGTATTGAATTTACAAAATTAGCCTGCACGCATACTGGCATACAGGTTAGTGTCTATTCAAGTAACTGTCCAAGTGAGCACAAATTATTACAGGTAATAATTTTTAAAATCTTTTTAAAACACTGACCTGATACATTTATATGAAAAAATGAATGGTTATGGGCAGTAGGACATAAAGACTAGAATTGTAGCAGTGAAAATCTCTCTTGTAAGGTGGTAAAGTGGGGAGGATAATAAAGTAGAGGAGACTGATGGGGAAAGATGTGGGGCAAACCAGTTGCTTCTGCTGCTTCAGCTGTCTCTGGCTACCCTGGTCCCTGAGCACGATTCTTTTTCCTAGTGGGTTAAGTAAGTGCTCTGTAGCCTAAATAATGGAATTCATTGTTGCTGAAGTCTTTGTGATTTCATTCATGATTGACACAGTTAATCTTTTGGATATCTTTTTATTGCTCATGACCTTGGTACATCTTTTTGACTTTCTAACTCTGTAGAAGAAATGACCATTTTCTAGTTTCTGACTTAATATTCTTGGTATTTTTTTCTTACTCTTTTATACTTGTCAAGTTATTTGTGCTTGAGTTCACTCATCACTTACTGTGTTGAGTGCTAGTCAAATTACTAAGAATATGGAAAATAAGATTTATATCCTTAAGGGAGAAGGAGAAAAGGGAAGAAAAGTGAACTCACATTTACTGAGCAAATATTACATAGGCATTTCTTGTCTAGTGTTTCATTTAGTTTCCCCAGATCCTTCAAAATTAAATAGGAGCATATCATTTTACACTAGGGAAGTTGAGACCCAGAGTGGTTAAATGAGTTGTCCCAGTTTCACAGTGAGTCATTCCTGGCACCAGGATCCCAAATCAGGTTTATTCCATGCTGGGGACTGTGTTTCTTCTGTTACATGATATTGCCCCTCTTAGAACAAACAAATGAAATCATTTGCTTAGAAAGAAAACCCTCTTTCCTAAGACAGGTTAGAAAAGCAATGAAAAATATTTTGGGGTAAGGCAACGGTTAATAAGATAATAGGTCTTTAATGACAATTTCTTAGGCTGGCAAAGCTTCTTAAAAATTGCTCCTTTAATGCTGTTTTAGTATAAGATTTTTATTTAAAAGGTATATATTGTTCAGCTTTTGATCATATGATGAATCAAGATTTGTAAGGAGAGAAGAGGCAATAAAATTCTGTAAATTCATTGCCTTTTTAAATTACTTTAATTAAAATTACTTATAAGTGTCTTCAACACATTGGATATACGTATTTTGATGGTTGTACAATTTTATGATTTAAAAACTTTGGATTTATGTTTTGAGAAAAATTACATTTATTCAACACATTGTCTGGGATTACTGTGTATCAGATCCTGTGCTACACCTTTGGCATTTATATTGACAGCCACTTCCCGTACAAGATGCTTTTTGACCAATTCTTTAGTATGTGCCATTTGTTGGCTGTGTGGTCTATGCCCTGTCAGGTCCAGAAGCAGGTGTTGTTAATGTAAATGTTGTTAGAAATGATAAATCTTGGTGACATTGGCACTTACTGACTTCACAAGGAAATGTCAACTTGTTAAATTGCCAGAGAGGGGGCATTATTTATTTAACATTAGGAAAACTTAATTTTCCACTCAGGTCAACTTGACCTGATCAGAGTGTCTCAGAAGCTCATTTAGTGTTAGGAAGATTGTTTGGCAATACATTTTTAAAGCACAAGTGAGAGGACTTAAGCAGGTCTGATGTAATACCTGCCCTCACAGAGGGCTCTTCTCCAGGGATTGCTGCATCCATCTCCCCTGGCTGGAGTGGGATAGTCATAGAATATGTGGCAGACCCTGGGAGCTGTGTTGTGTTTTTGGAGTCACCCTTCTGAGAGAGAGAAATGTACATTAACAGGAGACTACATTTTACTGGACACTCTTTTCCCCCTTGCAGTTTTGGTGCTGTTACCTTGCTGCTACCTTTAGCTAATGCATTCCATGATCAGTGTTTATGTTTAGGAAGTGTTATCTTTATGCAGTGTACTCCATTGTTGGAAAAAGCCTATTCTTTCATGTACAGTGTTGAGCTCTAAGAACAAGACTTCTGAGTGTGGGAACAGACTGGGCCCACGTATCTTAGTCATCTCCCCCTGTGAAGTGGGCACAGCGCTGCCCTTTGTGCTTACCCAGCATGTCCTCATAAGATTCATTCAAGGCCCATTCTCTTGAGGAGTAGTGGGCTGGATGTTGCACATCTGCGTGGATTTCTAAAATCCTGTAGGTGATTCAGTTCACCAAGAGAATCATTTTCTTGAGGCCAAGGGCAGACAGATGTATTTGATAAGATGTTGCTTTTGTTTTAATAGTTATTCTTCATTTGCTCCCTGACCCATTTATCCTTTTGAGCAATTCTTAGTATAAATAACATGTAAACCATTACTTTATAGGTTCTTCCTCTATTTTTCTTCCCCAAAGTATAATTGTATGCTGTGAGAATGGTTTACAAAGATGACTCATACTCTGATTTGAAATAACATTCATTAATCAGAATTTACTTTTGATTTTTATACACTTATATATCAATTAGTTCCTAAATTTTATTTGTTCATAACCAGTAATTACAAACCTTTACGCACTTATTCATAATTATATAAAATTCATATAATTTTATGACCTAAGCTTTCCTTTTGCTTTGACTTATGAAGCTAATATTATTGAATTGTCATTCAACAGTCCTGTTTTAAATGATGTAGAAGGATAAGAAAGAATTACCGTGGTTCTCCTAAATAGTTCAAAACCATGGATGTTAGAAAAAGAATAATTTTTCTTATATATTTTCAAATATTAATATAATGATGTCTGTATGTGTTTATGTAGGTCCAATAGAATATGTACCACATAGGACATGTCTGAAAACATTAATAAATTGAGCATTTAGAAGGATCTCATAATAAGATTGGTGAATGCAGGTGAATCAAGGACAAAATTAAAGGAGAATACTTAAAAATTTTTCCTACTTTAGTTCTACCAGTTCTCTGTTGGAAATCAGAGAGAAGGAAGACTTTTATGCCACGGCCATTATCCTGAAATCCTTGTTGTGGATGCCACCAGCCTTGAGGTGTTATATTCCTTAGTTTCCAAGATCTCTCCAGACTGGATTAGCTCTATGAGCATTATTCGATCCAACAGAACACAAGGTCAGTAGGCGCTGCCTGAAGGAACTTCCGCTCCATGACTTACTATTGATTTTACTAATATTACAGAGTTTTACTAACATCTTAACTAATGGTATAGAATCCTATAACTTATGTTAATATGTTTGGTTATATTCTTCTATTACGAAATGGCGACTCTAATATTTGATGGTCTGTCTCTGCTTTCATAAAGAATCTTTGTTTGAATTAGGACTTTAAAAGCTATCGCTTCCATTCCTTGGGACTGATCACTTGCTTAGGCAATCCTCGGGTGTGCGGGTGACCTTTTCTGGGTAGAGGAAGAATATCTTAACCCCTTGGAGGTATGGCGGGAGGAACAGTGGTTTTTCCCGTGTATTTCCAGAGCTTGGTTTTGTCGCTTTATGTAAAGATAATGAAAAGAGAGGAGGTCACACACATTCAGTTTAATAAAGTTGATTCTAAATAAACACTACTGTATTTTCTTTATTTCTATTGAAACCTTTAACAATAACTATGAGAACAAAAGTAAAATAGTTCCAGGAAAGAGCAAGAATTAATGTAGAACATTGAATATATCCTAAGCCATTTAGGGTCATTCTTTTGCTCCCAAGTTGCTTCACGGTTTTGTACTCTTCTGTAAAGACTGGCCTGCGCCTAGAACCACTGTGAGGATGTCATTTATGAAGTGCTTACAGTATCAGGCACCTTGTTAAACAGTCTAGATGTCATCAATTCTCACCTCGCCCAGTGGAGTAGGCATTGTTGTTATCAGTTGTGTAGATGAGGCGACTGATGAGGTTTAGGGTAACACCAACTTTGCCAAGGTCACAGAGCAGGTCTGTGGCTGGCCCTTGGACAGATGGACCTTGGGCAGAAGGCGGACAGCCTTCAGTCTGTGTAGCTTTCCTGTGTAACCTCTTCGTGTTGGAAATCAGTGCAGAGCTTTTTCTTTAAAAGCCACCCACCAAATATTTGAGTGTGTATTACATCCTAGGTACAGGTGACTGAGCTACCTAAAAGACTCAGATTCTAGTAAAAGCGAATGATACATAAACAAATGACAGTGCAGGGTATAAAGAGTGATGAGGGGGAGAAAGAGTGCAGAGAGACTGGAGTTAACCAAGGCTATGAAGAGGCTTCAGGCTCAGTAGGGAGACTGCCCAGATCAGATGGAGTCTGCTAGGATTTGGAAGATGAAGAAGGAATTTGTGACAAGTAGTTTACACATTTTGAATTTTTATAGTCTTTTCATATATGACATTCACATGCACATGACTCCGGACTGGGTAATACATGCTTATGGAGAATTTTCTGATCTGCATGCAATTCTTTTTTTTTTTACATTTTATATTTAATTGCATTTGACATCGTTTGTTTTCCCCAGTGGGTTCCCACCACCATTTCACCCGTGCACCGCCACCTCAGCCCCTTGTGCTCTTTACATCTCATCACCGTCTTTGCCCTCCCCTCCCTCCTCCCACCCCCATGCCCCCTTGGGTTTATCCTTAATCTTTTGATCTTGTTGAGTTCTTATTTGATTGTTTGGTTGTTTTTAGTTATGACTGCCCCTTTCCTTTAGTTTTCTCTTGTTGTTGTTTTTTGTTGTTGTTGTTGTTTGTTTCGTTTTCTCCCTTTTTATTTTTTGTTTTGATTGTAGTTTGTTTGTTTGTTTTTTCACATTCCTCCTAAAAGCGAGGTCATCTGATATTTTTCTTTTGCCTTCTGACTTGTTTCACTGAGTATAATTCCTTCTAGTTCCATCCATGTTTTTTCAAATGTCCCTAGTTTCTTATTCTTGATTGCTGAGTACTATTCCATTGTGTATATGTACCACATCTTCTTGATCCAGTCCTCTACTTTTGGGCATTTGGGCTGTTTCCAGGTCTTACCAATTACAAATAGTGCTGCAGTAAACATGGGGGTACATTTACTCTTTGGGATCAGTGTTTTTGTGTCCTTTGGGTAGATTCCTAGGAGTGGGATTGCCGGATCATATGGTAGTTCCAAATCTAGTAGGCCGAGGAACCTCCATACAGTCTTCCAAAGTGGTTGGACTAACTTGCATTCCCACCAGCAGTGTAGTAAGGTTCCTTTTCCTCCACAACCTTGCCAGCATTTATTGTTGTTGGTTTTATTGATATATGCCATTCTTACTGGTGTAAGGTGGTACCTCATTGTGGT
>JAGFMF010012290.1:6434676-6447917 GCA_019455555.1 Galemys pyrenaicus
AAGGCGCTGTTGAGATGTATGTCTTTCAGCGTTTTACCTATGTTTTCCTCTATGTATTTTATAGTTTCGGGTCTTACATTTAGGTCCTTTATCCATTTTCAGTTGATTTTCGTACATGGTGTGAGATAGTGATCCAATTTCATTCTTTTACATATGGCAGACCAATTTTGCCAGCACCACTTATTGAATAAGCTGTCTTTGTCCCATTGCAGATTCTTTGCTCCTTTGTCGAAGATCAGTTGTCCATAGTTGTGTGGCTTTACTTCTGTGTTTTCTATCTGGTTCCATTGGTCTGCTGCATGCAATTCTAAATGTCATCAATTTATAACTTTCGTAATATATAATTTTTTAATTTGCATTTACATTATATTAGTCTGTGGATATTTGAGATTTTCAGGGATATATGTGTGTTGTACTTTTACTGTAATTCACAGATGAGCAGTTTTCACAGCTTCTCAATAAAGGGATCCTGGAATTGTAATCAGTAGCTTCCAGTGACTTGTATTGTCTAGGGAGCTATCCAATATGGTGAGGTATTTTTTTTTTAGAGATGGCTAACAATTCTTTTTAATAACAATAATAGCTAATCTTTATTAATGTGAAGATTGTTCTTTCTATGGTTTGTATTAATTTTCATAACAACTCATTAAGGTGTAAATACTCTTGTTATCTACTTATATTTGCTTACAGATAAAAGCAAATTGAATTTAAGACCAGTTAATTAAGTAGTTCACATTTTCATTGGTTAATTAAGGAGAAAGATGATTTTAACCCCTGCCTCTCTCCTGCTATCTAATGTTCTTCTTCTCCAAGTTCCTGTTTGTTACTGTGGTGCTTTGACTCTTTCCTTATCCAAAGTTTATGAATTTAGGGTTTATATCATATCTTCCTCTTGATCCCTGACTATGGAGGATATAATGTGCAATTAAACATCCAGATGGCAGGAAAATGTCTAGAAGACATGTGGCAAAGGGGGAGCACTTGTGGTAAAGAAATAAGGTGACCGCTCATCTGTGACAAATAATTACCAGTGAATTTTGAAGCATGAGAGTTCTTTGTTAACAGAGAAATCAAGAATATTTGAGGTTATTAGGAACTTGTTGATTAGTAATGAAAAAAATAGATTCAAATAGCTAGGATTATCTTCTCTTTGAATTCCCAATTTTTGATCTTCTCTATTAATTTGTGTTTCCAAATCCAGTTTTTTCATAAAGTATAGAATTAAGCTAATTATAAAATACATGACTTAAGTGTATTAAAGTGGACTATGTATGTTACCTCAATAAACATAAATTTTAAAAAAGTAAGTTTTGATCTAGAGAGAAAAGGAAAATCACCAAAGTGAGCCATGTTTAGGAAGATAGCATATATTGTTTCTAACCTTGGCTGCTTCTTCCTTCTTGGCTTAGAGGATACTGTGGTGGCACTTTCTGTGACAGGCATCTTGAAGGTGTGGATTGTCACATCCGAGATCAGTGGCATGCAGGTGAGACAAGTGAGACTGGAAGTGAATGATGTTTCTGTTTTTCTTCTGTGAAGTTTTGCATTTCAGTAATGATATGCTCCTTCCTTCCTTTTTTTAAGATTTTTTTTAATTTATGTATACAAGAACTGGGATGTAAGCCAGAGGTAGGGGGGATGAAGGTGAGAGGGTACCAGAGACAGAGTGGGAAGCAGAACAGGCAGATCTACTGAAATACACTGATGAGGGGAACAGCAGGGGAGACAGGAGAGGTCTGCTGCACCATGATGGTCACCTCTCTGACTGGGGATCGAATTCATGCCACAGTGGCTGGTGACAGCTTGATAAAAACTTGAACCCCTCCACCATTAGGGAAGCCCCCCTTTTTGTCTTAAAAGGTAAGAAAAAACTATAAAACTATTCCTTTTTTATAGTCTTATTGACTTAACATAGAAGATTCTCTGGTATGATATGTCTGCAAGTGAATAAGGTTTTCTACTTTTGATGGCAGATGTCTGTTTTGTCAAGGATATGAAAAGTTTATGAAATAGAAAAACATAGAAGAGGTGGAAATTTCCTCAATTATTTCTACTTAAGTTAACATTTAAAAAGTAGTTTAATTGAGGGCAAAAAAATCAAGCAGACCTCTACAAAAAGTTTATAAAACCATTTAGATTTCTTCATTCTTGGTCTTCAATTCTTTGTTAGGTTTTTTTTTTTTTATAAATAAGAAGGATAAGAAGGAGAGATCATTTTTTTAAAAACAATATCAGCATTAATCTTTTCAGCTAGGGAATATTTGGACCTTGAATCTGGGAGAAATTGGAAGAATTAATTGTTTTAACCTAAAAGTGCCTATAACTAAAAAAATTGGGACTGTCTCAAGTTTTTATCATCTGTCCTGGCCAGAGTGATAACGCTTTGACTCTTAGTATTTTTATCTTGGAATCTTTGTAGCAAAAATGTTGTGTCCGGTTTTTTTTTTTTTTTTAAGATTTATTTATTTATGCATACAAGCACTGGGGTACAGGCCAGAGGTGGGGTGTGTGTGAGAGGATTCACCACAGAGAGCGGGGAGCACAACAGGCAGATAACTGAAGTACACTGCTGAGGGGAGCAGCGGGTGAGGCAGGAGAGGTCTGCTGCACCATGTGGGTCCCCTCCCTGGCCGGCAGCAGGGATCGAAGTCGTGCTGCAGTGGCTGTGGTTTGCTTCATAGTGCGTTGCTTAACCTGCTGCACCACCAGGGAGGCCCTGTGTCCGGTTGTTTTGAGGGTGTATTTTTGCTGTTTTTCACTGCCTTAGTTCTCATGTGAGGACCTGACGTGAGGGACATATTAAGTGATGCCTTTATTTCTTTTCCTTTATCATTGTGTGACAATTTTAATTGAGAACTTAGTCATTCCTAAAGTTTTACATATCTCTCTCTTTTCAGGATACTGAGCCAATATTTGAGGAGGAATCCAAACCAATTTATTGTCAGAATTGCCAAAGCATCTCTTTTTGTGCATTTACACAGCGGTCGCTTTTGGTAGTGTGCTCGAAATATTGGAGGGTAAGATAATTTCCTAACTAGGAAACTGAAAAAAGGTATTTTTAACACTTTAAAAGATTTGACTTATCAGATATCCAAGGGTAATTCTGTGGAAGAGTTTGGTGCAAGAATACTTTGCTCATTTGGAATTCATGTGTGACTTGGATATCATATTTTGAAGTATTAGATTTTACTGTATAGAGTTATTTTGTTTTTGTTTATAGAATGAGTCAGTTAATGACTAGTATTCTATTAATCTTAATTACCATCTTTTTAAAAAAAGATTTATTTATTTATGCATAGAAGAAATGGGGCCAGAGGTACGGGAGGTGAGAGGATTCACCAGAGACAGAGTAGGGAACAGAACAGGCAGACTGACCAAAATACACTGCTGAGGGAAGCAGTGGGCAAAATGGAGAGGTCTGCTGTGCCATGTGGGTCCCCTCCCTGGTTGGGAATTGAACTCGTACTGCAGTGGCTGTGGATGCTTCACAGTGCAGTGCTTAACCCCTTGCACCACCAGGGGGGCCCAGTTACCATCTTTTGTTACTATTTTAGTCAGTGTCCTGTCCATTCAACATGTGGTAGTGAATTTCTTGCAGAGTAGAGATAGCTTTGTAGGTTGTTTTTATTCCTGATTGCTATCCTGTTGTGACTTGTGGGAGTCAGAAGGCTTTCCTCCATCACTTCAGAGCTAATGATGGAAGGAATTAAATTGTGAGACTTTAATTTTCCACAGTAGAAAAAGAGCCAGCATTTGGGGGGTACTTGTACCGAGCATATTTTCAAAGCTTTCATGTATTTTTTTCTTTTATGCCTCACACTCTCCTAGGCTAGGTTTATTAGTTATCTAATCCTGCACAATAAATTACTTCGAAGTTATAGTTTAAAACAACAAACTTGCCCCATCAGCCAGTTTCTGTGGGTCAGGAATCCAGATCTGGCTTAGGTGGATACTGCTGACTCAAGGTCTCTCATGACGCAACTTTGAAGATACTGGCAGGGATGTGATCTCATTCCAAGACTCAACTGGGGAAGGATCTGCTTCCAAGTTTACTCACATGGCAGTTGGCAGGCCTCAGGTTCAGCTGTCTTTTGGCTAGAGGCATTTGGTCCCTGCTATGTGAGTCTCTCCTTGGGACAGCTCACCACATGAACCATGTGGTGGTTCCACATGGTTTACTCAGAGTAGGGGATCAAGAGAAGTGGTAGCCAAGACCCATCGAATCTTAGAACTAAGATCTCATCATCCCTGCCACATTTATTCTCTAAAACAGTCACAAAATTCAGCCAGCACTCAAGGGAGCAGTTACCCAAGGGTGTGAATGCCAGAAGTTGTGATCAGCAAACCATCTTCGAGGCTGCTTAGCACTGTGGGAATTATTGCTTTCCCCATTTTGTAGATAAGTCAGCTGGGACACAGGGAGACCAGAAACTCTTATAAGGTTATTCAAGTGGTTTTGGAGTTGCTGGGTTACAAGTCAAGTAGCCTAATGGAGTTGGTTGCTCTCTGCTGCCATGCTGCACTGCAGAGCAGGAATGGACAGACTAGGGCAGCGCCATCCAACCTCTTTGCCATGGCTACTGTTTTGCCATCAGATTAAAGAGAAAAGCTAGTGGCTGCTTGGTTATATGGTGCTATGCAAACCTTGCTTTATCTTAAAATGTAAAACATGTGAATAATAATTAAAACCAGTGCAAGAGGATATAGTGAAATATACATGCACATTTTCACATTTTCCCTGGTTTTTCTCGTCTGTTCCCCAGAGGCTGCATCTAAAGCTGGTTGTCTTATACACTCATTATAAGCATGTAATACCCATGTGAAAACAATCTTTTCTTAGATGCACACAGAAGAGTGAAAAGGCAACCCATAGAGTGAGAGAAGACAGGACAACCTCCACATGTGATGGAGAACTTGTTGGTATTTATAAAAGACAACTGCAAATAAGGAAGAAAAACAGATACCCATAGGAGACAGATGTACATAGGAAAATGAACAAAAGATCCTGATAAAAGAGGAAAGCCAGATGGCCCATAACTGTATAGAAAGATGCTTCTTTGCTAAGTATCAGGGAAATGCATATTATAAAAATAGAAGATAGTGCCACAACCCACCAGAATGACCTAGTCAGATATTTATTGGCAAAAAGAAGTTTTCAATTTTAATATGGCTAAGTTATCATATTTTATTCTAGGATTAGACCTGTGACCAGTTCTAAAGGGTGCACCAAAAACTGATTAATTTTTTTTTTGTTGTTTTTTTTCCTAGTATTTATATGATTTTACTTTGGAAACCTCTAAGTCTTTAATCTGGAATTTGTTTTGTATAAGTTTTGAGATATAGATCCCATTTTATTTTTAGTCCAGATTGCCCCATTTCCTCTTAGTTCCTGATGCCATTTGTTGGATAATTCATTTTCCTACTGTGCTTTTATAATATACTGTATTCCTATATAACTATAATCTGTCTCTAGACTTAAAGATTCATCTGTGTTTATGCAAATTGGTTCTGTGTTGTTTTATTTTCTATAGCTTTTTAATTTGTTTTAACAGATAATAGGGCTGGATGGCCAGTTTCTTTTAATTGTTCTTGGACTTGTCTTGGCTAGTGTTATATATTGATAAATATAATAGCAAATCATGGTAAATTTGGCTAGGATTTGTTCTAATTTAAAAGCTCTGCACAAACAACTGTAGTATTTTTTCTTTAAAGAAAAATAAAATAAGAATTTTGAGTCATTAATTTACTCATTCTCCCAGGGAAGTTTTTGTTTTTGTTCTTTTTTGACAACATAGAATATAATTTTATCAACTATTGAAAGTGGTAGATACATTTTGGTAGAAATGATGAGAACAGAGTTTGTCCTTAGTGGATGTGACCTTGAACAGGTGATATAGCCCTTATCTGTGGCAGTTTTCTGTCTACCTGGGGTAGTAATTCCTGCTTGCCTACCTTCTACAGTGATTCAAAGGTCATGTTAGATAATGATATAAAGACACATTGTAAATTTCAACGTGCTTTCCACTTGTAAGGTAAATATCCTGTGTTGTTGATGAAATTTTAGGGACTTGACTTTTATATGTGAAAATTATTGAATAATGAAACAGTATTAACTTCCTATGTATCGTATTTTAGAACATTGATGAAATAAGGTAAAGTAAGATAATTATCCCTATTAGTAAGGAGTTATACTGATGTCATAGTTGATTGTTAGAAATATTACTGGACATAGAAGTAAAACAAGAGTCTTAACCACACATTCTGGAACTTGGTTCCTTGTTACTTGTCATTCTTTGTAGGATCATTCGTCTCTCTGAGTAAGAAAGATAGGGATGCTTTCCTTGTGCAGGGGAGCAACCTGCTCCACTTATCCTGGTCTGCAGCTCCCAACACCAGGAGACTGTTCGAAGCTGGGGGTTCCCTTGTCTTTCTCTTAGTGAAGTGGATGTGCTCTGGGTACACTGGCTTTAAACTGAGGTGTATGTTAAATATATTTCCAGGAGTTTTGTATTGTTTTGGTTAAAATGTGCATGTATCTTAGTAAAATGACACCATTATAAATTATAAATTTATTATTTCTTGTAGGTATTTGATGCTGGAGACTATTCCCTGCTATGTTCAGGTCCTAGTGAAAACGGACAGACATGGACTGGAGGTGACTTTGTATCAGCAGATAAAGTCATAATTTGGACTGAAAATGGACAAAGTTATATTTACAAACTACCAGCCAGGTATTCAATAAATACTAAGTAGGACCCTAATCTAAAGAAAAAGATTACAGGGCCTTCCTGGTGGCACACTGGGTTAAGCAACGCACTATGAAGCAAATGGCAGCAACTGCAGCACAAGTTCGATCCCTGCCGCTGGCCACGGAGGTACCCACATGGTGCAGCAGACCTCTTGCCTGAGCTGCTGCTCCCTTCAGCAGTATAGTTCAATTAGTCTACCTGTTCTGTTCCCAATCTGTTTCTGGTGTATCCTCTCACCTCCCACACCTCTGGCCTACACCCCAGTGCTTGTATGCATGAATAAATAAATGTTAAAAAAATAAAAAACAAATAAATAAAGTAAAAGATTACAAATTTGGTGTAAACCCTGAAAGTATGAATGAGATGTATGATGTGTGTGTGTGTATCTATATGTGTGTGTGTGCATAAATATATATATTTAATTTAGATAAAAAATCTCAGAGCTTATTGATACTTGCAATTTCAGTTTTTCTAACTACAAAAGTTAGGATTTTTTTTAATTTGAAGTAGGATATTTTAATAATATTATTTAAATTTCATGCCTATATTTGATTTAACTATAATTTAAAAATCTATTTTTTTGGTTCACTGTCAAAAAAACCCTTATCTTATAGTATGGTATTAAATATTTAATGACAATATTTTTTACTTAGTAATATATAATAAGTTTTATTCATTTATCACATTGTATCAATGTCAGTATTTTAATCGCACTATGTGTTTTCTCACTTCCAGTTGCCTTCCAGCTAGTGATTCTTTCCGCAGTGATGTGGGAAAAGCAGTTGAAAATTTAATTCCCCCTGTACAACACAAACTCTTGGACCGAACAGATAAAGAGGTAAAAACCTTCAGGTATCACTTGTAGTTGATAATTATATTGAGAAAAATTTCCAACTATGTTTATTACTGTCTTTTGGTAATCTAGTATTTGAAATACTCAGTACAATCGAAGGCGTGTTAGATGTTATAAAATGTTTTGTCATTGTCAGTTATAAGGACAAATTTTAAATTTGTATATCTTAAAACATAGTTAACCTGTAATAGAGCTTTTTCTAAGAATAAAAATTAACTTATGCTAATTCCATAGTGGAAACATATTGATGGCATAAATTTATTTAACATTATCATACTGTTATAGTGGCAAATGTCAGTGTAGAACAGCAAAGATAGTCATGTACTAATGCTAGTAATAGTCTATTACCGGAACAAGGCATTTCAGTAGCTCCCCAAAACCAGCAGTGATTTTAATCATTAGACATTAGAAATGAAAAGAAGTTTTTCACTGTAAAAACTATAATTATTAAGATGTCTAGAACCTACTTAATATCAATTTAAAATTGAACTAGAACAGAACTTACCATTGGCTTTTCAACTTCTTTGAGCAGCATGACAAGGATGTTGGTTTTGGAAATAAAATTTCCTTTCCCAATGTCCTGGGTATCCATAGCTTATTGATCTGAACATTTTGTCCCATACTCTATATGGCGGGACGGTAAGGTAAAGAAAATTTTTGTGTGTGAGAGTTTTGAATATACTGAATTTATGCTTCTTTCTATAATTAAAATTCTCTATAACTGTGTTAGCTTACAAACTCTTGTTACTGCTCTTTGCAAGAAGTCACTTCCAGTTAAGTTGTGGGGTAATGATGTATATAAAAAAAAATGCATAAAAAAGACAAAAAAAATACATACCATATTTCTCTAAATATCATCTCCCTAATACATTTTAAGTTAAAATATAGGTATTATGTGGTGTAAAATAACTTATGTGTTAAAATACAGAATATTGGTTATAACAGCTACCATAGCAACTTCTTGTTAAGTATGTTGTTTAGCAATTAAAATGGTTAGTAGTATTCAGACTCTATTAAAAGTCAAAAATTTGATTGTGCTTAGTTTATATACTTTTCATAGCATAGTGCTTTTTAGGGAACAGTATCAAATAGGGTGATGAGGTGATTTGTTAGCTATAATTGTCAAAACTGAAGTCTGTATGTTACCGCTTCTCAGGATAAGTTTCTATGTCTTAGTATTTACATATTTGTGAATACTCTATACTTAACTGTGTAATTTCACCACCATATAGTATTTTCAAATAAGTCACTGGTGACACAAGATCTTAAGTGAAAAAATTTATTTTAAAAATGAAAGTATACACAAAAGCCAGATGAGTATTTCTTGTTCCTAGTGATTCATAGCTAACATGTACATGTCAGGTTAGATTCAAATTGATTATGTAAATATGACCAAGGAAAATGTTATGCTTAGTGAAAAATACACTAAATTAAAAACATGGAGTCTCCTATTTGCATAAGCTCTGAAGTTTAACTTGATACTATTCTTCATAACCAAGAATGGGCAAAAAGCTAGGATTAATGAGTCCTTCCATTTGAAATTTTAAGTAGACACTTCTCTTTTTCAGTAAAGAGTGCTTTATCTTTGAAGTCATTATTTAATTACACACTACTAAATTAATTACACTGTTGTGTTGAGTAATTAGTTTTTGATAGCAGAGAAAAAGCATATGAATACTAATCCTAGAGAAGGCTACACATATAATTTTTATCTCTTTGAATGTTTGTATTATATTGTATTTGAATATTAGTTGACAATTATGCTACAAAATTAAATATTGTTGAGCACTCATGCTATAAACACGTTTTTACTCTGGTATCAAGACAATATACTTAAACTTCTTTGTATGAAAAAATGTTAATGTGTGAAATATTTTAATTAAAAAGCCTGCTAAAGACATATGAACAAAAAGTTGTTTTTTCTGGCAGCTGCTGATTTGTCCACCTGTTACCCGATTCTTTTATGGAGGCAGGGAATACGTCTATAAACTATTAATTCAGGGTGACTCTTCTGGAAGATTGAATATTTGGAATATATCAGACACACCTGATAAAAAAGAAGGTGAAGAAGGTAATAGAAAATCATGTTTAGCAACTTTTAACTTAGCAACCTAATTACTAACCACTGAGCAACAAATTTGCAATGCTTGTAATGTACATTTCCTTTAGCTGATGTTCATTTTCATCTTTTGGTACATTGCTAGATCAGACATAGGTGTATTTACTCTGTGTATAACTCTGTTTTTCTAACATGTGCAAATGTTTTTCTTTTTCACAAAACAAAACCTCCACAGGGTTGAGAGTGACAACTTCTATTAGTTTGCAAGAAGCTTTTGACAAACTGAACCCTTGTCCTGCTGGAATTATAGATCAACTGAGTGTGATCCCCAACAGTGATGCACCTCTTAAAGTTACGGCGAGTGTGTACATCCCAGCACACGGGCGACTTGTCTGTGGCCGTGAGGATGGGAGCATCATAATCGTGCCTGCCACCCAGACAGCCATCGTGCAGCTGCTGCAAGGGGAACACATGCTCCGGAGAGGTATTCTGCCAGCCTACCTGTGTCTAGAACATTCGAGAACTCTGTGATGGGCCTTGACAAACATCTGCAGTCTTTGTTTTGCAAATACATTGAATTGTCATAGTTATTAGTGCATAGTTGGCATAGTTAATAAAATACTTAGGGCCTAAGATAGGAATAAATACCGCCTAAGGATTATAAATAAATAAATATTTAGTCTATTTTACCTCTTTGATTTATGTGGAGTTATATTTAGTTATGTCTATGGTTTACTAAACATTACTATATTATTAATAATACTGATAATCTCTTAGAACAGTGTTGTTCAGGAGAAATATATACATATAAATATAAGAACGTGTAATTTCCTAACAGTGATGTTGAAAGTGAAACAGGTAAATTTACTAATATAATAAGTTGTGTTTATTTCAACTTATAATCAATATGAAAGTTTTTAATGAGCTATTTTACATTATTATTTTATGCTAAGTTTCTCTAACATCATGTATGTTTTGCATTTCTAGCACATATGAATCTGGACTAGCTGCTTTTCAAGTGTTTTATAGTCAATCCCACATCATAGGCAACTCATGTTGGACAGAACAATTCTAGAAAGTGTTAGATACCTTTTCTATGATAATGTTTAAAGCTAGTCTAATCATTCATGTTTACTTTCATTTGTTGGAACCCGTACTTTCATTTGTTGAAACCTGGTAAGACTCTTAATTTTCACATTTAAACCCATAACCTCATTCACAGGTTGGCCACCTCACAGAACACTACGTGGTCATCGGAACAAAGTCACATGCCTCCTATATCCTCATCAGGTCTCACCTCGTTATGATCAAAGATATCTGATCTCTGGAGGTGTGGATTTTTCAGTCATAATTTGGGACATATTTTCTGGAGAAATGAAGCATATCTTCTGTGTACACGGTGGTGAGATTACTCAGCTTCTGGTCCCACCTGAAAACTGTAGTGTAAGTTGATTCATAACATTTTCTGGTTTCTTTAAAAAATTTAGAGTAAGTAATATAATAAAATGTCTTTGGCCAGTTGAACTTAAAAATAATTTTGTAATGAGTGAAAACTACCTAACAGACACATAAAACACATAAGCAACTGAACAGAGAATAGGGTGCCCTTGTAGGTCAGGGGGAGGCCTGAGGTGACCCTTAGCTCAGGGACATGAGGGGGAGACACAGTTTGGTAGTTGGAAAGTGACATAAAACTTGAATTTACTTATTATAGATGTAAAATAAAGATTTTCTTGTGTTTAGTTGATATTCAAAAGCACTGATGAAGATAAAAAAACTTGGTTTTAGCTTTGCGGTAATTTAACAAATAAATGACTGCCCAGTTAATAACTGGTTCACTTAGCCATTGTTTTTCTAATTCTAAGAATCTGGTAGTTTTTAATGACTGCTTTGCTGATTAGACATCATATATTGGTTCTAATGCTCGAATTGTTCCTCCTCAGTGCCATTTCCTTTTAGCAGGAAATATTTTTGTTTTATTAACTTGGAAGATTATAAATACTTACCAAACATATTGTGAAGATAAATACGGAAAAGTTAGTTGTCCACATTTTTTATTAGAATTTTGGTTTAGGGCCTCCCTGGTGGCACAGTGGGTTAAGTAACGCACTATGAAGCAATCTGCAGCCACTGCAGCACAAGTTCAGTCCCTGCCGCCAGCCAGGGTGGGGACCCACATGGCAAAGCAGACCTCTCCTGCCTGGCCCGCTGCTCCCCTCAGCAGTTTGTTTCAGTTAGTCTGCCTGTTCTGTTCCCGGCTCTGTCTCTGGTGAGTCCTCTCACCTCCTGTGACTCTGACCTGTACCCCAGCTCTTATATGCATAAATAAATAAAATCTTTTTTAAAAAAAGAATTTTGGTTTATATCTTAGGTAGATTCAAAAAGAAGTTGAGTTTTGACATTTCATAATTTTTTTAAAAGAAATTTTAAGATGTTCTAAACCAGAAATGTTGGCTGTATTTTTTAAGTTACCAGAACAAATGCCACAGACTTACTGTCCTGTAGTCTAGGTGTTTCTTTGTCATCTTTTCTTTCCTCACTCTTTCATTTTTATTCTATTTTAGCATCATTTCTACCTAAAATCTTTCCAAATTCTCAATATAGGTTAGCTTTAATTTGGCACCAGGCTCTACATATTTCATTTCAAATGAACTTTTTCTGTTCCTTCACTGATGGGAGTTTTAATATTTTAAAGAGTAGACATGTTCAGAGATGATAAATGTTGCCTAAATACAGTATTAGGTAGAGTGCCTAAATTGAATAGATTTTATTTTCATTTTATGATGAAAGATTGTTTTTTGTTTTTCAATTTTTCAAGGTATGTTTATTAAAATTTTTTTCAAAATGATCTAAGTTTGAGACTGACTTGATTTACTGGATAACCTTGTTAACAGATTTAGTTTTTATCTGAGACAGATTATTTTAAATAAATAAAATGTAACAGGAAAGTTAGACATTTTCCTGAAGATATCCTTTGACATATGAAATAATTCATGACTGATTAGTGCCAAAGGTTAACTGAGAGCAATTCAAAAAGTGTTTTGGGGCACTGTTAGTATCTTTCAAGTAATGTTATGTTTAAGTCTTCTACAAGGTTAACCGCAAATGTAAAGGACAGCTACTACCAAAATGTGGGTAAGGACATGGGGCTTGGAGAACTACGAGAACTGTGAGCTTCAGCTAAGGGTATAAGGACTTCCTGACGGGGTTGGATGTGTAGCTTGGAGATGGCTAATGTGAGCTGACTTGCCTCTTCCATCTGTTTGTCTTTATATTATGAAATGTGGAGGGGACAATTCAGCTTGAGGTTGTTGTTTTCTATTTGTTGGCTTGGTTTCTTGATAAAACAAACTACTAAATATACATATGAATGAAAAAATGAACCATTTGTCTGAAATGAAACCTTAAATAGTGGTTGAGTTCTATAATATAATATAAAAGAGTCCAATTCCGTTTTTGTTTGTCATTCCAAGTTGTGTTTAATGTTTTTTTTTTTTTAAAGATTTATTTATTTATGCATACAAGCACTGGGGTACAGGCCAGAGGTGTAGGGGGGTGAGAGGATTCACCACAGAGAGCG
>JAGFMF010012290.1:6454093-6464690 GCA_019455555.1 Galemys pyrenaicus
GAGTGTAATACCTCCATTCTCCTTTTTCTTAAGTAAAGCTTTGGCTAATCGGGGTTGTTTGTGTCTCCATATGAATTTCATCAATATTTGGTCTATTTTAAGGAAAGCATTTTAATGGTTTAAAGGCACAAAGTAAAAAGTCGTGATGTAGATTCAATGGAAAAGCAGCGTGAGAAAGCATCCCGGGAACAGTGGAAGTTGGTGCTTGCATCATTGGCTTCAGTACTTGCACTGACTCGAGTTGTTCAAAGTGCTACAAACTTCATTACTGCAACCCTAAGGCAGTATGTGGCTGATGTGGATAAGTATGCCGATGGAACTATTCAGATTGAAGTAGGGGTTTTAAAAAATTTATTTTCTTACATCATAGTTCATTTTTGTACAGTAATTGTTTTCTCCCCTCAGGTGTAGACCCAGTAATTATCCCGCCACCACTGTACCTGTGAGCCATCATCATATGACTTCTGCTGTTCCTTCCCTCTTTTAATTCCACTTCTTATCCTTCCCTTACTGTATGCCTTAGACCTAAGGTCAGCTTATGAGCTTTGTTTTTTCTTGACCTTGCATCCAGTTTTTCTATATTCCACATATTAGTGAAACCACAGATATTTATCTTTTTCCTTCCGACTTACTTGCTTAGCATAATCCCGTCCAACTCCACCCTTGATGCAGATGGCATGAGTTTATCTTTTTTGATCATAAAGCGGAGGTATTAATATGAGAAGAAAATTGTAAAAAGGGGAACTTAATGTACTTGAAGAATTAGGTCTTCATATTTCCTGGTAGATACCAAAACACTGTAAATTCCTTCAGAAAATAATCACTTTATTTTATTTATTTTTTTCCCTTTAATTTATATATATTCGACATCAGTTGTAGTCCCCATGTATTCCCCATCACCATATCACCAGTGCACCATCACCTCAGTCCCCCGTGCTCCCATCTGCCCTCTACACTTCCCTTACCTCCTCCCCACCAAGTGTCCCCAATTTGTCCTTGTCTTTTCATTTTTGGTTTTTATTGTGTCTTTATTGTTATTATTATTGTTGTTGTTGTTCTTATTCCTTTCCTTGATCCTTATTTGGTTCCTTATGTTCCTCCTAGGGGAGGAACCATCTGGTATTTTTCTTTTGCCTTCTGACTTATTTCACTGAGCATCATCCCTTCCAGTTCCATCCATGTTCCTATGAATGTGTCTAGTTTTTCTTTTTTGATTGCTGAATAGTATTCCATCGTGTATATGTACCATAGCTTCTCGATCCACTCATCTGTTTTTGGGCATTTAGGTTGTTTCCAGGTCTTACCTATTGTAAAGAGTGCTGCTATGAACATAGGGGTGCAGGTATTGTTTTGAATCAGTGTATTTGTGTCTTTTGGGTATATTCCTAGGAGTGGGATTGCTGGATCATATGGAAGTTCCATTCTTGGTAGACTGAGGAACTGCCATACTGCTTTCCATAATGGTTGGACCAGCTTTCATTCCCACCAGCAGTGTAAGAGAGTTCCTTTTTCTCCACATCCTCGCCAACATTTATTGTTGCTACTGTTTTTGATATGTGCCATTCTCACTGGGGTGAGGTGGTATCTCATAGTGGTTTTGATTTGGATTTCTCTGATTAATAATCACTATATTTAAAAGGATTTATGATCTATAATCACATACTAATGATGGTAAAGATAGTATTACCTGCTATCTTTTGTATGCATGATGTTAGTCACTGTGCTAATTTCTTTGTGATTTCATTTAATTCACACAGTAATTTTGTGAGGTGTGGTTATTGCTATTATATATATATTACATTATATAGAGAAATGAGACTCAGGGTTGTTAAATAATTCACCCAAAACCACTCAGCAATTGACAGTACTCAAAAGTAGTCTTAGATAGTGCAATTCACAGCCTGTACTTACCAGCCATGCATACTGCCTCCTATTAGATATAACAATCTATTTAAAAATAATTACATTTCTCCAATTTTTGACTGTATTTTTCATTATTGATTTACATAATTAATGATTTTGATACATCCTTAAGAATGAATAGATTAGCAATTTAAAGTCATTTTTGTCTTTGCTGAATGAAACATCCATTCTTTCAGGTTTCTGTATTTCAAATTTTTCTTTAGAGAACTATGCATTGCTCAATTATCTTATCATTGATCTTTCAATTTTTTGCCTTTGATTATATCAGTTGCAGATTTTGCCTTTAGATCCCTTTAACCTTCTCTTTCTTGTAAACCATTACTTGTTTTAATTGCAATCTTGTGAATTTAACTTGTACACACTTAACATTTTTGAAAACAGCGATAGCTGAGAAATTAAAAGGTCTCCTGTTACCCTCTACACATAAGAGAATCAAAACATTTTGATTTTTTAGCCTTAATTTTTTTAAATTCAACTAACATTAGTTTATAATAGTTTCAAATATGTCCAGCATTGTAAGTCAACATCTGCATAAATAAATCCACTTATGATTGTGTGTGTATCATACATACAAAAGGTAGCAGCTAATGCTGTCTTTGCCATCATTAGTATGTGATTATAGATCATAAATCCTTTAAAAAACAGTGAGTATTTTCTGACGGAGTTGCCAATGTTTCATTATTTACCAGAAAATATGAAGACATAATTCTTCAAGTATATTAGGTTCCCCTTTTTACAATTTTCTTCTCTTATTATTACCTCTGCTTTACGATCAAATACCTCTGCTTCATTGTATACCTATGATTATATTCTATATCTAGTTACTTGTATCATTACATCTTCATTTAATATTGTGACAAATACTTTTCCAAATTTAGTTATTTATGAAAGTAATTTTTAATGATTGTGTAAAATTATGTATGTTGACTTAGCAGTTCTCTTATTTTATTTTACTTACTTATTTTTTAAAAGAAATATTTTTTTTAAAGATTTATTTATTTATGCATACAAGAGCTGGGGTATAGGCCAGAGTCGCAGGAGGTGAGAGGAATCACCAGAGTGGGAAGCAGAACAGGCAGACCAACCGAAACACACTGCTGAGGGGAGCAATGGGCAAGGCAGGAGAGGTCTGCTGCGCCATGTGGGTCCCCACCCTGGCCAGTGGCAGGGATCGAACTCGTGCTGCAGTGGCTGTGGTTTGCTTCATAGTGCGTTGCTTAACCCACTGTGCCACCAGGGAGGCCCAGTTCTCTTATTTTAGATGTGTAGATTTTTCCCAATTTGAACTTAGTTAATAATACATAGTGAATAGCTTTATAAAACATTTATTGAATTTATGAATTGGACAGACTTCATGAATTTTTTTTTCTAAATTTTAAGAATTTATTGGTAGTTTTCAATGTATAGATCTCCTGGAATTTTTTTTATTTGATCATTGTGTTTATTTTTTCATGAATATTTTTATATGAAAACATCAGAATATTTGTGTGATAGGCTGTCACCTTTTAAAAAAATTATATATTTTACATCATTATTTTTTTTAACAATATTTGATTTCTTTTCTCTGGTGTAGTCCCCGTAGAATTTCTACCACCACTTCACCCATACACCATCACCATAGAGCACATCATTGTGCTTTCCTCTCCCTCATTTTGATCCCTCTCCCTCTTCCTTCCTTGCAGAATGTCTCTGATTTATAGTTGTCTGTTTATTTTTGTTTTATGTTTTTTGTTATTATCTTTTCCCTAATGCCTTATTTGGTTCCCCTATATTCCTTCTATAAGTGAAACCATCTGATATTTTTCTTTTTCCTTCTGACTTATTTCACTAAGCATAATCCCTTCTAGCTCTATCCATGTTGCTGTGAATGGCATTAGTTTATCTTTTTTGTATAGTATTCCACTGAGAGTGTGTGTCTATATATATATATATATATGTGTATATATATATCTATTTCCTCTTTGGAGAAGTGTCTTTTAAGCCACTTTTTTTTGCCAGTTTTTTTGACTGGATTGTTTACTTCGTTTTTGTTGAGTCATCTGAGTTCTTTGAATATCTTTGTGATCAGTCTCTTATTGTCTAGATGGAGTGCAAAAAATTTTTCCCAATCAGTAGGATGTCTTTTCCTTTTGGCTGATATCTCTTTTGTTGTGTAGAAGCTTTTTAATTTGATGTAATCCCAGCTTTCTTTGCTTTGGGAAATTCCTTCACTTTTTTTGCTTTGGGGGTGAGTCTTGAAGATGTTACTGAGATGTATATCTTGTAGTGTTTTACCTATATTTTCTTCTACATATTTTACGGTTTCAGGTCTTATGTCCATATTGTTTATCCATTTTGAGTTGATTTTTGTACCTGGTGTGAGATAGAGGTCTAGTTTCATTCTTCTTTTTATGGTGGTCCTGTTTCCCAGCACCATTTATTGAACAAGCTGTCCTTGTTCCATTGCAAATTCTTTGCTTCTTTGTCAAAGATTAGTTGTCCATATATGCATGGCCATTTTAAGGCCATTGAGGCATATCATCCAAATTATTTTCTATTCTCAGTGCTTATTTCATTACCATTTGCCAGCATAAAATGTCTTCATTATTTCCATGCCTCGGTTTCCACATCTGTAAAATGGAAATACTAATAGTACTTATGGCAAAGGGTTTTTGTGAGATTCTAGTGAATTACTGATTTAAAATGCTACCTAGCACATAGTACAAATCCAGCGAGTGTTGATTGTTATTATAATTTGTAAACTATTAAGCTAAATTGATAGCTAGAAAGAGTATTTTGTTTAAATTTGCATTTTTTTATTTCAAGAGAGATTGAAATTTTTCTGAGAATTCTAGTGATTTTTTTTTCATTTGATTCATATTTCTTTCTTTCTTTTGGCCATTTGTGCTTTCAGGAGCACTTAATTGAAGTATTAAACTTAAGTGCTTTCCATGGTAGTTGTTTATTATTTATTTACTGTTGGATTTTTAAACACAGATAATTCATTTCTTATGTAATCTAATTTATCTTTTTCTTAAATAGCTTTCTTTATATTTTTGAAGTTTGAAATCTTCACCGACCCACCCAGAAGTTTAGAGAAAATTTTTTAAAAACAATGGCTAGATTAAAAATAAATATCAAATGATTCACTCAATCTATTTGAAATTTATGTATGTTTGTGGGGGGTGAAGGAAGGATCAGAATCATCTGTTTTACCCTAAATAACAAATGACCTCAGTGTCATGTATAAAATAAATCTTTTTTCTCTGATAGGTAATATTTTCTTAATCTTACATTAAATTCTTCATATTTATTTGCTGTTTTACTAATAAGAAAGCAATTGAAGAATGATGGGGTGCTAATTACCCCTCTATTTCTTCATTGTAATCTCTTGTAAGGAGTGAATAAGGAAGAATTAAAATTTGTCCTTAAGAGTCTTTATTTAGAGGCCTCCCTGGTGGCACAATGGGTTAAGCATAGCACTATGAAGCAAATAGCAGCCACTGCAGAGTTCGATCCCTGCCTCTGGTTGGCCAGGGAGGGGACTCACATGGCGTAGCAGACCTCTCGTGCCTCGCCCACTGCTCCCCTCAGCAGTGTATTTCAGTTCATCTGCCTGTTCTGTTCCTCACTCTGTCTCTGGTGGATCCTCTCACCCTTCATACCTCTGACCTGTACCCCAGTTCTTGTATGAATAAATAAATGAAGTCTTAAAAAAAAAGGTCTTTATTTAGAACATAACTATCGAATTATGATTAGACAGTGTTTTGAGTAGACCACCTGGTCTTATTTTCTAAGATAGCTGTTAAAAAGACAGCTCTCTACCTTTTTTTTTTTTCTTTTTAAAGATCTATGAATTTCTGAAGAAAAAATTTATTCTTTGTGAACGTATGGAAATGAAATTACCATTTGTAGACTCTTCCCCCTTGGGTAGAATATTTAAAAGTGATGAATGATGCATCTTAACTGCACATTTATGTTCCATGGAAAGAGTTCTGGGAAGTACAAGAAATAATGATTTAAAAAATTGTGGGATTGATTTATGAATGAAAGAAGTTGGTCATTTATGGCTTGTCTAATGATGGGTATATTTAAAAGGGGAGACAAGAGTTTCCATTCATATATTTAAAGAAGAAAAATGTTTGGGATGGCTGAGAGATTGCACCTGAATTGTTATGAGGAAAAGAATAATTTAGTTTAGAAAACAAATGAGCAAAAGTAGAATGTATCCATATATATAAATTATATATATAATTTATGCTGGGAACTGTTAGCAGAATCATCTCCCTGGAGAGCTAGTGGATGGGATAAACTAGCTGTCTCTAATTTCTGTAATTCATGGCAGATGCTTTGAAACAGGTTACATAAGAGGTTTCTGGGAATGGTTTAAAATGAAGTCTTGTAAAATGTGTAAGGTCGGGCTGGATGACCTAGGTGGTATGTTCTGACTCTCTGAGATTCTGTGAGACTTGTGGCATTCTGCTGCTCAGCACTAATGTACCATGAGGATTATTTACTGGCAAATTACTGAAACTTCCTTGGTGTAGGACCAGAATTCTTTGGACAATAATAATTGAGCTTAAAATATACTTACTTAGGTCCAATATCATATCTCTCTCATCCCAGTTATTTTAATTATTTTATCAAATATTCAGTTGTTATTTTACTATTCTTGTTGTTAGCCTTTGCTTTGGTCAACTTTTGATGTCATTAGTCTTTGTTCTTTCTAGGACAGAATTAATACAGTGTTTGGAACATGAATTTGAATACTTTAAATAATACAAAGTATTAGGCAAGTTGATAGGATGCTCAGTCCATGCTGTGCAAATTCTCTTGCATAACAATAAATCATTTAAAATAGTGTCTATGTGGACTCCAAGTCCATTGATAACAGTGGTTACTAAAGTGAATTATGTGAGACAGTTCACTGGGATATGGGATAAATACTAAAACTGTTGTTCATGTCTCCTTTTTGACCTTAAAAGAAATTGAGCTTATGAACACCTACCAAATGGAAGGTTACTGGGACCTCACTTGTTTCACATATGATATGGGCACATATCACTTGACAGGGGACTGGTCTTGCCACTGAAGGAAGGATGACTATGTAGCTCTCACTGCTTCCAGTTAAATGTATCTGATTAGGGCCCTCCCTGGTGGTGTAGTGGGTGAAGCAATGCACTATGAAGCAAACCATAGCCACTGCAGCATGAGTTCGATCCCTGCTGCCAGCTGGGTGACCCACATGGCACAGGCAGACCTCTCCTGCCTGGCCCACTGCTCCCCTCAGCAGTGGATTTCAGTCCATCTGCCTATTCTGTTCCTTGCTCTGTCTGGTGGATTCTCTCACCAACCCTGCACCTCTGGCCTGTACCCCTGTGCTTGTAAGCATAAATAAATAAATCTTTAAAAAAATGTATCTGATTAAGGGATTTGCAGATTACATTGTATAGTTCTTAAGCTAACCATCAAAACATTGGGTGGAGAAAATAATGATGGGAGAGATTTCTAATGCAAGCTAGTATCTTTTTATGAGCCACATTTTGTGGTTCAAACAATGATCATTTGATCAGTCTAGTAGGAAGGTAGCCAAAAAATTAATAATTTTATAAAGTATGTATTCCATCTACTATCATTAACAATGAAAGCTTTCAAAGATAATGTTTTATTTCATCTTAAGTTATTTATTTCAGTTTCGATTCATTCCTTTAAAATATGTTTTTGTGCATGATATATTGGCACAGAGGTACTTCTGTGCTTCATAAATATACATCCATAGGAATATATTGCAAAGATTAAGTGACTAGATTGTGATAAAAAAGTTGGAGCATAGATGCTTTTAAAATGATTTAGCTAAAGATATGAGGGTCACATTTTTTCTTGTATTATTTTAATCACACAATTTAAATATCTTAAACATTATATTCTTATAACATTATATTCTTCATGTTTAAGTCATGTTTAGATGACTTTTCCAGATAGAAATGGGAGCAAGTGAAGTAGAATGTAATTAATCAAATTACAGGATAAGTCATTATAGGTGAAGTAAATGTTCTATAACCAAGATCTCTGGGATTCAATAATAAAGGAATTATGCTAATTCAACTCATTTGGGGAAAGCTGGTATGAATCAAAGAGAAATATAAGGTATAAAATATTCTTTAAAAAGCATTTCTTTGATAATTTTGCAGACAGATAAGAAGAAACCAAGTTAATTGTGCTTTAGCAAATCTTTTAAGTGCTTTCATTTAACAGATAGCTGAGAATTATTTATCATTACTCTGTTCATTGTTTGAATTAAAATTAATGCCAAAGTGGTCCTTAAGAATGGTCTTTTTTTCCTTTTACATTTAAATAGGCTAGATATTTGCTTTGTTTATATCATTAATTTGTTTTCACACAGCCTGCAAAGGTAACCATCAACTCGGAATTAATTAGTGGATTCTAAATTAATGAGGTTTTACTGTATTGGGCCATTTCTACTCTAGGCCAGTTTTCTTCACGAGTTGGACTAGCATTTTCTTGAAAGAAGAAAAATTATATTTATTTTAATCCATATTTAAAAAGCAGAAAACCATCTTTTCTTGTGAGTTAAGTACCTCTAATAACTATGCTTTCTTGAGCTTAGTAATATTGATTTTTTTTTCGTTTTCGGTCTTGATTATTTTGGCTATTTCCAAACTATTGCTCATTATAGTAAAGTTAGAGTTAACTCTTCAGATGCTTATTTTCATTTACAGGCATTGCATATTATTTTTATGTTTAACCATACTTTTTTTTTTGTGGGTGGAGCATGTCACTTGCTAATTTGTGTGAAAGAGGAATAAAACTTTTTTAAAAAGTTTTTATATAAATATTTATCAGGTTAAATTGCATCCTGTGGACACAAAAAGCTAGAATTTTTGGAATATACTTCATACTACTTTTTTTCCTCTAGAAAATTATGTCACATATTTTGAAGTAGGTCCAGTGCTATTACTGCTATTACTTAATATTACTTTGTATGATCTTGATTTTTAAACATGGAAATGCTTAAATTTTTTGTATGAGAATGGATTGCAGTTTTTTGAGTCTTTGGACTTACCTGCCTACATGTCAATGGGGAGGAAGAAAATTGTGGCAGTGAAACTTCTCATGAGGAGTTGCTGGTGCAGAAATCAGGTTCCCCTGGGGATCCCCTAGTTTGTTTGCTTGAGGACTGCATTTCCTCCTTTGGCAGGTTAGAAAGGATACTGAGGTCTGTCTGGTGAAGAGAGAATTCGTAGCTCCGTGCTTGTCAATAGTTTTGTGTCACTTAAGATGTTGAGATCTGTCAATAGGTCAATTTAAGGAGGACCAAACACAGTAAAGATACTGGTAAAACTTCATCTTTTAAAAAACAACAAATACCAAAAACAAACTTCACCTTGACTCATGTCTCTCTACTCTTTGGAAAAGGTACATGAACAGTGAAGTGACTGTAGACGGGGGACCAGCAAGTTGGCTGGGTAGGTGTGTGCCATTCATTAAGGAGTAGGTCATTTTAAGGAAGATTTTGGAGTTGGTGTTGAAGAGGCGAAATCAAAGCTAGTTGTGAGTGCTGTGGCAGCTCAGTGCTGGAAAAAGAACATGACTAGAAGGAATGCTGTTTAGGATTCACTCTTCCTAGTTTATCATGCATAGAGAAAAAGAGCACTGTTTTATTTTCTTTTGTAAAAGAAACAAAACGGGCACTTCAGACAGACTGGTGTGGGGCCTCCCCGGTGGCACAGCAGGTTGAGCACCACATTGTGAAGCATCCTGCCACACTGCAACAAGAGTTCGATCCCCAGCCAGGGAAGCCCCCCCTCCACCCCCCAGCATAGTGCAGCAGACCTCTCCTGCCTTGCCTGCTGCTCCCCTCAGCAATGTACTTCTGTCAATCTGCCTGTTCTGCTCCCCACTCTGTCTCTGGTGAATCCGCTTAAATCCCATGCCTCTGACCTGTATTCCAGCTCTTGTACTCATAAATAAATCTTTAAAAAAAATAGACTGGTGTTACAAAGTACAAAATAGTAGCTAACTATTAAGATAATAACCATCCCTTTTTATAAAGTGAATGAAGGATGTATTTGATAAATAGAAAACCTCAGTACTAGTCATAATCTATAGAAAAAATCCCTTATATTAAACTATTACCTTTAGTTAGCAATATATTTACTAGTCTGTTGTACAAAATAACTAAAAATAAAGGCATCATGGTGTTTACTTTTACCATTTTATTCTAACATTGCCTATGTTTAAAAGATTTTTGGGGGCTCTACCACTTTAATTTGTTGCTTTATTTTTTTTCAAGATTAGAGTCTGTTTTATTATTTGATGTCATTGCATATTGTCTTTTTCTTTTTTAAAATTTTATCATTTTTTACTGAAGAAACATTGATTTATAGTACTATTATGATTTAGGGGTACCTATAATGCTTCACCATCATCCGTTGTGTACCCTCTCCTTTTCCTTCTTACCCTGCTACCCGCCCTTTCTATTTTAGTCTCTATTTTCATTACTGCCTGATTAAAAACCTAACTTTTATGTGCCACAAGTCAACTACCTCTTTGTCATTAATGTATGTTTTTTATACTTTTTTTATTAATATAAAATATTTTAAAATTTACATATACTTGCCATAAATTGTAATCCCCATGTATTCCCCATCACCATCTCACCAGTGCACCATCA
>JAGFMF010012290.1:6464812-6499773 GCA_019455555.1 Galemys pyrenaicus
TGATCCTCCTTTGGTTCCCTTATGTTCCTCCTAAGGGAGGAACCATCTGGTATTTTTCTTTTGCCTTCTGACTTACTTCGCTGAGCATAATTCCTTCCAGATCCATCCATGTTCCCATGAATGAATCTAGTTTTTCATTTCTGATTGCAGAGTAGTATTCCATAATGTATGTTTTTAAAGAAAGAAATCATGTATTCTTTGTCATCTGAGTGCTTATCAGGGAACATGAAATAGGTGTGCTTAATAAATGATTTAAGAGAATTCTATATGTCGTTTTAATAAAGGTTTGTGACATGATCTTTCCAGTTTTCTCAACTTTTAAAATTACTGAATGACTGCTATGCTGATTAGTGTTTAAATAATCATTTAAAAAAGGATAATAAGTAAGCTAATACAAAGTTAAAGAATAAAACACCTGAATTTATGAACAAGTAGTTAAATGTTGCTATCTTTGTTTTATTAATGTTTTGCTTCATTTAAAAATTGCTGTTACATTGTTTATGAAAGTAAATATTCAGTAACATCAAAATAAAGCAAAATGTCAGTGAAGAGACAATGAGATAAGAAAGTAGGTGAGAACATTTAGAGTTACATTCAGAAATATCTGCTCAAGATTCCATATCACTAAAGACAGAAAATTCAGTACTGAGTTTCTTACTTATTCAAACCTCAGAGGAACCAGTGATATATAGCAGCTTTCCCCAAAGTGGGTTACTCAAAAACTAGATTATCTTGGTCATGTAACTTTATGTCACTTGAATGGTACTGTATCCCCCTTATGGAGATAATTATATTTACATCATTTTGGTGAAGGTTCTTGGAAATTTTGTGGATTAAAAACTACAACTGCAATTTGTATTTCCTGTGCACATTCGCCACCACCCCCTTTGGTTTTATCTGACACCTGTCAACATTTCCCATTTAGTGAGATACACCATTTGCTGAGATACTGTTCTTTAGTTAAAAATAGTCTGTTCAGGTGAAGACTGTCAGAGTCAGGCTTGAGATGAGACATTTCTCTTTTGGATCCAGAGCTGGGATACACACACACACACACACATGTACACGTACATACATGATACACTAGGTTTCGTTCTCAGTAAACAACCCCAGTCTACACGATGGTTGGGTTCATTTGGTTTCACCTCACTCTGAACTGAAAGTATCATCTGATAACTAAAAAGTTAAGTTTTAAGTTGCCTATAAATTCTTAGAGAAATTTGAAAGATTTGATATTTAACTTTCTGCATTGTGGATTCAGTTCTCTGCCACTATAGAAAATCTTTACCACCTTTGTTTGATTATTCATATTCCATCTTGACCTGAAAAAGAATTGAAGGCAAAAACTAGAAATGAGCAGGAAACACAGAGTAGAATGTTTAATTGGCCATTGTGTGTCAGTTGAGGTGGTGCACCTGCTGACATTAGAGGCAGAAGCTGTGCAGCATGTCTGTAGATAATACAAAGTGTCTGGCTCTTAAGAAACGATTGTGGCTGGGCAACATGAGGGTATTGTTTTTGAGCAAAGGAGCAGGGAAGAGCATGGGACTAAATGACAGTGTCACAAACAGAAAGAAACACTGCAGAATGCAGCTCGAGCAGCTGACAAAGGAAAGTTCACACTGTGGAAAGACAACACATAATAACAGATCAATTTTTGTCCAGCTCTGTCTGCTCATAGGCAGCATTCATTTTAGTAAGGACATTTTCACATTTGAACAGTAGATTTGCCAAAGCATCTTTTCCATCTTTAATCTAGGATTAATTCAGTAATTCTTTTAAGAGCTGGGATGATTGAACTGGGTCTCTTTTTTTGTATAATATAAAGGAACACATTTTTCAACATCAGTTATTACAAGGTTTGTTTTCAGCAGTCGTGAATACATGGTTGATTATGGCTTAAGTTATAGAGAACGGGATCATTTTATTCTGAATTAATGCAAATGTAATGAGGGTTTATTCATCTTTTCAGGCAAGAGTACAACACTGCATCTGCTCTGTGGCCAGTGACCACTCAGTGGGACTTCTAAGTTTGCGAGAGAAAAAGTGTATTATGCTGGCATCTCGTCACCTTTTTCCCATTCAAGTCATCAAGTGGAGGCCTTCTGATGATTACCTAGTGGTGGGATGTTCAGATGGCTCTGTGTACGTCTGGCAAATGGATACTGGTAAGAAAATGGATACTGGTAGAAATTAAAAACCTTTCATAGGAGGAAAACAGCCCTCAAATGTAAAAAGATTACACTTTTATTCTGATCACCATTTTTTCTAAATGTTCTCACTATCTTCAACAAATAAGTATTTAAACATTTTCTCATTTGTTATATGCCAGGTAATTGTAGTGAAATCGCTGATCTTTAAAGGGATGTAATTAAAGATAATGTACCAATTAGGACAGACAGCCAGACACCAGACAAAAATGAACGATTTCTCTGTAATTCATGAAGGAAACAAGGAGCAAGATAAAGGAAGTATTTTTGTCTCTAATTTAGAAATATTGGGAAAAGGTAAAAATCTTTTATTTGGAAAGGAGAAAAACAGGACAGGACAAATAATAGATAGAAGTGGTGATTGAAACAAAAGTTTGAAGTTCTAGAGAGATTTGAAGATTGAGGATTAAAATATTTTTTGTATGGGGCATAGGATAGATTACCTGTTGCTTAGTTTCAAAGTACATACCATGATATATAGTGTTTATGCTCAGGCTATCATTGTCTTTCTTGGAAATCTTATAAGTATGCAACTAAATGTATTTGTTAGTTTAATCTTTGAAAAACACATTTTGTCCTACACTTTTGCTATCTTAAATTATGATCCATAATTAAACCTTTCTTTACATTTCTATCCTACCCTATAATCATTCTGCTAAGTGCTTTTCCTTCCCTTCATATATTTGTTTGTTTCTTTTAAATAGTCCTTCTAAGCATCAGAATATATGCACATTTCTGTACTGTGAGGCTTAGGTAATTCTCCTAAGTTTTTTGAGGATAAGTCATCATAATCTTCAGCAGTCTTATTTATAGGCCTTATTTTAACTGATGGTGTGTAGGCAGTCTTGACTACAGAAATCATTCTTAAAGAGTGCCAGACTATGTTGCTTTTGCATTGAACTTTTCTTTTTCTTGTCGGGTTGAAAATTTAAAAGCATGAAAGTATTAGAAGTGATAAAAGCATAAGAAGAGTTGAATGGTAAATGACACCATTTGGCATATTTCTCTTGAATCGCCATTCTGTGCATCTTTAAAGCCCATGTTGCTGTCAGGTGACATAGACAATATCATGCTTTACTTTTGTGTCCATTTGTCATAGTCGCGGGAGATGAGAGGATTTACCAGAGACAGAGTGGGGAACAGAACAGGCAGATGGACTGAAACACACTGTCAAGGGGAGCAGGGGGTGAGGCAGGAGAGGTCTGCTGCACCATGCGGGTCCCCTTCCTGACTGGGAATCGAACTCGCACTGCTATGCAGCAGATGCTTCACAGTGGGGTGCTCAACCCACTGCGCCACCAGGGAGGCCCTGCCTTGTGTTTCCTGATGTGGTCTTCCCACAAAGTTAAATATTCAAGGTTTGTCATACGCGCCATGTGAGGTGACTGGGTTTGAATTTAGGCTTGTCCACTTGCCAGCTCTGATCCACCCCAAGTCACTGGACTTCTGTCCCTTATTTTCTTATTTGTAAAATAATATTAATAATAGTTCCTATTTTACAATGTTGCTGGGAGAATAATAATATTTACCTGGTATAGTAGGTATTTTGTAAGATTATTTGTATTTGTGGGCTTGTAAGTTTGTATTTGTACTTCCAAGTGTGTATATTTCACATAACTGTTATCAAAAAGATGCTACTTATTACTCCGTTGAACTCAGGAATAGGACTTTAAGTATCCATACATTTAGAAGTCTTTTCTTTGGGAATTAGTACTAAAGGGAATAAGTTCTTATAACAATAATGACATTTGTAAAAACTTTTAAAACACTATAAATGTTACATTGACAATTGATAAGTTTTAAATGCAAAAGTATGAACTCTTTAAAAATGTCTTTTTTAAAAAAAGTCTGTGACTCTTTAAAAATGAACTAAATGTGATATAGGAAGAGGGTATAATAGTTCTAAAATTTTCAGGTACTTAAATAGATGATACTGACAATGATAGATGATTATTTCAGATTTAAAATACATCAGTATTTTAAATATGTATGTACTGGAGGATGTTTTTATAACCTGTTTCATATAATTAAGCCCATTTTAAATTAAACGCAGTATTCATATATTTCACAATTCTGGAAGATTTGGGTAAACAGGCAACACGGCATTCTTAAGATAAAAACAGTGAAGCAGAATTTATTTTAGATTTTAAGCATAATGGGAGGTGTGCCTTCGTTTTACCTTGTTGTTCAGGCTTTAGCTGGTGATATAACAGTCCCTGGGGACCAGTAAGGCACATCCTGAAGGAGTGACATTATTTATTTATTAAATTTATTTATTTATTAAATAAATAAAAAATGAAGCTAAATAAATCAGATTCAGCCAAGGTTTGAGGTATGAATTGTATTTAAACTCCAAGGAAGTGCTTCATCCCTCTTCTTAATGTTTTGGGGCTGTTTCTTATAAATGGCTTTAATTACACTCTTCAGGCCTAGTGTATAATTTTCCTTGTTTACTATTCTGTATTACACTGATGTGTCTTGTTTTAAAACACTTACAGTGGCCTTCCTTTATACTTTCATACAGCATTTTCTTTTATGTTTTTTCCTTCACATGGGCCTCATTTTCTGTGTTCAGTTTCTAATGAAATGAAATGGAAGCAAGTAATAGAACGTTGAATTAGAGATAGACCCACAATCTTCTGTTCTTCCACAATGTCATCTTTATTATATGCCATAGCCATGAAAAGCCATGAGAGGCTATGAGAAATTATCTTCTCACATGTCTGGATAGGGAGAAAATCAGTCCAACACCTAGCAACAAAATTTGGCCAAATGAAACCCTTAACCTCTACTTAGGAACTGACCGAGGGTGGTAGCTCCTGCTCAGGCTGCTTACGTACTTTGGGCATCAACCTTCTCTTCACTTTCGGTGTTTCCAGTAAGCCTGAAATAGTGTTCCCACAGGCTTCTGACAAAGTCAGAATCCTATCTACTTGAGAGATAGTGGTGCGCTCTAAGTGATGGTTGATGTACAAGATGTTCTTCTTATCTAATCATTACCAAACTAAATAACATCCACATCACGTCTATTTTTATCATCTTTGCTACATAACAAGTGATTCTCCCATCATATGTCCATTTCTATCAGTCCAGTAACTCCAATAGCCCTTGCTAAGTATTAATAGAAGTTAGTTTATGAAGTCTTGTCAATTTTCTTCTGTGGTCTTCTTATTTTCTGTCCCTCAAAATTTTTTGAAATATTGCCACTTTTGCATTTACTTCATGAAATATGCATTTGTCATATTCTAAACTTAATTATCTAATTAAATATATCCAGGAATTGCAAATAAATGTATATTTACATCTTTTGAAAACATGAAAAGCATGGATAACCAAAAACATATAACTCAAAAAATCATATCTTTTCCTACAAATAGTCTTAGTGTTGTTGTTCTTGTTAAAACTAATTTTTAAAAACATTTTCATGCTTTAATTTTGATTTACTTAAATTGATAGTCTTGTTTTGTTAGTAAAATTAAAAACAGAATTGGAGGTGGTTGAACTCCATGCTAGTCTCTTATAATACGTGGAGATTTTAGTAAAAAGAATTTTTTTTCACACATTTATCCTTGTCTACAGGACTTAATATGGTAGAGATTTGATTTTATGTCTCTTTCACAATGCATGGCATTATATCATCAAATTTTCTATATCTTCTACATTTTTGCTTTTTATTCTACTTTAAAAAATTTATAGGGCAAGATACAAAGAATGAAAGGGCTAAGAAAAATGATACATTTTTACAATCTTGGTAAAGTCAAGTATAATCAATCAGAGAGTTTCTTTCTTCCTTTTGAACAATTCACTTTAGAATTTGAAGGAAGAGGTTGTAAGATGTAGTTTTGTGATATGGAGACACCAACAAAGGAGACAGAGATGGAACTGCCAGGGAGAAGAAGAAAATGAAGTATGTGGTTGCTTGAAAGCCAAGTGAATAAAAGTATTGCAGGAGTGGGATGGAGCCCCAGGTGCCCCCAGTAGTAAATGAGAGTAGTGAGGACTTGGGAACGCTGGGATTTAGTAATGTGGAGAGTAGGTTCTGTGCATATTATGTGGGGAAATTTGACAAGTTAGATTAAAAGAAAAATGGGAGGAGAAAAACTCTGGACAAAATTAGTCAGTTTTCTAAATATAGACAACTCTTTAGAGGGAGATCATGGAACAATAGGATGCCAGCTGGAGAGAGATTTTGGGTTAATTGCATGTGCTTAAGCAGGTGAAGTAATTGCATGTTTATAGGCAGGTGGAAATGATGTAGTAGGTAGGCAAAACTGATGAAGAGAAAGTGGAGAATTGCTCAAATGCTGAGCTGGAGCAGGCAGCATTAGGATGGAGTCTGGAGAGCTTTCATTACTGTCGGATATGTGAGTGGAGATACAATGGTGAGAGCTTATTCTTCTTTTCTAATGCTTTCTAAGTAAAATAGGGAACAAAACTTTCCTCTAGATGAGGGCAAGAAATGGAGTGTTGGAAATTAGAGGAGAGAAAATGTATAAGAAAGTAGGAGAGCAGGGATGTGAAAGATTTGTGGAGATGTCACCTTTATGGGCCTTCTTGCCATCAGTGGTCATGAATGTCAAGTGGGTGTGTCAGTGTGTTTGTCATTCACATCCCTCTGAATTGTGCACATGCAGAGGAGGTGGACAGTAGGATCTAGCCAGGGCTGTAGTTTTCTTGTTTCCTACAAGGAAATGAGATGAAAGCAAAGCTGTGGTTATGAAGAGGGATGATGGAGTTTGAATAAGGACATGGGGTAAGCAAGGGACAAGTATAGATTAATAAACTGTTAGAGTCAGTCCTCAACAAGGAATTATTAGAGTCAGAAGGAGTGAGGAGTAGGAACTGACATCAGAGAATGGAATGATTGGAATTGGGTCATGTTAGAATTTTGTTTATTGGTAATGAGAAGATTAGAAGTTGATCATGGTCTGTGGCTAAGGGTCGGTCAGACGAAATTTGTTGAAGTAGAGGAGCTCAAAGAACCAAGAGGTCAGAACATGTGGAAGACTCCTATGTGCTGATTTTTGTACGTTTTTGATTTTTAAATCCCTTTGTCGTAATAACATTCTCCTTTTCATACAAACATGGAAAGTTTTAGGTAGAATTTTCCACTTTTGCTTTACCTTCCAAAATGTGTTGTTAAAGACCCAGTGAATTGATGATGTATACAAGTACTGAAATCACCAAGAAATGCTTGTAGGAGTACTATGGAAAGAGGATAGTGTAAAACTTAAAAATGAGGGGCAAACCCTCATTACATTTGTCATTGGGATAAACGGGGATGCATTTGACATTGGGAAGGTAATATATTTTTGGATGTTTTAGTCCTAGCTCAAAAAAACAAAACACTAAAAATTTTGTAATTTGTTGACATTTAATTTTCTGGTGATCTTTCAAAATCACCTTGTCCTCTTTTAGTGACCATTTACTGGAAGAATACCCAGTGAATCAAAATAAACTCCATCATCATTTCATTGTCGTTTTAAAATATTTTACACATTCTCACAATGAGACCCTTCTCTGCCTAATAAGATGCTAAGTACTGTATAAAACAAAGTGTGCAGAAGGGCTGTCAGTTTTATAGGAAGGAATTTGTGCCCTAAAGTTAGCCAGGAAATGCACAGATGGAGATTAAGTGGAAAGGATAGCAAAATGAGGAAGCTTTGGTTACAAGTGGCAGGGAAGCATTTGGGTGTAAAGAATAAAAATTGCAGACAACGAGTAGCTAAAGTTTTTCCCTGTTCTTCAAGTAGAAAAAAGTTTTGAAAAAATAGTAAAACTCAGGAATTTTTTTGTTTGTTTAGGATAGATAGACAGCACAGAAAACACAGAGGAAGGTGAAATTGTAGAAATTGATGTTCGTAATAGAGAGTGATGTGCAGGAGCGAGAAGGCCGTCTTGGAGTTTGAAAGACAATGGAAACCCTTGAGAGAGTTGTTGAAATCTTTTCTCTGAGTTTGGCTCTACTGGGAAGTTGTGGTGGGGCTTTATGGTTGATGAACTGGTGAAGGTAATGCCATATGGAAGAGCACTAGAGGGAGGAAGAACAAGAAATGTTTCTGGGAAACACTGATAAGACCTATTTTTACTTGGTAAAGGTCCATGTACTTTCCCTTCTTAAGAAATTATTTAGAATGTTGGGCCTCCCTACTAGCACAGCGGGTTGAGTGCGGCACTGTGAAGCATCTGCTGCACAGCAGCCTGAGTTCAATCCCCAGCCAGGGAGGGGACCCACATGGCGCAGCAGACCTCTCCTGCCTTGCCGCTGCTCCCTTCAGCAGTATACTTCAGTTGATCTGTCTGTTCTGCTCCCCACTCTGTCTCTGGTGAATCCTCTCACCTCCCACACTCTCACTGTACCCCATCTTGTATGCATAAAATAAAAAAAATAAAATCTTAAAAAAAAACCAGCTGGTCACCTATTAAAAAAAAAGAAATTATTTAGAATGTTACAGTGGTCTTTAATATTTGTGGATGTATATGTCTTCCAGGCGCACTGGATCGTTGTGTGATGGGAATAACAGCAGTAGAGATACTGAATGCTTGTGATGAAGCAGTTCCCGCTGCAGTTGACTCCCTTAGTCACCCAGCAGTCAACCTGAAACAGGCTATGACCAGACGGAGCCTTGCAGCTCTTAAAAACATGGCCCATCATAAGCTGCAAACCCTCGCAACTAATCTCTTGGCTTCCGAGGCATCTGACAAAGTAAGTTTTATAGGTGGGCTCGTGTACAGTTCCCATTTAACTTCCTTTAATTACATTGCTTTAACACATTATAGGGGATAACTTTTGGGAGATGATGCTGGTGAGAAATAAGCTGATTAGCATTTAGATTTATTCAACAGAGTTTTTAGAGTATTTTAAATTTTTGGCATTTTGAAAGAGCAAATTATTCTTACTCAAAACATTGAAAAGTAAGTCCTACTGGATTGATTTCAGTTTCTGAAATTAGAGCAAAAGTTTTATATATAATTCTTTTGACTTTCTGACAATCTTCCTTTTGAAAGATTGAGTACTGGTTATTAGCTTCAGGAGTAAAAATAGTAACTTAGATACAATTAAAATGTCTAAATGTGGCTTGTCTTTTGTTTAAAAGGTAGATTCTGCTTTTGCTCGTGTTAGGTTATTATGAGGATGTAAGAAAATATTTGAGACCAGGGATGGGGGAGATACATGTGTGCTGGCATTTCTCTGTGAATCAGTCACACTTTCACAGCTGACACTTGAGATCAAGGCACTAGTTACTTCTTCAGTTTCCAGAAGGTCACCAACCTAAAGGAACAAGCAATCACATTTCATTAATTGGTTGCTTGTCTTAGTTTTGTAGAGGCTGGCCACTCTTTGGGTTGCAGTACTTGTGATCTGTGGCATTATTAGAACTAAGTTGTCTCTGCTAATTGATAAATGAAACCTCCAGATAACCCCAATATTTCATTCGAGTCACTACTTAAAATTCCTAGTTCCATCTAAGTATTCATTACAATTATTAATGGGTAACAAAATTAATTTTATTTCAATTCTGTTATTCGTGATTCCTATATATTTTTAATGGATAGATTTGTGAATAAGTAGTGAAGATGTTTGTTGAAAGGTTTATCCACAACTTGAAAATCTGCCCATAAATTAGTATTAATGACATGATATTATAGTTAGTTCCATTGATTCATATCTTCTAGTAATTGGCAGTAATATTTGGTCATTGTGTCTTTTCCCAAGACATAAATGTTTTATTGGAATTCTTTCTAATGAATTCTAGTGAAATCTTCCTGTGATTATTTTTTTAATGCTTTCAGTCCTATGTTCTAAAATTTGAATAGCTGTTACAACTTAAGTGAATTTGCTGTGTCTACGTTTTCTTTCAAGAGATCACATAGATGTCCCTAGAAATTAAATGTTCATAGCACACTGACATTCTATATAATTTAAAATTTGAGCAAACTTATAAAGCAATATATCCAAGGGCAAGAATTATGTAATTATCACATATAATCCCTTTCTTTTTAGCATCCTCTAGAGGTGAATATTTGGAAAAATAATGCTATAACAGGAAAATTAAAGAAAAATAAGTGTTACAGTAATGTTTATGAATGGCTTTTGTAAGTGGTCATGGTCCATTATGTGATTTTTACAATCTTGTTTGTCCCTGTTTTAATAGCGCATTTTATAGTGCAATTAGTGATAAAAGCACCAGATATCAGAGACACTACACTTATGTATTGTAAAATATATTGCTTGTGAACCTGCTTGGTCTTGTAGCAGTGGTAATTGTTGCCTGGGCTACAAGGAAAACAATTATAGAAGAGGGAAAGGCTTAGGAAGCCGAGACTGCAGGAGGATAATCACTTTATGAAAAATGTATGTTGGCTGCGCCATTAGGGATTTCTCTAACTATCTCCTCATGTTGAATTTGAGGCTCCTTCTGAAGGGAATATTTAAAGAGCTGTCCTCTACATGGTGTTCTAACCTCAGGAGAAATAAAACCCACCCAAAGTTAAAAACAAACAAAAACAACCAACCCAATATATACCTAAGAATTTTTTAGGGGGACAGAACATTCTAGGATATTGAATTTATTTTATTTTTTTCATGGTTCTCTCAATGGAAAGTAAAACCTCTGGTGGAATACTCTATGAAAAGCATCTTGCTCTCTTCTTCTTAGAATAGATTTAGCAATCAGGCTATTTGGAAGTAACAATTATTTTATATTGGCAATTATTTTAATTATGCCAGACATACATAGCTTTGCAAACGAAGAGAATAATGTCCTATGGTTGTTTTTTTTTTTTCTTCTACTGAGAGATCAGGAGGCTCTTAAGTAGAATTATCCTTATTCCTGCAGTGAGACTTTGCAAGTTATGTGTGTTTGAACTCTTGTGTATTTCTTTCACGACATGTATATTATCTTCCCTGATATTATAATCATTTATATACTTATCTAATTCTCCCTGTTGAAATTCAGTCTTCTTGCCCGCAGGGGATATGACTCATTTATCTCTGTGTCCCCCCATGACGTCTCGTAGCATCTGTGGAATAAGTATTTGTCGAATTGGGTGGCGTGTGATGGAAAGCACTGGTGGTATCTTCTGCTTCAGTCTCTCTGCCCGTGTCTTCTCCATCCTCTCATGGTGATTGTCTTGTCTTGACGTTCAATCTCTTCTTGTCCGTGAGCCTCTAGGAGTGGAACTTTGTAACCTTGCCCTCTCCTCAGTTTTTCATGCTCCCCTTGATTTCAGTAAGCATGGTTTTCCAGGCATGGACCATTCTTCTAGACCTTCTGTGTGTTATCAGTGCTGTAACCCATCCTGGAATCGTCTCAGTCAGAGCCTCTCACTGTTATTTGCTCCTCTCTGCTCTAGACTAGGGTTGCTCAATCCCAGCACTACTGGTGTTTCGTCTGGATCAGTCTTTGTTATGTGTGTGTGTGTGTGGGGGGGCACGCTGTCCTTTGTGTTTTAGGAAGTTGGGGAGCATATTTCCTCTACCTGCTAATTGGTAGCACCCAGTCGTGACCATCAGCAGGCTTTCAGATGTTGCCAAGTACTCCCTGGAAGGTACAATGGCCTCTGGTTTAAAACTACTACTTTTGGTGAAAAGAGAATGAGAAATGGTAGGACTCTTACATCCTGTAACCTTTCTTTTCTTCTCCTCCCTCATATCTTTAATCCCTCTTCTCTTCGAGGATTGTGAAGCTGTTCTCTACCCACATCACCTCTGCCATCAGTGCCAGATTAGTTCCTGCTTTCTCTTTGTACTTTCCTATTCAGATATCTTCTGAAATACTTCATTTTGTATGGGGTATTTTTTTTTTCTCTTTATATCTGTCTTTCCTAATAGATTTTGAGCTTCTTGAGGACAGGGGCTGAATTTCTCTTTTCATTCTTCAATGTAATATGTAATGCATAGTAAGTACACAAGGAACTTGGTGTGAAGTTAGTTTGAGGTGTAGGTTAGAATCATAACATGGAGTCAGTTTGAATGCAAAGGTGAGGGTATAGCTCAGTGGATAGCAACATGATACTGAAGAGTTTTCATGTGAGATTTGTGATTTGCTTAAATATTTTGCCATGTCTAATATTCGTGTGTAGGACATAAATACTGGTTTTGGAAATGGGTTGGGAAACTACTGGGGTGATACAGTAGGAGATAATGGGACTGGAGTGGGATCAGGTGGTGGAAACAGAATAGGGGGTGCCTTGTAAGCTGTTATGTAGGTTGAATAAATAGGACTTCACAAATGAACAAGGAAAGAGTTCAGACATGCAAGATGGTTTCAAAGATCCAAATCCTGTTGATAGGAGAATGGCAGAGCCTCTGATATATATGAACAACTCGTGGAATAGCTTGAAGGTTGGTTGTGATAAGAGACATTGCCTCTTTCTCATAGTGTGGGGGAGATGGTATGTTTGCAAAGGGAGTAAACCGTGACACCCCCCCCCCCCAAGAAAGAAGTGACATGTGGTAGAGTAAGTGTGAGTTCTTCACCCCATCCCCTCAATAAATGCTGGCAGGCAGAGACTGAATTAGATTGCAGTTCACATTTTGAAGTACCTGCTATTACTAGATTATTCCAGATATTCTTTCTTAATTCTTAGTGCAGAAAGGTGAGTTATTAATTAGTTATTAATGTCCTTAAATTAGCAAATGATGAACCTTCAAGATGTCTGATTAGTATAGGGATCAGGAAACTTTTTCTGTAAAGGGCTAGATAGTGGAAATCTTAGGTTTTGCAGGCCATTGCTCTCTATTACAGTCTCAGCTCTGCCCATGTAATGAGAAAGCAGCCATGGGCAGTATGTAAATGAGGGAGCATGACTGGTTTTCAGGAAAATTTCTGTTATAAAAACAGGCAGCGGCTGGATTTGGCCCATGGGTCATAGTTTGCCGACCCCTGCTTCAGAGGATGATGTTATTAATATTCAGGTGGTGGGTAGGGCTCCCTCATGGGAGAGCCTTTGCTTCATTTTTGAAAAGCAGTTCAAAAGCATTAAGTGCCTGGGTTCTGGCGACAGGCATATCTGTGTTCAAATTAGGTCTCTGTGACTTGCTGCCTGAGGGTGACCTTGGGCCAGTAACCTCCGGTGGCCTAGGTTCCACATATAATTGAAAACAAATCTTTATAAAGGTAGTAAAGGTTGATAGTAGATCAGAGAAATGAAATAACATTAAGAGTTGGGGAGTGAAAAAGAGTGTTTGGAGTAAGTCATCCGGAAATGGTGGTCATCGAGATGGCCTTGGCAGAAGTCAGTAACCAGCTAGGAAATGCGCATGCACTGGAGCAGAGGTATAGTGTGTGCAGGAGTTTTGTTCTTGGACAAAAAGAGAGTAGTCCCTTTGGGGGCCTCAGTGTTCGGGGCAGCATTTACACGTAGTTTTCAGAGTTCTCCCTGAACCTTTTTGTTGGTGGAGACGGTAATTGATGGCGCGGCATAAGAGGGGTAGGGAATAGATTTGGAGAGTTCAGCCTTTCTAGAAATGGTTGCCATATCGTCCCAAATGAAAAAGAGAGGGAGGTGAATATAGCCAAGTTATTTTTAGTGGAGAACAGTAGACTATGAAGCCTGTTAAAAGGAAGGCAATGGCTATAATCCCTTGAAGGTAGTCATCATCCTCTTTTTAAATGCCCATTGTCATCAATTTATGTAGTTAATGTACTGGGTTAGGAGTTAGGAGATTTGTAAAAAATATTTTTAAGGTGTATAATATAAAATTTGTAAGTACATGTTGATAATGATGGAAACAGGAGTACATATGTCACGACGATGGTCTGAGCATGTCAGTTGGTCTTTTCTGGTGATTTTTCTCATGAAGCATTTGCTGCATACACCAGTTTTTTGTTGAGGTCTTGGTAGAAGCCCTAGGCTAATGAGATTTTATTAGTGTAGCTAGAAAGTCCTCACTGCCATGAGATTAATTTCTTATCATTTCTTAGGCCTAGTGTGTATAAAGATGCCAACTTGAAAATTCTGTCTTGTTGTACCAGCCAGAATCACCCTGTTTATACTGAAAAACGAGGAGGTTGAAGAAACTGAAAAACAGCCACGATGATTTATCTTTTACCTTACATTTCTCTCTCTGTTGTCTAATTAGTCAAAAGCAGGGAAAAATGAACAGGCTATATTTGCAAAGGTCAGTAGCTTTGTATTCTGTGTAACTAGGTGAGAGAATAGAATTTAGAAGCGAAATCTAACCTATTAACAACATCCTCTGTGTATTTTTGCTTGCAAAATTACTCTGTAAAAAATTTTTATACAGATCAAATTGACTTCATGATTCATTATGAAAAGGGCAATGAAAGTTACCAACAGGGACGAGTCAAATGGTGTTAAGTATGGGATGCCAGTCTTGTCTGGTGAATGGCCTTGGCCTTAGAACAATTTTATATGTATGACCTTTGACGAATCAATTAAACTAGTTTATCATTCTATCCCCCTAACTTTTACAGAAATATGAATATGTTGATTGTGTATAAATTCATAAATTTGGTATCTGGTTGCTCTAAATGGTTATTAGGACAAAAAGTTTATACTGTACTCGTTGTCTAGCCTTTAATCAATAAAGTCAAGAAGCCTTAGTTAGTTCAGTTGTCCAGTCTTAAGAAAACAAGGGAGGTGAAGGGGGTCAAAAGTATAATCTCTCATGGGCCTTCCTGGTGGTGCAGTGGGTTAAGCAACGCACTATGAGGCAAACCGCAGCCACTGCAGCACGAGTTTGATCCCTGCTGCCGGCCAGGAAGGGGACCCACATGGCGCAGGCAGACCTCTCCTGCCTGGCCCGCTGCTCCCCTCAGCAGTATGTTTCAGTCCGTCTGCCTGTTCTGTTCCCCACTCTGTCTCTGGTGAATCCTCTCACCTCCCTGGATTCTGGCCTGTACCCCAGCTCTTGTATGTATGTATGTATGTATGTATAAATAAATAAATAAAAAAGTATAATCTCTCAACTACCAAGTAAATAAGTGTGGTGATTGGAGTTAATAAACACTGGATTGCATATTTGAAAGTTGCTAAGAGAGTAGATGTTAATTTTAAATTTATTTATTTTCTTAAATCATTGTTAATTTTTGGATAGTATTTGATATTTCCCCTCAGATGTCCTCTGTGTAGTTCTCCCACCCCTATGAGCACCCATCAGCCATCACCACAGTCCCTTGTGCGCTCCCTGCCTTTTTTTTTTTTTTAAGATTGATTTATTTATACATACAAGAGCTGGGGTACAGGCCAGAGTTCAGGGAGGTGAGAGGATTCACCAGAGACAGAGTGGAGAGCAGAACAGGCAGACAGACTGAAACACACTGCTGAGGGGAGCAGCGGGCACTGCTGAGGGGAGCAGCGGGCACTGCTGAGGGGAGCAGCGGGCACTGCTGAGGGGAGCAGCGGGCACTGCTGAGGGGAGCAGCGGGCACTGCTGAGGGGAGCAGCGGGCGAGGCAGGAGAGGTCTGCCTGCACCATGTGGGTCCCCTCCCTGGCTGGAGGCAGGGATCAAACTCATGCTACAGTGGCTGTGGTTTGCTTCATAGTGCATTGCTTAACCCACTGCGCCGCCAGGGAGGCCCATTTTCCAGGGTTTCTAAATGATTAATTCCTATTCCTTTCCTGAGAGAGCTTTCTCTTCTGTTGGTTTCACAAAATGGTGGCTTGCTTTTAGAGGTTTCTTGACACCACACTTCTGCCTCTATTCTTTTTACCAATTTTTCTCCAGTTTGAGGGATTGAGCTTTAGATTACTATGAATATAATGCCATTTTTTTCCATTCAGGAGTAAACTAAACTCTTACTTAATTACATAATTAGTTATATTTACTAGTTTTTTTGTGATTGCAAGGTTTTTGGTCCTCTTCCCTTTTTCTTAGGATCCCTGGATAGGCTTGTCTGGAGGTATGACATTGCATATCTCTATGAAATGATGACACACGCAAGGGAAAGTCGTTCTGGAGATTCAACAGATCCCATGGCTCTGTTGGTCTCACACACTATAATTTCAACGTTGAACATAATAGATACTCAGTAGATTTATGAATAGTATTTATAGTTCATAGTAAATATAATTCATATTATTCTAAAGTTACAAAAAGCAGTCTTGTTTTATGATGGCTTAAAATTCATAACAGTTTTTGTTTTTCCTGGGAACTACATTAACAAATCACACTGTACCTAAGGAGAAGTTGAGATTATGGCACCAAATAAGTGTGTTACAGCAAAGGAGAAATTTCTTTCACCACCTCGTGTAATAAATCAAATGGCAGACCGCTGAAAGAATGGAAACATCAGGTCAGTTAAAGCCTGTGACCTTCTCAGCAGCAGATCTCTCCACTCTTATGTGTGATATTTTATATTTGATTCTCATTTGGAAACTCGAAGGTATTATGAAGTATTCTGATGGAAGTATAAAGATTTGTGGCTAAATATTCCTATGTTAGTACGTTGGGTAAGAGATAATTTTTTCCTCTTGTACTATACTTGAAAAAATCTGCTCTTTATTAGATCATATAAAAGATTTTCAAACTTCTTGACTTTTATAGCCTCTGTTAGAAAATAATTGAATCAGTCTAGTTCAGTAAACATTTATTGACTTCTAGGTACTGTGTTAGGCCCTGGAGAGCCAAAATGAATAAGACATGATATTTACCCTCAGGAAATATAAACAGACAAACACAATGCAGTGCATCCCATAAGGTAGCTGAGAAGTGCGAGGCGCTGCAGAGGCCTGGCCTCGCCAGAGGTGAGCAGGACTGACTTCTCAGAGGAGGAGACATGGAGTCATGAGGAGACCATGGCCAGCTGACAGGTGGAGATGTAGCGGCTGTTCTGGGAGGAGTGGGTGGCAGGGGCACAGCTGGTCATACCCAGTGTGTTCAGTTCTACTGGAGGCCCTGCTGTGCTGAGTTCTACTGAAGGGGCAGGAGGCTCGTTCATGTGAACCTGACCCAAACATGACTTTCACTGTGGAGGCCTTCAAGCTTAAAAAACAAACAAACACCTCAGAATCTTTTCCTCAAAGAGAATTTTATATGGAGCCAATGTGTACAGTCGATTCAGAAGCTAAGGAGAGTGTCAGTTCAACAGTTGTTAGAATGATACTCAGTAGGACGTAGTGGTTAATGAGATATAGGTAGTCAGGAAGGTCGACACAGGTTTTCTGAGAGGATGGTGGGATAGAAAGTGGCTCTAACGATTGTGATGGAATATAGGGACAGGTTCCATGGGATGATGATGATGATGAGCTGCTTTGTGGGTTGGTCAGATTCCCGTTGGCTCTCCTTGCAGCAGGGCCAGTCCGGAGGTGAGTGTTAAGGGCAGGAAACTTGAGGGAGGGCTGTGGTGATGGTTATACAGACCAAGGAGGAATATGATTTACAGCCAGTACATAAAACCATGGGAGTAGACAAGACCATCCAGAGTTAGTTAGCAAGTGGGCTGAGAGATTCCTAGGATTACCCGCCTCAAGGGAGGTAGAGGAAACAATTTGGAGGAATGGTGTGAGCTGTAGAGGAGAGCCAGGAGAAGGTGCAGACAGAAGGGATCAAGAATTTCAGGAAGGGCAGAGTGCTCAGTTGTATCCAGTGTAATCCAGGTTGAGTTTTAGAAGGATTAAAATGCCTCACTGAGGTCACTGGTATCCTCCTTCAGCACTGTCTGCCAGGATGTTGGGGGCAGGAGCTTGACTGTGGGACCTGAGGGGTGGATGGGAAGTGTGGAGGTGGAAATAGCAGGGCTAGAATAATTTGAAAAGGTTTGTGTGATAAAGGAAAGGAGAAAGAGTAGTTTGAGGGAAGTACAGATTTGAAGACAGGTGAGAATGTTTTGGGGCTGAGTGCAAAAGAGCCCATAGACAGGCAGAGCTGGGTCAGGTAGGTCTCCAGGAGGAGCAAAGAATGGCAGATTTCAAAGTCCAGGGGAGGAAGTTGACTTTGACCAGATTTTCAACTTAGGGTTGACCACTTAGGGTGGAAATCACTGACCTCTGCGGGTGGCGAAACCTCCAGAGTGATGGATATCAGCAAGGTTGTGGGCCAGTGACAATGATTTTGAGGTTTCTAATTTTTTTTTTTTCAAATATGGAACTCATTACATGATTTATAGGACATGGTGTGCAGGCTCTAAAATTAACTTTGGATGGTAATGTGTCAGGGAGGCAGCTCTCTCAGGGAAGCAGTTTGTCACAGTGTCCAAGGGCCCGAAGTCTAATTAGTCTGTAGTGGGGGAGGGAGAAATCCCACAGGAGCACTCTCACCAGAGATCCTTCTGCTAATGTGTCACCCATCTCTGTTTCCTCTTAGTTTGAGGGAAGATAACTATTTTTCTTAATCACAGTCACACCTTAATCCCAATCACAACTAGCGTATTTCCTCAGAGGAATAGATGGTGGAAAGGAAGAGTGAAAAGAAAGGCCGAGATGGAAGGAACAGGCTTATCACGGTTTTAGTATTTTTGCAGTGTATTGTTACTTGGTCCTACGCCCCCTCACCTGTCTTCCAGTTGTTAATATTTGCTGTGCCTGGAATGATGCCCCTACACACACACCTCCCCATATATCCCCCTGCCAGCTCACTCCCATGCTGTCCCCAGACCTCTGTCTATGACCATGACTGCCTCAGGTGATACTGCCCAGTCTAGCAGTTGGAGCTTCTTGGATCATCTGCACAGGGTTGTGTCATGATTCTATGACGCTCTGAGACGTGCTCACTGACATGTCTATTTCTCTGCTTCCCACTGTTGGCATCTGGCACTGGACTGTCTTTGTGTGGAGGCTGTGGGGGGCAGTTCTATGCATTGTAAGGTGTTGAGCAGCACCCCTCACCCCTGCTCCCTTCCACCAGTGCTTCCTCCCAGTGTGTCAGGCAGATGTGTCTCCAGACGCTACCAAATGTCCTCGGGGCCTGGGCAGGCGGAGAGGGAGGACTCACCCCTGAGAACCAGCATTCTGCATTGCATCAAGAGCTCTTCAAAGACCCATTGAGTCATCCTTATCTTTCCTGAGTCCAGCAAACCCATGCATTACATCACTGTGAATGGTTCACTGTTTGAGGGTTAATCACATGGAGATGAACTCGTTCCTCCACACCTGCCCCTACCTCTAGTATCTCTGCAGAACTATTGCTGAGAACCCCTTGATATTTGGAGTTAACAGTAAAGCAGATACTGGAGGATCCAAGCTTCCTCCTATGTTCTCTCCGTGGACTAGTGATCTGTGCAGTTCATTGTCCTCTTGCTTCAGTTTGTGTTAGCTGTAAAATGGGGGGCATGAGATTGGAATGAAGCTACTTATATACTAGAAAACATTTATCACAATAAGTATGCAGCACACATGAGTTTAATCTCCTGATGGAGCCTCTCTTTCCTTCACGGGGGGTACGCTAGCAGGGAGTGTGTCTGATCCACACCCAGCAGCCCTGCTTCGAGAAATTCCTGCTGTGATGTGGGTGACAAGTGTGCATGAGCTGGATGCTATTTAAGGTTTGAATCAAGTGGAGGAGAGTCCTAAGGAGGGAAATTGGCCTGACAAATTGTTGGGAAGACTTTCTGAAGAGACTTGCTTAGCAAAGGCTTGACATCAGGGAGAAGAGTGGGGAGGGCTGTCCATGGCAGAGGCAGCCGCGTGCGCAGAGGATGGACGGGCAGAATGGTGAGGCTGGGTCAGCGAGGAGAGGAGGAGGCTATAAAGAAAAGGCTGGAATCTTTCTCAGTGTGAATAATTCTGAAACTTGCTCAGCACAGTTACTGAGGGCAGCTGAGTGCAGTTGTTTTTTCTCCTTTTCATCTTGTCGTCCTTAGACTTTCTTTACTTTCCCTTACCAAGTCCACTTCCCAGACTAGCACCTGGGAGCCAACCTTTCCAACTACGTCACATGTTTTGGAATTCCCAAGAGGGTATGTTATAGTAGGGTTTTTTTTTTTTTTTTTTTTTTTTAGTGTCTTCCCTTCAGGTTGCTTAAACTATTTTCCCCTGTGCCTTTGACTCATTCGTTTGAGATAAAATGAACTGGGATACAATGAGTTGGCTTTTATTATCTCTGTTTTACCAGCAGAAGGATATTGCTAGCATTATCTACTAGGTGGTTATGACATAGCGCTGAAATAGGTGGCTTTTTTTTTTTTTTATTTGGAAGATAGAAGAGGGGCTTCCAGGCGGGTTAGCTGATTCCTGAAGGTCTATATGGCAGGGGCTTGGGGGGCCCTGGCCCCTAGGCTCCTGGTTCTTTCACATCATAACTTGACCTCCTCTTTTGTGCTACTGTTGTGGGAATTTATTAACCTTCTAATCTCTTACTATATTAATTCCATTTGCATATTATTATCATTCAAACATTACTGTCTGGTAAGACATGTCCTGCTAGGAATATTTTTAGAGGATATTTTATTTACAAAGGCACAATCTAAGCCATTATATTTAATACTTATAATGCACTTTTATTGACATGTTATATGAAGTACAGTATAGTATTGGACCTTAGAAACCTTCCATAGTTTAAATATCTATTGTTCATACTTATTAAAAATATACTTGGTTTCCAAAATTAACTGGCAACTGTAAATCAGAGACCTTCTGCAGGAGAGGGGAGGGAGAAGGCTCAAAACAAGGGAGGGAAGCGCACAAGGGACTATGATGGGGCACGGGTGAACTGGTGGTGGGGATTTTACCAGGACTACACCTAAGAATGAGAAAGCACACACTGTACAAAAATGAGCAGTGATGTAAAATATAAATTAATTATGTGTTACTTAGTTAATAAATTAAGTATACACAGACACACTTAATTTCACTAAATGCAGAATAGAGAAAAACCAAACAAAAGGGTCAGGAAGAAGACAAAATTGCAAGCTGACCGCAGATCTGAGGAACACAGCAGAGTAGGGAAGAGCACAAACTACTGTGCTAATGGATCATAGGGGCTGTGGTGGTGGGAGAACTTTGGGAACTACGCATGAAGGAAATCAAATACTGTCCAAAAATTAACAATTATGTAAGAAAATAATTAGAATTAAAAAAAGAGACTGGTCCTAATCACATACACAAAAACATATACTTATTAATAAAAAAATGGGAAAGGAAGTGAAATAATATCAACTCTAATGATATAGTGTATCTCTCACCTAATCATAAAGTACTGACCTATATAAAATCAGATATTTAAGGTAAGTATATTAATCTAGTTCTAACTTAAAAGGCTCTCTGAGAAAGAACTCATCATAATGAATGCCATGGTGGTGGTAGATGGGTGAATTGGTGGTGGGAATTTCATGGGAAATCATACATTGTACAAATAGGAAGGATGACATAGTAAATATACATTAAAAAAAGAGAATGAACGCCGGCCATTATTATTCAGTAGCAGCAATACAACAGCAGAGGGCACCAAATATCCATTGTGGTCTTAGGCATTTTCTTGGTAGCTGGCTCAAGTTAGTGCTTCTGTCTCGCTCTCTCCCTTCTTTCTCTTCCTTTCCCCCTCCCTTTGTCCCTTCCTGTTTCTTAATACTTAAAATCATTGACATTGAAACTATGTTTATAGTACATAGTAAGATTTTTCCTTAACTAATTTTAGAATAGTTTAAAAGCGAATTAAGGCATCAATTCGACTTTTATTCATTAAACTTTTTGTTTAATATTATGCATCAGAATTTAAAAAGTTTATTTAAAAACTTTAATAAAATTTCCTTTCTAAAACAGAATAAAATTAATTTTTTCACCAATATTTTCTTAATAAACCAGTTATTTACCAATGCATACTTAGAAATTAAAAATTATAATGTGCTCTATAAACATGGAAACTATTAATTATTTTGTTAAATATTACATTAATATTTGTCAAATACATTTTTTATTCTATTTTAGGACTCTGTTGATATTCATGCAAGTGCGCGTGGGTGTGTGTGCGCACATGCACGCATGTATATTACATATATAACATTTCCTAGTCTTAATGTACTCTGTCTCTGGTTTCAGAGCAGATTTAGATTTTTAAAAAAATTCTTCCACTGTTCTACTTTACCCTTTAGCATAAAAATCAATTGATGTTTAATGGTCCCTGGCATACATCAGCTCATGTTTAGTTGGAAGTATGAACCATTTGAAATTGTTGCCAGTGCTTTATTTCTCTGAGTCACTGCATGTAAGAAATATGCTTCAGCTGTCATTATAGCAGTGGTATGGGGCAGAGCTCTCGGGTTCAGCAAGCTTGGTTTGCCCTAGCATATATTCATATATGCTGACCCTTGGTATGTATGACAGTAAGCATTACAACAAGGATCCCACTGCACGTCCTCCTCAGCAGGTTTTAAGTCCTTGCTGGGTGTGTTATTTCTGGGGTGTATGTGCTGAAAAATGCCCATGCATCCATGAAGAAGGATTAGCCTCCCGATCCTAGTCCAGTCATTTTCCTTGGGTTTTTCACTAGATTTGACGTGATTGCTGCTGGTTAAGTTCAAGGATGACCAAGCCATCAGTCATTTTTCCTATTGCTGTATTTCTGTAGTAAGTGGGCTCCCTCTTTAGCATGGCTTTATCTCTATTACCACCTGTACAGAAAATACAGTGTTACAATAAATTGAGTACTGAACAATGAGCGTGCTGAATGTATCTGTCTTACTACCCTTTTAAAGGAGCATGTGTGTCTGGACATGGATTTTATACTTACCATTGAGTTTTTTTTTTTTTTAAGAGATCATAACTTTTATTATCTGATGATTTAAAAGTGTCTCATATATATAATACATCAATATGAGAAATAAGGTTGAATATAGTTTAAATCAAATGCTGTATCATTAGTAGCAAAATACTAATTACTGTTAAGAAATAAAGGATAATGCTATTAACATTGTTAAGCATTATTATCATATTTAAATTCTGCTATATGACATAGTTAAGAAATAACAAGAATATTTATACTTCTAATTTTATATTTTAAATGTAATATACTTAAGGCACCGTGAAGTTTAATTAAAATTTCAATATCTACTGAGATAACCAGATAAAAATTGAATGTGCAAAATTCAAGAACTTTTCTTTATACCAGCAATAAGTTAGGATGTATAACAGCAAAAAATACGTGCAAATATCCATGAATATCTTACAAGTATGACAAAGCTGTATGATATAATGTAGGTAACATTTTTAGTATAATAAATCATTACCATTGAGTTTTACTAGCAAATCTGAGACCATTTCATTGTACACACCTTACAATTTAGTTTTCCTTGTTGATCTTTTTTAAGTAAAATTTTAAATTATTGCCTCAAGTACAGAGGCTTTATTTTCTCCATGCATGTTGCACTTAATAGGCACTCCACAAATATTTGTAAATGATTTTAATCTTCCTCCATGATAGTGTAAAAGTGAGTTTGTGAGCACACATTTCAGATGTTCTTCAAGGTGGTGAAGCAAATGCAACATTCCTGTTGAAGAATTTCCAGAGTCAGATAGCTTGTGTTTCAAATAGTTAAGAAGATAAGATGATTTGAATGACTTACTCTACTCTGGACATGTATATTTTATGATTAAGGCAAGAGACCCTTGGATATTGATGGATGTTCATTTTCCTTTAGCTCAGCTTAGCATAACCTATTACAGTATCAAACACAGTGGTGATCAACTCTAAAATCTCCATGCATTTAGCAAAAATCCTACCCTCTCAACTTTGCAGGATCCATGTGTTTTGTTATAGTAAGACCTTATGTCTTAAGACAGTAAAATCCATTGTCAGATGTCACAGGGCACACATGGGTTGGTGATGTCAGAATTCACAGCTTATCCACGGGACCTCTGAGTCAGCCGTTCTCTCTTCTTCCCTTCACTCTCCCTCTATTCCCTTCACTCTCCCTCTATTCTCTTCTCAGAAGCTTTGTAGTTTGTCTTCCTCCTTTTCTGACTGTGGGTTGCTTGTACATGTAATTATTGCCCTGGCAATCCAACCAGTAGCCCTGTAGTTGTTAGTGATGAGTGGAGCCACATACACTCCTGTCCAGGTGCCAGATACTAGAGAGACTAGAGAACCTCTCAGGGGTCTGAGCATGTGGGTTCGCTGATGGCACACTTCCCAGAAAGAGACGGAACTCGGGGCAGGGCTGGGGGCTCAGCAGGCACAGGTGTGTGGACGTCAGAGCTTAAAAGTCCACTGTGTCCTCTCTTGCCTTCGAGTCATGCCTGCTGTTTCAGCAATTTCTTTACCAAACATGTTTGATTTTTCATTCATTGATATTAATGATCTCTCTTTCTCCTAAAAGAAATTTTGTAGATATTTACTGGATGGACAGTGTCTCCTAAAGAACCGTGATGGGCTCTCTGTTTCACCTAATGCAGTTAGTATTGAATCTCTCATACCTGGTGTCATGTCTGCCTACCAAATATTGACAGATGTTTTACCTCGTGCTATTTGGTACCAACTCTCATGCCTGGCATAGTGACTGGGCCACAGCAGTAGTTTATTAATAATTCAATAATTATTTTTTACTTTTAATAATTTTAATAATAAATAATGCTTAATAATTTTCATGTTCAATATATTATTAATATATATTTTTATGTATTCTGTCAATTAGTGTCGGTCAGTACAAGAAGAAGTAAGCATTGTGTCTGACATTCCACATTTTCAAACCCAGTATTTGAAAAAGCAAATAATCCAAAGCACTGTTCTTTAAGAAATTAAAGGGTCATGGTCATGCACATGTTCATCAAGGCGGCCCACCCTCTGTGTTCTCGTACTATGCGGCCGTCAGCTTCCCTCATCTGGCTGGCTCCTGTCTCCTTCTGTAGTCTTGCTTCTTTTCAGTCAACAATACTGGTGGAGTAAATATTTGTGAAACTCAATTTGATCACGTTTCTCTCCTTGTGAAGGCCTTCACACTGTAGTTCTCAAACTTCACGGCATTAAGTCGTCTGGGGTACTCATTGGACAGATTCTGGCCCTTTCTTAGAGGTATAGATGAGAGGTGGGATCCCATCCAGAGCCCGTATTTTAAACGCACACCTCTGCTGAATCTGAGAGGAGGGCCTCTGCCCTGGTTCCCCAGCCGGCAAGAGAGTCTTGGCATGGCCCTCGGGGCCTTTGTACCTCTGGTCCTTCATTTTCTCATCCGCATGTTGTCATGTGCTCCCTGTGCTGTTTCACTCTTCACATCCTGCCATCTTTCTGCCCAGCCAGCTCTTCTGTAGCTCACAATAGCCTTCTGTGAAGACCCCCCAACACCCACCGTGGGCTTTGGTGCTTTCTCCAGAGGGTCCCTTGTCGTCTCTTGCTGGCCTTCCATAATGGCACTGTCTGTGAGACTTTGTGATTCTCTCCCTACATGTCACTATCGTCGCATTTGTGTTCCTTGACTAGAAAACCATCTGTTTTTTCTTCAGATCCCCCGTGTCTTGTACAAACATAGTGAACGCAGAAGAAATGAATAAATATATAGGAATGAAATTCAGAAAGTCTTGATTTTCTTTGTAGTAGAGATTTATACTATGTGTTCCTTAGGTTCTTCAGAAATAATAGAAATGCTATAGAAATACTTATTTTCTGCCTTCCTTTAAACCTCACTCATTTAGTTTAGAATAGACATTTATATGAAGGAGGCAGAATTAGTGATATTCTGCAAATATTTTTTGGAAGAGCAACCACTTGAGATGCTTTCTGAAGGGTGGTGTGACTCAGTAGCAGAAGGGAGGTTGTGATTTCCTTGACAATTAGTTTGAGCAGGTTTTTCCTTATATTTATTGGCTGTTTGTCTCCCTTCCTATTGTGTCCTTAACCATTGCAGTGTTTTCCCTTTTAATTTGACATTGGTATTTTCCCTTTTCATTTGAAGAAACTTTATATAGATTATAGCTTTTCATCAGTCCTATTTCTGGCACAGTTTGTTCCCAATTCTTTCTTGCCTATTAATGTTTTCATGGCATTGAACTTTCTTAATTTAAGTATGTTTTGAAAGCCCCTTCTCATCCTGAGATCAGATAAGGTTGCCTATATTTTTATTTAGTTTTAAGAGTAGTTTTGTCTTTTGCTTCATGCCCCAAGATGATGGCAGCTTCTTGGCAGAGGAGTGGCAGGACTGGATTCATGCTTCGAGAAAGCCTTGTGGCTCAGTAGAGGTTGGGTGGGAGTGAGGGGTGGACAGCAGCTGTGAGACCTGCTTAGAGGAGAGGAGGTGGGGAGAACGGGAATCCAGTTGGTCAATGGGTCAAGGGACTCCAGTAGGTTTAGGGGTGGGTGAACACTAGGCCATATTTAAAGATGAGATTCTGTGGAACATCCAAGTAGAAGCAGTTGGAGATACAGGTCTGAAACTACTTTAGGAGACCGGTCTGGCTGCTGATGGAAAATGGAGAGCCCAGAGTTACATGCAGCCCAGAGTTCTAGTGAGGGTAGAAGATGAGTTGTCAGGGCAGCGGACACAGCAAGGTGGTCAGAAGGAGAAGGTGCCCTCTGGAAGCTGGAAGAGGTGACTTTCTAGTCTGTTTCTTTAATTTATTTTCTCTCTTTCTGAAAAAACAATGTCAGACCCTGGAGATTAAGGGGAGAGGGTCTGGAAAATTTACAGTGAATTACTACTTTCAATATATTTGACTACAAGGGACAGGAGAGGGAGAGACGGAAAGAAGAGGAATGGTCTGAAGGTGTAACACTTTTTTTTTCCCAATCTAATTAGATTGGAACATGTTCTCTGTTGAGGAAAAGGAATCTGTGAATAGGGAGAGCTTGTGAGTTAAATAGGGATTTAATTGCAAAGGATGAGTAGTTGTGATACAAGGATTATTCTTTCAGCTTGAATGATAATAATTCATGCATGTAAGTACCTGAAAAAATTTTTAATCTGCTCTGTGAGTAAAATGATTCTTTGCTTCAATAATAAACTTTTTATTATTTCCTTGTTTTTTAAAAAATTAACAATTTAGTGGTTGTTCTAGCATAAACTTTTCTTAATCATGTAAGTCCTTATCTTTTACATATTGATCACCGGCGATGTCATGTGTGTTACTTTTAATGATATAGGCACCTTACGAGGCAGTTTTTGATGCATTTAAATTCCTGTTTTTTGCTTGTTTTACAAATATATGAAATCAAACACTTTATGATAACTCTCTCTCAAAAATATTTATTGCAGGGAAATTTACCTAAATATTCTCATAACTCCCTGATGGTTCAAGCAATAAAAACAAACTTAACAGACCCGGACATACACGTGCTCTTCTTTGACGTGGAAGCGCTTATTATTCAGCTCCTCACTGAGGAAGCCTCCAGGCCGAACACGGCACTTATTTCCCCTGAGAATTTGCAAAAAGCATCTGGCAGTTCAGACAAAGGGGGCTCTTTTCTAACTGGAAAACGAGCAGCAGTCCTCTTCCAACAAGTGAAAGAAACCATCAAAGAGAACATAAAGGAGCATCTCCTGGATGATGAAGATGAGGATGAGGAGGCAATGAGGCAAAGAAGGGAAGAAAGTGACCCGGAGTACCGGGCCAGCAAATCGAAGCCATTGACTCTGTTAGAATATAATTTAACTATGGACACAGCCAAACTCTTCATGTCCTGCCTTCATGCTTGGGGTCTGAATGAAGTTCTGGATGAAGTCTGTCTGGATCGCCTTGGAATGCTGAAGCCCCATTGCACGGTGTCATTCGGCCTTTTATCGAGAGGAGGTCATATGTCCCTGATGCTTCCTGGTTATAATCAAGCTGCTGGTAAACTACCTCTCGGGAAAGCAGAAGTAGGAAGGAAGCCCCCAGCAATGGAAGGAGTGGGAAAAGGAACTTATGGGGTGTCCCGAGCCGTGACCACCCAACATCTCCTGTCTATCATATCCTTGGCAAATACCTTAATGAGTATGACCAATGCCACTTTTATTGGTGATCACATGAAGAAGGGTCCTACCAGGTGTGACTACGAGAGCTTGATTTCATTCTTAATGTTTTTAAAAATCCATTTCCTTTTGTCATTGTTTCTTACTATTTTTTTCAGCTCTACACACTTTAATGTGTTTGTGTTATTGATTTCTCCTTTAAATTTAAGGATAAAATATTTAAAACATAATTAAAGTGCAGTTTTTCCTGTACTCAGACATATTTAGTAGCTACTTACAAAAAGTATTTTGAATAAGGGAGTAGCCACAGTTTAGCTTTAATAAAGGAATTATAGATTAGCTTTTCATAAATATAATCTTAGAGTTGCATCTACTTCAAATTTTCATTAACATTCTGTACAAAATATATATTTGGTTGAATACTTCTCCTTACCATGACTCATATATGAAGTATAGTTAGAATTTTCCAAAGGTAAAAGAGAAAGTGACTTTTAAGTACAGAAGAATAGGATTTTAATAGTTCTAGAATACCTAACCTAAATTGCTATTTCCTGTTTTCTAGAAGTCTTGAAGACAACTTTGTAAGCTAGTTTTATTATATATATATATATTTTTTTTTTTTTAAAGATTTTATTTATTTATCCATACAAGAGCTGGGTTACAGGCCAGAGTCGCGGGAAGTGAGAGGATTCACCAGAGACAGAGTCAGGAGCAGAACAGGCAGATCATCTGAAATACACTGCTGAGGGGAGCAGCGGGCCAGGCAGGAGAGGTCTGCCTGCACCATGTGGGTCCCCTTCCTGGCCGGTGGCAGGGATCGAACTCGTGCTGCAGTGGCTGCTGTTTGCCTCATAGTGCGTTGCTTAACCCACTGCACCACCAGGGAGGCCCCAGTTTTATTATATATTTTTAAAAGTTGTTCATTTTAAGAATTTTTTTTAATCTAACAACTACTGAAGTAGCACTTACCTTGTCTCTGACTCTGTTGTAGTAAGCACGTTGAAATACAATCTCATTAATGCTCTTAACCCTATAAGGAGGGTAACTTTCACTACTCCTTTACTATAGATGAGAAAGCTAAAACACAGAGAAGGAAAGTAACTTGCCTAAGGTCACACAGCTAGTAAATGGTAGAGTCAGAATAGACTTAGACAATTTGCCTCTAGAGTCCAAGATTTCTTGATGTCTTATTACCTTTTCCAGATATTAGGACTACTTTTAAAACTCAGTGCGTACTGTTCCCTGAATTTATTGGCACCAACAATATGCAGTAGGCTCAAATCTCAGCACATTATAGTGAAGAGTCAGGACTAATTATTAAGTTTATCTATCTAAAAGTAAAACTATTTCATAAACCAGTAGAAAGCATAAATTGTAGATATAAAAATTTTGCATGATACCTACTAAGTATTTACACCTTAAAATTTGAAATGGAAAATGTTAATCAGTACAACACAAAATCCCCATCTTTTTGGAACAGTAAATCGAAAATGTTCTGTATTTGTTCTTTTTGTATTTCACTTGGAACTAGAGTGTTTAATGTTTTAAGTGGCTCTATAAACAAAAATATAAAAATATAAATCTACACATAAGTCTTTTTCTTCTTTTTTTAAAGGCCGCCTAGACCAAGCACCCCAGACCTTTCTAAGGCAAAGGGTTCTCCCCCAACTTCCAGTAATGTTGTACAAGGACAGATTAAACAAGGTAAAATTAAATTTTTTAAAAGTGTTTTTGCAAAGGGAAACTTTACTAAAATAAATCTTTAAATGTATGTTCCCTTATTATTATGATATCAGTCATTAGTAATTGTAATTCTTTCCTTTAAAATAAGTAAAAAATTCAATTTCTTATAATATTTTTGGAAGTACCTTGACAATATTTTTTATCAAAGTAACATTGATTTGTGATTTTTTTGCTTTGGTTTGTACTACTTTATAGGTTTCAGGAGTGCATCATTTTATATATATATATATGTCCCGTATATATATGTATATATATAAAAATGTACATCTGTACATAGTACATTATATTCATCACTAAAAATCTAATTCCATCCCTCACTACAGAGTTGACCTCTTTTACCTAATTTACCCACTTCCTTCATCCTTCTAATAATCAGTGGTTTTGTTTTATAGCTTTACTTAATTTGTTTTGTTTATATACAACATGACTGACATCACAGTGTTTGTCTTTCTCTGACTTACTTTACTAGCCATAACCCATCCAGTCCCATCTCTGTTGCTGCAAATGTTGGGATTTCATCTTTCGCTACGGCTGAGTAGTATTCCTTGTGTATATCCACACCACACTTCCTTATCCTGTCATGTGTCGAAGGGCATGCAGGCTGTTCTAACTCTTGGCTATTGTGAATAATACTGCAGTAAACATGGGGATGCATGTATCTCTTTGGATTAGTGTTTTCGTATTTTTCAGGTAAATACACAGAAGCTGGATAACTGGATAAAATTAAATCTTATTAAGTAATTGACATGACATTTCAGTTCTAGAAATGGAGGAGACGTAGCCTATGTATTATCATAACATTTTATTTGTCTCAGGTTGTTAAAAGAGAGAAAAGTTGTTATAATCCAGATGTAAATGTGGATGATTAAGATGTCAGTTAAAAGTAAATCAGATTTATTTTGAAATTGATAAATGGGCATATTTCAACATAATTTAATTTTTCTGTCTTTGGCCTAATTTTTATGCATTAAGGGCACCTCAACTTGGCACCACTAGTGCCTAAATTATGTGTATCTTGAGTTTAAAAGTTATACTGATTTTAAACTACATTTAGAAATGTTTATATTCGTATTTCTACACAATGACTGTTCTCTGCCATATGCCAGTAGTTCATGCATTATAATTCACAAATGGAAGCCCTTGCTTTTTAGTTAAATCATCTTATACCATAACTTTTATCTACAGCTTTGCTTTTCATTAGGGCATAGAAGAGGAGAATGGTTGAGTTTCCATTTATTATCTTTTATACTCATTTTAAGACTGACAGATGAGCTAATGACTAGGATGGGGACTTGGGGATCATTTCATTTAGGAGCTTTTCCTCTTGCCAAGACTTAATGCTGACTCACAGAATGATAGAAGTAGGGAAGAAAGCAAGAGATGAAGAGATGGGTTAATGAAGGTTTTTCTTGCAAATGATGACATTTTAGAATGTTTTTTTTTTCCTTTGCTTTTTTAAAGGGCTTTAAGAGTGAATGAATAATTCTATGAGATGTTAGATAAACAGTAGGCCTCTAACTTCATATGAGTATTTTCTCCTTCCCAAGCATGAGTAATTTTCTTCGTTGATTATTTGGCACTTACTTTAATATCCTCAAAAGGTATGCTTGACTTCCAGTGTCAGGTCTGTCTCTTGGCTCCTTATTATGGGAGATCAGTAACCACACTTTCTACGCCACTCCCATCCCTCATTTCCAGTGCACATGGTCTCTCTTCTCTTTTCCTATCCTCTTATAAATTGATGTAATTGCTTTATAATTCATTTATATTAAGTTATATAAAATTTATAATTCATTTATATTAAGTTATATAAAATTTATATAGTTTTGGTTAGGTAACTTTTTATACTCAAATATATATGAAATATATACCAAGAAAAGAGTACAAAATGGAATTATACAACTGATGTTTTATAAGCTAAACATTTGTAGCTGTATTCTTGAACAATCTAACACACACACACACACACACATACACATATACATTTATATATCCACCCAGTACTTATCTTCTTCTTCTGGCTTGAAGGCTGACTATAAAACTGAAGCATCCCGAATGGGGGAGAAGGGTAAGCGCAGAGATGGAAGGAAGCACAATGGACTGTTGCTGAACTGGGGATGATTTGGTTGTGGGAGTACTATAGTAGTGATTTGGGTATCGTAATATTATCGTAATTTAAAATAAATAAATAATAAGTAAAATAAATCATTCTAAATATATTGTATAATGTGAAAGTTCTGTTCTTTAGAGTTTTAATATATTTAGAGCATATTTCAGGGAGAAAAGGAAATGGCTTACATTATAGTGATGTGATTACGACACAATCAGTAACTGTTAACTCTGGATCTCTGCTTTTTCTCCAATAGTATGCATTTATTTTATAAATTCATTGAAAATATCTTCCAAATGATCCAATATGAATATGAGTGGCACAGCATACTCTTTCCTTTAGCTAGTTTAAGACTTTATTTAGGATTTATTCCTGTTAGATATTATTTGTTGCCATCCTCATTATCATCTTCATAATCATTCTTTATAGTTGATGTTCATTTTTTGATTACATATTTCACCCTCTCCAATCATAGTAGATACAAGTGATCCAGTATAATTTGTGATATTGTCATGATGCTTTCTTTAGATACTTAAATACTTTTCCACCATTATGGCATTGGACTTATTCACTAGGTCAGACTAAGGATTTTAAAGTTGGAATGCTTTAACACTGAATTTTGAGAACAGTGAAGAAGGCACTGAGATTTGATACTTTTCTAAAACATCTACTTAAGGTAACAATTGCAGGAATTTCCATCTGGAATAGCACAGATGCTTGCCTTTTAAAGTAAATGTAGGTCAGCAATCTGTTGTGAGAGTTACCAGGTAAAATCCTACATTATAAAACCTGCTTTCTCTTTGAATGTTAAAATGAAAACATGATGTGATTATTTCTATGACAAAAATATTTGTTAAGTATTTTTTCCTCCAAACAATTCTATTTGGGATATTAGATGTGTGCTATAAGTGGGTTGCAGATGTATGTGCTCTTGAAGTTTTTAAGCATCAAGTAGCTATAACACATGACATACATAACCAATTTAGGCTAGGAAATAAGAGATACAGAGAGCACTCCATGTCCTCTGACTGTAATTCAGCCAGTATATTGCTATATATTTGTATCTTTCTGTTAAGACACCACTTTAAACATTTTAACCCCTTTTAAACATTTTCCTCTTTCCTATGTTTTCTTTTCCCTCTTCTGCTGTACTTTATGTTAGTGACAATCCATCTTTCAAGTTGGGTTGCAAACATAAATATGCTGCTTTTTGATCAACTGTCACTTACATGTTGGTTAATTCTTATTCAGCTGCAAAATTATCTATATGGAGGAAAGGCGTTAGCTGGGGATTGGGCTTTCGTAGACATTTGGGCCAGAGAATAAAGATGATAGTGATGTATAGCTAACATAATTTCTTATAAGCAATATCAGGATATTTCATTGGAAAATGATTTCCACACAAGAAACCGCACCAGAGGTTTAATTTTTCTAACAGCTGCCGAGGTAATTCAGTGTTTTCCAGTAATTGACATTTGTTGACAACCATGTACTTTTTGATGAAGACAGTATCTATTTATTAGATGCTATTCTATAAAACATCCCACTCGAGAACATGGATCAGAGATGTCAAACAACTAAATTTTTGTTCACAGACAGCCCTAAATCTGCTGCTGGCCTTAGGCTTTTCTGCGTTCTGATACACTGTACTTCTCTCAATCAGCTCAGTCATGTCAGCCCATGAGTCTTTGCTCTCGGTTTCTGGTGCTTAGCTTGATTGTGATCATATTTTGTTAGTAGTTACATATTTACTGAATGGTAGGTCTGGTAGTAAGGCTAAATAACTTAAAGATTTAAGGTTACGTTGCATTATTGGTAAATTGTCTGAGAAAAGGTAGTCATTGTTAAATTATCTCAGGACTCACTTATGGGAATGAACTGATAGTTACTTAAAATCCTTTTCCAGGGTCTGTGAGAAAAGGACTCTGTATAAAGAATAGCAGGTCAATGGGTGGACCTAAGCACCCCTTAATATTTTGTTTCAACTTAAGTGCCTTTTAAATGGTTTATGACTTTGGTTTGCCTTGAAGCTGAAAGGACAAGAACATTTTTTTTTCTCTTTTGTTCACTGATTTATCACAAATTTTGGGAACAGTGGCTGACACATAGCCACTGTTCCACATTTGTTGAATGAATGAATCTAGAGATAAGTTCCCTTTATGCTTCTAGAATCAATATGTCAATAAGGAGGACTGAGACTGTAAGAGTTGACAAAAGAAATGGCTGCCTTTCAGCAGCTTATATTTAGCAAGGATATCTAGAAGAGCACAATTTATGATAACTTATTAATGGTTACTTATTTATTTTTCCTACCAGACTCTGAGCATCTTAAGGGCGCATCTTTGTCTGATCTTTGTGACTTTCTAAATGAAAATGCAAAATATTTACCACTGAAAGTCCAAATCTATCCCTCACCATACCATTGTACCCTTTTCCCCTCTAACCCCCACCATTCTTCTGGTACTCTCTTTGTGAGTTTATATGCTTATGCCAATAACTAGCAAATGGTAGTTACCTACTAAGTTAATTAAATGAAGGGTAAACTTTTTCTTTAAAGATTCACTTACTTATGCATAAAAGAGCTGGGGTACAGGCCAGTCATAGAAGGTGAGAGGATTCACCAGAGACAGAGTGGGGGGCAGAAAGGCAGATCAACTGAAATACATTGCCGGGGGAGCAGCGGGTGAGGCAAAGAGGTCTGCTGTGCCATGTAGGTCCCTTGCCTGACCGGGAATCGAACTGGAGCTACTGTGCCGCAGATGCTTCACATTGTGGTGCTCAACCCACTGCACCACCAAGGAGGGAAACTTTTTTTTTAAATTTACATATATTTGACATCAATTGTAATCCCCATATATTCCCCATCACCATATCACCAGTGCACCATCACCTCAGTCCTCCATGTTCCCATCTGCTCTCAACCCTCTCCCTACCCCCTCCCCACCAAGTGTCTCCAATTTGTCCTTGTCTTTTTATTTTTGGTTTCTGTGTCTTTATTGTTATTATTACTATTACTATTGTTCTTTTTTTTTTAAAGATTTATTTATTTATGCATACAAGCACTGGGGTACAGGCCAGAGGTGTGGGGGGGTGAGAGGATTCACCACAGAGAGCGGGGA
>JAGFMF010012290.1:6499823-6566129 GCA_019455555.1 Galemys pyrenaicus
CCTCCCTGGCCGGCAGCAGGGATCGAACTCGTGCTGCAGTGGCTGCAGTTTGCTTCATAGTGTGTTGCTTAACCCACTGCGCCACCAGGGAGGCCCCTACTATTGTTCTTATTCCTTTCCTTAATCCTTATTTGGTTCCCTTATATTCCTCCTAGGGGAGGAACCATCTGGTATTTTTCTTTTGCTTTCTGACTTACTTCGCAGAGCATCACCCTTCCAGTTCCATCCATGTTCCTATGAATGTGTCTAGTTTTTCTTTTTTGATTGCTGAATAGTATTCCATCATATATATGTACCATAACTTCCCAATCCACTCATCTGTTTTTGGGCATTTAGGTTGTTTCCAGGTCTTACCTATTGTAAAGGTGCTGCTATAAACATAGGGGTGCAGGTATTCTTTTGAATCAGTGTATTTGTGTCTTTTGGATATATTCCTAGGAGTAGGATTGCTGGATCATATGGAAGTTCCATTCTTAGTAGATTGAGGAACTGAAGGAGGGAAACTTTTAATAGCCTTAATATGTCTAATTCAAATCAGTGTTTATGTTATAACTTTCTCTACCCTTGGTCTTTGTTTTCATTCATTTATTTAATTTGAATGTTAGTAATGAAGGAGTTCTTTTAAGGTGTTTTTCTTTTTTCACTTGTTGGCCAGATAAAATTTGGTCAAGGTAACTTATCATTATGTCTGAACTTCTTCCCAAGTCTGATCGTAAGTCAGTGGTGATCTAGAGATTAAGTAGCATTAATGCATTTTTTTAAACATCAGCACATTTGTATTCTGTCTTGATATATGTCTGTCAGAATGCCATCTTGGGGTATTAACTGGTTCTATTTTATCCTTATCCTTTCCATTGCCTGGAACCTTCTACTCCCTATTGTAGCCTTCTTAGGTATTTATACTCTCCATTTGTGGTGTTTTAAGGATATTTTTCCCTTACACTGTTGGACTAATTTATTTTAATGCTTCACATTGATTTAAAAGACTGGAATGTTCATTTTCCTATGACATAAAAGTTAAGACATAAAGGAAGCTTATAAGAAGGCAAATGTTCCTTTAAGATCTCCATATTAGATGGCAGACTCAGTGTGTCTTGCCTTTATATTATGTGCTGCTTGACTCTACAAAGTTGCCTAATTTTGTCGTATTTTTTCTTCCTCCTCCTCCTTTCCTATCCTTCTCTTCTTAAAGGTTTATGTTACCATATAGCACTTTAGATAGTAATTCATCATTCAATAATTTTATTCATTTTTTTTTAGTGCTAAGTTTTGAAAAAACTTACTACTTTACCTATTGTGTTTGGTTTTCTATACTTTCTAGATTCTCTTTTTTTTCTTTCTTTAAAATGTATTGAAAGGGCTACTTTTGTTCATGTACTGGGAGGCTAATAAGTTTTGGACCAATATGTGGAAAGCTCTTAAAATATGTGTGCCCGAGCATGTTAGCTTTCTGTCCTGTATGTATTTTGATATCACAGTGGCAGTAGGGATAAAAGGTGTTTAGAATCAGATCTCAAATGAAGACTTACATGCACCTGTTCAAAGACAGAAGCCATGGACATATTGTAATATTGAGTACCGTGTATATGTTATATAAGGAGAAGCCAGAACAAGTGTGAAGATATGTGTGTACACATATATGTATGTGTGTATGTATGTTTACACAGTTTGCTTAAGCTTCATCTGCCTTTTCATGTGAGAATAAGTAGAAGAGGCTCTTAGTGAAAAATTACTTAAAAACTCTCCCAAGTAAAATAAGAGAACTTGTGTTATTATTGATGTCGATTTTATTACCATTGTGCTTTACTAATCTTTAGAAGGAATAAATTGGTAGTAGAGACAACAGCTTTCTGTTTTAAGAAGTCAAATGCATGCCTATGCTTTATGGTATAAACCTTTACTGTTCAGCGCCATACATCACTTCTTCAGATTCATTATTATTTATTGTCATTAAATCTTGGGCTTTTCACTTTGGAAGTGGTATTTTTTTTCCTTCTTATTTCTGTTGCTGATTTCTTCCCTATATGTTGACTGTTGTAAAAGCTTTAACAGAGTTTCTCAGTTATGAAATTTCTAGTTTCTGTATTTTCAGCTATGAGGTAGTCTGAGTAAATTAATTTTTTGGTGGTAATGCAGAGATTTTTCAAGTATAGTAAATACTATTCCTTGACTTATAGTGCACTACTTTTAATGGCCAGTGAATTTACTAAAGGAAGGTATTAATGGCTTTTTCTATATGCAAAGTTATTTAAATAGGATACCAAATGTATAATACCCAGAATTTGTTTATTTTTCTCATTAAAAATTTACATATATTAAACATTATTTTTCAACACGTAATATGCTATTGTATCATTTTTGATAGAAACATTTCTAGAGATCTTTAGACATGTGACTGAGAGAATATAGTTCCGACTGCTTATTTGAATTAGGTGGGATAATCATCATTCAGTCCTAAACTTTTATTCATTGTTTTTAAAGACTTATTTATTTATGCATACAAGAGCTGGGATACAGGCCAGAGTCGCGGGAGCAGAACAAGCAGACTGACTTAAATACACTGCTGAGGGGAGCAGCGGGCGAGGCAGGAGAGGTCTGCTGCACCATGTGGGTCCCCTCTCTGGCCGGCAGCGGGGATCGAACTTGTGCTGCAGTGGCTGCAGTTTGCTTCATAGTGTGTTACTTAACCCACTGTGCCACCAGGGAGGTCCCTAAACTTTCATTCTTACATTGAATTTACTCAGTATCTCATTATAGTTTCCTTTAAGAATTAAGGGTAAAACCAGACAGAGTTGACAAAAATCTTCTGAGGTATGATAATAATGTCTCCTTTTAAAAGAGTGAAATTAGAGAGGTGTCCTAATTGTTGGTGCTAGAAACCACCAGAGGAATTTTCTCAACAGTCTTGGTAAATGAAAGTTACAACCTGAAAACTTATTTCTTGCCACCATGGCTTATCTACTTTTTGTAGGGGGAAATAAATATTTTTAGGCCATAATCACTGAAATTATAATTAAAAATGATGAAAAGAGAAATATTCAATGGACTATAGAAATATTTGGGATTTATTTGCAAGATAACTGGAATTCTTATAGCTCATGAAATATACAATTAAGAGAAACTATTACTTTTGTAAGGTAACATATAATAATTGTAATTTCATGCGGAACTAAAAACAGTTCTCTTGTAATAAAAATTTATAATTTCCCAGATGAAACATTCATGTGTACAAGATCTGTTTCTTAGGTTCACAGAGTTGTATATTCTGGTTTTTATTACTGTTCATGTTCTTCTTTTAGTTCTACTGTTTAGCTCACACGTGCCTGATTGACATTATGATGCATTCGTGTGGAAATTATGAAAAGTTGTTTTCATGCAGCTGTCCTGTAGGTACAAAAGAACTTCACTGCATGAAAAGCAAACATATCATTCAGCAGACAATGCTTAATCTGTTCAGGAGCTCAAACCTATTGCTGTTCAATGACAGAAGAAAGGAGAGGGATTAATTTGAAGATGCTTGTGCATGACATATGGTAATTTCTCCATAGGAAGGAAGTGTCAAACCGTGACCTCTAAATCTCAGCATTGACCTCCAGTTGTAGAATGTCTGTGCCATACCGTCCTTTTGCCTTTTCATATGATAATTTAAGCTGAAACATTTTCTGGTAACATAACTTTTTGGGAGGTGGGGGATGACTTGCATCTATTCTTTAAGGATTATAAGATGCACAGTAATTATTTTTAGACTGTAAAGCATTTGCAGTGTAAATATATTTTTAAACTCCAAAGAATGAGGCCTCATTTGGATTTAATAAAAGTTCAGTATAGTATTCATTTTCCGTATAAGTTGGTATATTTTCAGTTGAATTTTTATAATATGAGGGTGTAAAACTGAAATGATCCTGGGGGATATTCGTTTGAGATTAAAAAATAACTTACCCATACTTTTAGGAAATACATTATTAGAAAAAAATGAAATTGAAAACCAACATAAGCGTTTCATTATGTGATATTTTCTAAATATTGAATTACGTATTTGCCAATTCTTAATACATTTGTTGTCATCTCTTCATTGTAGTCCTGGTTGTTTTTACAACTATCATTTTTGTACTAGCTGACCTATCATTTCTTATATTATTAAATAGATTTTGGTTTTAAGAGGAATCTGAACTACATCGTGGTGACTATTCAATAAAATAGACCATTTCCCCACTGTAATCCTTAACAAGCACACCTTTCTGATTAAAACATCATTTTTTAGTTCTACATCTACTATATTTTGCCTGCTTTGTTTTTCATTCTTCACTAATACTGAGCTTTTTTTCAGAAACTGCTGTACCTCAGTTCTCTCCTTTTTCTTTCTTCTCTTTCCCTCTGCAAGTTGCCGTGCCTGTCGTTTCTGCCCGGTCTGACGCTGACCCCGCTCCTCCTCCTGCTTTACATTCCTGTTTCTTAGTAAATGAAGGTATTCTCTCTCAACTTCCTCACGACTGTCCTTGATCTGTGCTTTATTCTAATATGACGTGTTCTCTTAATCTGATTTATACACTCATCTGCTTTGCTATGTGGACAACCCCAAAGGTTCAGTTTTATATCTGCCTTTGCCAGTGTCAGTGTCAAGGACCAGTTGTAAAGTGTAAGGTCTCTCCTGGCTGGTGTAGACCATGTGTCCCGTGATCTGCTAAAAAAGTGCAGAGATGATCGTCTTTGATTTGAAATAGGTATTCAAAGGTGGGCTCTTTCTCATGATGGTGTTTGCCCCTGGCCTCTAGTGTTAGAGCCAATTAATTTATTTTACATGGATTAATGCTCTCATACTTTGCCCCCGTCACACACTTTGTGCGCCGATTAGAGGGTAACCTGACGGACCCTCTTAATCTGCGTTCTCATTTGAAAAGTCTTCAGACTGGTGATTACCAGCAGTCATAAACAGATAGGAATTCACTTATTCTTGTTACTATTTCTCTTTCCGGCCAAGTAAAAAAAAGCCATAATTTCAGTTTTTAAATTGAAAAAAAAAAATGTATTTGGCTACTGTATTATCCCTGTGGAGTTATACTAATAGGAAATACTTTTGGCGCCCAGAAACTGAATGGAATCCATGAACCTTAGTTTCCCAAGAGTCATCTAGGATCATGCACACTGTCGGGAAGCTTCGTGGAACTTGTGAGCTCTGAGTTGTTTTGTCTGTTCTCTTCATGGTGGGCTCAGTCTTTACCTTTGCATAATATATAAAGAGGGAAATCTACAAAATTTCAACTGTAACCCTGAATGATTCTAAGTCCTCACTGAAATGCCATATTATCAGTTCATTCAAATGGAAATAATGGTGCAATACCTTGTGAAGTGCAGAGCCCTATTCCTTTAGGAAGAAAAAATAGGAGTTTAAAAGTATAGCTTTGTTTGGTTGGTTTCCTTGTCACAGACCTGTACTGAGGTTTGTGTGTGTAGACTTTACTGCAGCAAAAATAATTAGGGTCATATTTGTTAAACTGTTGAAAAAGATAGTCATTCGTTAATTTAAAAATTAGCCATTAGAATTCAGACCTAAGTGAGAATCATCACATTAACATTTACTCATAACTGTACTTCATACTAGGTGGTAATTTATAATTGTATGTATGTGTGTATCTATCCCTCTGTTGAAAATAAATTACAACATAAAATAATGTGCAGGCTAATATGCTTTAACTAATATAATTATATATTGTGAGTTGAAGAAAATTTCCTTACTGGTTTTTTTCCTTACTGGATTTTTTTTCAACAGTCCCAATAATCATTTTGAATTCTACAGTAGAGTTTTTTTTTGTTTGTTTTATAAGACAATATTCGCATTATTAAAAATACCTATGATCACAGACAATTCACGATGTAATATGGTAGTAGATGATTTTTCTGTATCTAGTTTTGTCTTTAAATGTTTTTTTCCCTAGGAGCTAATAGTAATTATTGTGTATTTATAGTGTCTTCACACATAATTTGGTAATAATGAGACATTATTGTGTTTATATTTTTCAGAACTTTTAAAGTAGGATTGAAATGATTACCTGGGAATGTCTGGATACCAATACTTTTAAATATTGCCATGATCTATAGTTTATAGTTACATTAAGTCTTCTTCATATCATCAAGTTTCATATCGTGAATTAGGATTTTGGGAAGCATAACTTTCATTCCCTCAAATTATAGTTAGTGAGACCCAAATTTTATAAATTTTGCTATGTCTTTTTTTATGTTGTAGAATATATGAATTCAATTTCCTCTCAAATTGGTATTATGTTAATTATTTCAGTTGTGATTTGTGATGAAATCACTTGTTCATTTCCTAAGAAATGGGATCAGTAAGTACCTTAGTTATAGACCCTCTGACAGAGAAAGGAAGTCATCTTTGTTATGACACACACTGGTGAGCAGGCCTTAGAGACCGGCTTGTCTGCAGATGTCTGTGTGAATATCCTTTTAAGAGAATGCGGCTTTAAGTCTTGAGGCCGAGTACATGTTTATTTCTATGCCTTCTCATCTCTGATTATATATTTTCTTCTAGGGAGACTATTTGTGGACGTCTGTATACTTCATGAGAAAATTTTTTTTGTTGTTATTAGACTTGGAGAATTCTTATAAGTACCAGTTACATGACCTAGAGATGAAAAACATTTGCTGTAATTCTTTGTACAGAATGTTTAATAATTATAAATTGAGGTCATTTATAATATAACTTAGCAGACTTGCCCTGTGTGTGTGTGTGTGTGTGTGTGTTGGGTATACCTACAGAAAGAGAAGTCTTTGAATGGGGAATTCCGAAATGTCTAACGTGTGTGTGACGTGTCGCCTTTCGCCAGGGTGGAGCCAGCTGGCCGCTATGCACTGTGTTATGCTGCCGGACCTGCTGGGCTTGGACAAGTTCAGGCCCCCGCTTCTCGAGATGCTGGCTCGCAGGTGGCAAGATCGATGTTTGGAGGTAATGTTGCGGTGCAGTGGGTAGAAATGAGAAACATTAAAAAGGCAGTGGACACCTGCAAATTAAAAAAAAATCGTTTATCTAATTTATCACCTCTCTATATGTAGAAAATATGGATTCATGATTTTCATGTTTTGTTTTGTTTTTTAGTGTATATACTACACAGTAATGTTCCAGTTTGCTTATTTCTTTTCATTTTAAGCCAGTGACTTGTTTCGTAGAAAGTTTCATATACTGTAGGGACTGTCTCTTACACACTTATTTTTGTACACACAGACACACATACTTACACACATCCCAAAATCACACACTCAGATGTGATCACATCCAATTCTAAGCAAATAGCCATAATTCAATGGTAGGTTCTGTATTATGATAAAAGGTCTTTGGGTCTTTGGGATTAGAAGAGACCTGGGATTAAATATCAGCTCTCCTAATTATTAACTTTGTGATCCTGGGTAATTTACTTAACCTACCTGAAGAACATCTGTAAAGTGGGCATTAATATGTATTCGTCATGGGATTGCTATTAGCATCAAGTAAATATGCAAGTAAACAGGAAGTACAGAGGCTGACACATGGTAGGAACTCAATAAATGGTAGCTATTTTGTGTTAATGAACTTACGCCATGTTAGATATTGCTTAGAATATAATATCACCAGGGATATTATATGCAAATGTTTTATAGAAATTTTCCTTAATATGGTATTTGACCTAAGTAGGTATAGAAATTTGTGTCATTCAAGATTTTAAATTTACCAAACATGAATAATGTATTTGACCCATTCCTGGTCTCCCTTCCTAGTAGGATTGCAGCATATTAAAGTTTTCATGGTTTTGTGTTGATTAGTATTTGAATTCACTTCAGAAGCCAGCTATAATTAAAAGCTTTTGGTCCAAACTCTTATGCTGCTAAGTTATTTTTCCTTTACAAATAGTAAATTTCCTGGTACACTATTCAATAAATGACTAGTTTATTGTCCCTTTAACAATACTTTTGCCAAAATAAGAAAAACCTAACAAACTGTAAAATAAAATTGTTTGTCACATTGAAAGAAAAATTGAGGTACTGTAATTTTGAAAAATAGTTCCCTTCTATAGAACTAATGTTGTTTTAAAGAAATATATTTGCTTGTTTGTTGACAACTAATTGTTTAGGCATACATTATACTTGTCTTAGGTATATACATGAATTATGTGAATTTATCCTAAGTGTTTAGTAACTGATACCTGTTTAGCATGTATAATATAAAGAAATTTACTAGAAAAGGCAATGTTTCAGGTTAAAACAGAATAAATATAGTAGTTCTAACAGTGACTTTTATCAATAATATTTATGTGTGGATTTAAAATGGTAAATAAAAAAATCAAGAATGTTCTGACAGCTTTGGAAAATGAATTTTTTAACCAAAAGCTTAAGATTGAATGTGCTAACATAAACCCTAGTGTTAAAATATGTTTCAGTGAAATTATTAATTAAATGTCTTTAATGATTTGCTAACATCCAATTTATTCCACTCTGGACTTAATTTGGTTAATAGTTTTTTCTCCTGTAAATAAAGTTAATTTTTGTATTTTCTAGTGTTCCTTCATTGTGAACTTAACAGTTTTTAAGCACCTCACCAACTGATCTGCTTTCTTTTTTTTTTGCTTGTTTGTTTTTTAAATTTTTTTTTATTTTTATTTTTTTTTTTGATCTGCTTTCTTTTTGTTACATCTGCGTCTGTGGTTTTCGAAGGTAAGAGAAGCCGCGCAGGCCCTACTCCTGGCAGAACTGAGAAGAATAGAGCAGGCTGGACGCAAGGAAGCCATCGATACCTGGGCTCCTTATTTACCGCAGTACATGGACCACGTTATATCCCGTAAGAATCCAAATTCTCATGCTTTCCTGCAAAGCTTTTGATGCACATGTAGAAAAAATTACCTAAAGTAATTATGCTACAACTTATCAACACTAGTCAATTGTTTACCTTACACTGAAAACTGTGCTCATTCTGAAAAATTCTGCTCATTCATTTTCTGAATCTCTGCAGTTCAGGGTTTGGTGTTCACTAATGGGTGGTTCCTTATAGAATGAATGCCCCATCAAAGTGCTGCCTTATTTAGCACTGCATCTGCCACCCCCTGCAGCAGTTCTTGTACTGCTGATGGGTTAGATAATGATCTAATGATATGCAAGTGCAAATACAAGGCAAAACTTTTGCAAGTTGTAGTTGGAATTGTGAATCCTTAAACAACAAAGATCTGGTAGAAAGAGAGATGAGTGTGCTCTTGAAAAAAGAGAAAATTAAGAAGGAATTAGATAGATGCATCTTTCAAAAAAGAATGATTTGAATGAGTCAGGAAAGGCCTTGGGTAAAATGTTGACATTCTTGAATATTTTTTTGCATAATAAAAAGTTTGTAGTAAACAAAGGAATAGACAAAACTAAAACAGGGCAGCCAGGAATCTAACTGTAGGACTGAGGCTACTAGAGCAAGAAGGCAGGAGAGGGAGGAGTAAAGGGGGAGGGGACTCAATAGTAGAGGATTATGGGTACTTTGGTGGTGGGTGTGGTGTGGTGACATACATTCATAGAGCCGTGAACTGACATCCTACATCATACACAGCATTGTAAGCCAACGTTACTGCAATAAAATTTTTAAAAAAATTTAAAAAAAGAATGCTATAATAATGCTGTTAGGTCAAACATAAATTGAAAAGTGCTCTATTGTGCCATCATTATTTTTTTCTTTTTGGAAAAAGTGTGCATCATCTCCAATTCATTCTCCCATGGGATTTCAGAATTAAAAATTTAAATTATATTGAGTATAAGATTATATCAGTTTCACTTTCTTACAGGTTCAACAAAACTGAGAAATAAGTTTTTAACTATGAAAATTTAGTCTGGATTTTAGGTGGATTCATCTAAAATGAACTTTTGCCTATACAAGTTATTCTTGGTAGTGTATTACTCATTAATATGCCAGGACAGTCAATACATGATTATATAAGAAAGAAAATGGAAAAAGCTTTAGAGAAGATTATAACTCTTTATTTAATTTATGCACACAAGAACTGGGGTGCTGGCCAGAGGTGTGAGGGGTATGAGGATTCACCAAAGACAGAGTGGGAACAGATCAGGCAGATAGACTGAAGTATACTGCTGAGGGGAGCAGCAGGCAAGACAGGAGAGGTCTATCTAGCCATGTGGGTCACCTCCCTAGTTGGGGATTGAACTTGTGATGCAGGGGCTACAGACAGCTTCACATTGCTGTGCCTTAACCTCTTGCGCCACCAGAGAGGCCCCAGAAGATTATAACCCTTAGAGATGTTTGCCATTAGTGATTATTGTTGTTTAATCAGGTATGTGAACTTGGACACTTAACCTTTCTTAGTCTTAGTTTTGTCACAGAAAAAATGAAGCTGATAGTTAGACTGTGTAAGGATTTTTTGAGTATGGAATGATTTAATCTTTGTTAAGCACATAGAACAATGACTGGGTCACAGTAAGCACTATATAATTGTTAAATAAATGCACTTATAATCTATAGCATTGTAATTATTTATTTCACATATTTCTAAAATATCACACTCTAGTTAAAACCCATTAATCTGTTCAAGTAGCAGACTATTTATTGAGAGAATAGGTTTGTTTTGTTAAGGGAATTTTTCAATTTTAACAAAAAGAAATTAAGTCTAAAAACCAGAGTCTTTAGACATGTGGACTCTATGTAAGTATTAGTCTTAAAGTTCTTGGGTAAATGTAAGTTTAAAAAATAAACTTCTAAAATTATTAAAAAAAACAACAAAGATTAAGATAAAACTACTTTTCAGTATTTGGAGAATATGAAATAGTGCTTTTTGTTCAGTAACTTGTGGCTATTAACTTTATAAATAACTCCAAAAATGTAATTAGCTAATCAGCTTATCATAACCTTATTAAATATCAATAGAAGATCCCAAACTTAAATTATAGAGTGTGATGGTGAAACTAAATAGCAATTCACTGAAGATGCTTTTAAAAGGAAAATGCTATTAAGTTGTAGAAATATTGTGCCGTATTTTTCAATACATTTTATTTAGAATGGACTAATGTGGTATGGGAGAATACATGACAGCAGTATAAGGGAGGCTGGTACAAAATATGACACCCAGACCTAAGAGTAGCTTGAGTAGAATAAAAATCATTTTAAGCCTTGATTACAAGTTGCATATAAGTGTTTAAGAGAAAGCAAAGATTATTTAGTGTTGTATTGTTGACAGTTTGGGAAGAGAGGTGATGGAAGCCTCTTTTTTTTCTTCTTCCAGAAAAAAAGAGAATGAATTAGCTCCAAGGTAGAGGCATAATATAGCCACACGTACTATCTGAAACAATGAATTAAAGAATGTATACTTTGGTATACATTCTAGAGAGGATACAGAATAAGTAAAATAATGACAACATGTGCCATTAATTGAACACTTTTTGGGCCGTCTTTGCTAAATATTTGGTCTGTGCTGTCTTATTAAACCATTGCAGTAATCTTGTAAAGTAGGTACTATTGTCACCCCCATCCCTCTCACACCCCAACCCCCAGGGCCCGCTTTTCTTCCCCACTCCTTCCAGAGGAGTTGAGACTAAGAAATAAATGAAATTTTTTGATTTTTTGAATTCCCCCATTTTTTTCAGTGACTATCACAACTCATTCTTTTCACCACTGTTTACTTTTCTATTTTCTAATATTCTTAGGTCTTAAATAAGGGTGAGGGGTAAGTAGAAAATTGACTTAGCTAATACTGCTAAGTGATAAGTAAATAAATGATAGTGTCATTTCTAAATATATGAAATATAACAATGAAATAGAACAGAAAAATAAAAAAAATTACTTAGTGATTCTCATCATTGTCAAAATAAGCATAAGTTAGGTTACTCTTAGATTAAATTTAAATCTTTTCATCTATGTAATTAAAATCCTTAGTATTTCATTATAGTATCTTAGAGTACTTTATAAATTAACTGAATGCTGACTTACAATTTCACTTATCATAATTGTATTTTTAGTGAAGGAATAAACAAACATTCCACATGTAACTCAATCATCTTACACCATCAACTCTTGATATAATATACTAATCTATTCTGAAACTTTCACGTTGAGTGTAAAATTAGCTTTAGTTTGCTTTACTGGCAGCTTTCTATTTTAATAAAAGATGTCAAGCTAAAGGAGTAGAGATTCTGAATGTGTGAAAGGAGAAGAAAGCACACAACAAATGAGGAATGACCACATAGGGCTGTTGAACAGATTTGCTGTCCAAAGGGATCAGAAGGTTATGGAGCCAGCTGGTGGGCAGCCCACACCTGCCATCAACGTGTTTGTAGTGAAATTGCTGCCACCATTGTCACTAATGTTTCCGGAGGTGATTATTATAACAAGTTACAACATAAAAGCTTCATTTTAGAAACTTAAAGTATATTCTAACATAGAAACCTTTTTAATCATCAAAACGGGTAAATTATTAAGTAATATATCTGGGCAATAACCAGTCATCAGATCTTTTCTTATCATGTAATCATCTCAAGTATTCAAAAATATGCAATAATCACCTAAGCAGTATTGGCAGTTCCTAACTTATGACTGTACTTGGTTCAAGAGTCCCTTAGATATTTGTTGGAAACTCAGAAATGTATTCAGTAACGAGTGTCATACTAGACTGATCTTAGATATTTAAAATCTGAGGTTTAAAGTGGGTAGTAACTTTCTTTGACTTCAATAAGCGATTGAGCCAGGACTAAGATGACAACTTAATCAACAGGTCATATTGAATGGGTTCTTCTGGAATTTTCTTTAGGCACATTATACAATAATGCAGAAGTGTTTTGGAGGTTTGTTTGAGAACCTAAGGAAAGTAAGGGGCCAGAGTCAGTTGCTTGTCTTAGGATAGTTGAGACTATTAAAGGAGAAACTTTTTGTAAGGCATCCCGTATGGTACATATTCCATATCACTGTTGACTTGGTGGGCCCGTTCCTACACTGGTTTCTGTCTTTCTGGTCACTGTTTCAGGATTCACCTCATATCATTCATGGAGTCTGACAGTAGACAAGAAATCACTGAAAAGGACAAAAACTGCCATAGCCTACTTTAACTGGAAAGCAAGTCCACAAAAACTTATAAAAACCAAGTCCTTGTGGAATAGTATGAGAATTTTGCTTTGAATAATGGAGCTTCTTGAACCAATTAGGACATGTACTATTATCCTTTACAAATATAGTCAGTATGTAAACAATTGATGCCTAATTTCTTATAGAAAATTTGAGGATAAGTGTATTCTCTAATGGCAACAGTATTCAAGTAATAAGTAATGTCTATGTACTTAGGATAGTGAATATAAAGAGTGCATTTTCTGAACTATCCCATTGGCATGTCTTCATAACTATCATGTTCCAAAACACTTTTTAAAATTCCTTTTGGCTATTCTTACTAAGGAAGGATTAATGTTATTTTTTTAAAACTTATTTTGTTATAATTTGGATGAAGATAAAATGTTGTAAGTTGTTTCAGATTTATTTTAAAGGGAAGATGTTTTGCAGAACTCAGTTTTATTTGTCTCTTATTTGTGACATTCTACATGTAGCATTTTGATGATTGACTTTTTTATGAGGTCAAGTACCTGCTAGTTTATGAAATATACCCACACTTGCCCTTCATTCCAGGCAGTGACTACTGTGAGGTAAATGCTGATGGTTCCTGATTTCCTTTGGCCTGTGTTGCAGTGACCTTATAGGCCAGGAGGTCACAAGTGTAATTATTTCTCATACGTTGTATTCTGCTTGCTCACAGTAGCTCATCTCCTCCTTTAATTTCAGAAGCATTAAACACATAAAAGTCACTACCATCCTATAAATCAAAATCTCTTCTAAAGAGGATACTGTTATAATTTTATGCAGTTATGGCTGATATATTAATTTGCAAATTTATCATCTCAGATATTGATAGAAGGATGTGTAACACATCGTGTTTAATACGTATTGATGTCATCAGAAAGAACAATCCTTTGTTCTTATCGAGTCCCTGCCTTTTTAGCTTCCTTTTGTGTTAAGGTTACCAGGGTTAGGCTGGTCTTTTATCCCCTTTGGAAACAGAATAGGACTTCTTTGTTCAATGAACGATACTCCTATTAAATGTTTCAGGTTTTGACTTCAACATGCCACACTGTAGTATCTATTTTAAACTGGAATTGAAGTCACTTTTCTGATGCTTATAAAATAGTGGTCATTTTGAACACAAATGTGGATGGACCAACAATATACAAGAAGGTAAGATGGAACTATATATTACAGAGTTAGTGGTAAAACAGTATATTGTATCTGGTAGAAATAATTTAAATATTAGTGTATTTCTTGGTAGGGAAAAATATTTTCAGAATTTGCTGATGGGGAGCGGATGGGGGAAAGCATAGGGAGGGTGTTGATAAATATTATTTGAATGAGTCTTCTTCCTCTGCCCTCCCAATTCCTCCCCCCCCCCCCATAGTCTTAAACTACACAGCATTTATTTTTACATGTGCTTCTTATTTGGAATGCTGTCTTCTTATGAATGCTTTTTTTTCCCTAGATAACCAAGGGTTTGAAATCAGAAGCTCAGATTTAAAAAACTGGTTGTATAAACACTACAAAATGTCTCTGGCTTTCAAGCATCTCAGTAGCCAGACTTCTTATGCTGGCCCATACTGTAAAATTCTCACCACTTGTTTATTGAAGAGAGTGGATCTGTTTATCTGACCATAAAATAACCGAGGTTGATATGCCTCTTGCGTTTCATATATCTATTTTTAAAATAGTTTTCCTGCCTCTTTATTGTCTAGTAATTGTTACCAATTTTTATTACTGTTGGGCTGTTTTATCTCATCTCTAGTAGCTTCTGTCCTGATTTCTAATTTACTATTTCCAGTGTTTTGGGAGTATAGAAGTCAGATAACCAATCTTATTTGAGTTAAATATAAAATAAGAGTAAATTGGCTAAGAGTAAGTACTTTCTGATGAAAAATATCCCTAAGCTTTAGTGTAAACACATTGTGGTTCCCCACTGGCTCTTCACATTCTGCTTACTTGACTTCTTTTCTTAGGGCTTTTGTTGCATTCTGGGTGTGTCTATTGGGGGGGGGTCATATTCTAATTAAAATTGAGGTAAAGATAGGGAAAGTCATTGGTTGATCATGAAGAACTAATAGTTCTAATATACCACTTTTGTGATCAACACCCATTTTGTGAATCAACTGAAATTAAAGAATGAGGTATCCTCAGAAATACCTGGAATGGTGTTTCCTAATGTTCATATAGCCCGTGGGAAATATCTGTGCGTGGTGATTAGAAAAGGAAGGTGTTATATTATGACTGCATGGTCTACTTAAAAACAATTTCATGTTCTGTGAGAATTTTTATATTGTGAAGCAGAAAGGATTTGTCTTAAGACAAACTATATTATGCAAAGCGTACTGTCTCTGTATTGTATCTGTTTGCAGTGTTTCATTGAGACCTAAGGGATTTGTTCCTCTTTTTTCTTCCAGAGTGTCAGACCTATTGGGCTTAGTTTTAAGCACTCTAGTCTGATCATGTATTTAACAGCATTAAACTGTTCTACTTATCTATATTTGGCTACTAACCTAATGGAATAACAATGAAATTTCTTCTTAATCGGTCACAACTATCTAAAGGAAAATCCTTTCGTACCATGTGACTTGAGTTCTTTCAAGTGATATGTAATATTCTTATAATTTTCCTTATATTCGTTTTATAAGGCTTGGAAATTACAGTAGCAGAGTGGCAAATTAAAAATGAAAGCATTACTGGATTGCTTGGCTATATAGACTTCTAAGTCATAAACAGAAAACTCTGTTATCAAGGACTGCTCGTGGGTTAGGAGCTCATGCCTCAGGTTGGGTCACTCTTCTGTAGTAAAGGCTCTGTGACAATATAGCTGACAGTCTGGTTTCAGGCCATCAATAGGATCCCTGTGACAGTTATCCACTTTGCGAACAAAGCAAGGCGCAGAGTATCAGGTAATCCAATAACTTGTTCCTTGTTTAACAGTGAGGAATTGGGGGGTAGAGGTGTTCCATCAAGTGTAGCGCTCCCACTCATTTCACTGATGGAACTCTGGTTATTTGCTGGCCCCTGCAGAAAAGTTTCTGAAACCAAATCTTTTTACTTTTTCTCATGACCCCTTCTTTTTCTCTTTCATATGTCTCCCCTTCTTCCCTTTGCTGCAGAAATTGGTTACCTCTCCTAGAGCTGTAGTTGGTGGCAAGGCCTCTAGAGGGCCCAGCTGACTTTCTTAGAAGTATTGGCACACTTAACTAACAGCTTTAAGAAGCTGAAATACTTAGGCCTATATATAAACTACTTTATCCTGTGACACACTGTTTTTAAAAAAATGGTTTTCAAATTGAAATGCCTGATATACCTGTAGCTGAGGTTCCAGTGGCCTTTGCTATAATAAATGACCTAATTTGTGCCATTAGTCTCTTGCTGGTTTGCTGAAGAACAAAAATTTATAATGCTAATGGAAATAAAGTACTTTACAAAACACTGCACATGAATACTGGAACATGTCTTTGTAATAGAACAAATGTCTGATAAGCTTTTAAATATAAATTTTCTTTATTCTAGTACAGTTTATTCCAGTACAGATACTCAGAGTCCTTTTCAACTTGTTTTTACCAAGTAAAAAGCTGAATTAATGATCATGTGATTTAAAAAAATTTTAGACACTGAATATACATGTGCAAAACCAACTTTGCTTTGATATGAGACAATTATAACTTTATGCCATATTTCCAATTTTATAATCTCTTATATTGATTGGAATTTTTTTATAATTGTATTGCTTAGATATTTTAGTTCAAAGCTTTGTGAACTGCATGGGACAGATTAGATCGTATGGTTTAGAAGGAAAACAGGAACTTATTTTTACAAGAAAATTATATGAACCTATTTTCAAATACCAGTACTATTTTGATTCTAGTAGCTGATTTGACACTAGTGTTATTTATAAAAACAGGAATTAAAATTAACAGATTATATTAAAAATATCTTTAATCCATTCAGACTCTCTCTACTTTTTGGAGAAGTATGGTATTTTATGTTTTATTTCTCCTTAATATTGTCTCAATGATTTATTATATATATAATAGATTTTTATTAAGTAGATTTTGATATAATAAGTATTTTAATGTGTTTTAATATTTATAAATGGTTTCACTGTGCATGACATTTGCAGACTTGGTTAATATTTTAGCACCTATAGTTCACAAACATAAAGAAAAAATTTATTTTATTGGTTTGAGCACCCGAATTGACCCCAGCAAGATTGAGATTGATTTGGTTTCTTTCAGCCTTTTAAATGCCAATCCAGTCATCTGTAACAGTACTTAGTATTTTTGTAATTTTTCTGTACATGCTTTTATGTTTTCTCTTATAAAAGTTACCCATCATTTGAAAAGATTTTCCCTTCCTGATTTAGAAATGAAAACAACTACAGCCACCCATTTTATTGCTTGTTTTTAAAATTTGCTTCTGTGTTTAATGTCAGTGCTGTAATTACAGTACTCTTTCATAAGTCATTTTGAAAGGACTTTCCATTTTAATGGCAAAAGATTATCAGACTTAAATGTGAAATGTGTTTGGGCCTGAAGAACATTGAGCTTTGGGAAATGGAAATGGAAGGGGAGCAGTGATTCTTAGGACATGAATATTCCAGTGCTAAGACATGTGATGGATTTGCCCTCTAATAATCACTAGCAAGCAAAATTTGGAGTAATTGATGGGCATAAAGGTGTAAATCAGCTTATTTTTGAGACACTTTTCTATCTCAGACATGAGGTGAAGAAAAATTTTTTTCTCTCTCTCTGGTAGGGAGTGGCTAACAAGTCATACAGATTTTTTTTTTAAAGTTTTTGCTTCCTAAAGCAAGAGTCATGCTTAAAAAAAATAGTCAAAAGTCAAGGAAATTGAACTTGTAACAAACGTCTGAATTCTGGTTAATGGGTGGAGGACTGGACATTTGCAATCTTAGTCTAAAGTGTCCTGATGCTTTTCATAAAACATTCACATAGGTTGGGAAGTGTCCATGTCATCTTGGATGTGACCAGGATTCTGAGAACATCCCAGGCTTTTCTCTTATAGAGGCTGAGTGGGAACTGGGGCTGCTGCTAAGCTTTTCCCAGTCCATTTCATCACTGCTCACTCTTAGGGAGAAGAGATTGTAGCACACTGATTCTCAAAAGGAAAGGTGAGTTTGAGAAGATGATTTTCCTAAACATTGCTCCCTCTGCCACAAGAATCTTTATTCATTTCATTGTTTCCCAGTCAGATGACATGTGTTAGGGAGAATGATAGTTTTTTTCCAAAGGATTTTTCTAATGGTGGATAAGTAACTGATTTTCTGAACCATCTAATGGTGGATAAGTAACTGCTTTGGAACTTCAGTGGGAAAAGGGGTGTCAGGGGATCTGGTCCCTTATCTACGTCACCATGTATTAGCTATAACCTCCCAGAGGTTTAAAGATTTGGGAGCCAGATGTTACTAACTAAGCTCTAAACATCTGTACTTTCTTATCTCCTTCACAGTCCTTTTTTTTTTTTTAATGTAAATGGAGGGGAATAAATGAATTCATGTTTTTCATACATTTTATAGTAAACTTATGTGAAATCTTAATCAAGAATGGCAATATATGAAACAGATTAAAATATATTAGTAGGTGTTTTTTTTTCTAAGTCTAAAGCTTTGTGGGGTATTTTGGGTGTTGTTTTCATGAAAGATAATTCATTTCTCGTGCAGTGAAATTGTGCATGCCCTTTTTTCATCTTTTGGATTTCTGTCTTGCACATTGAGAACTAGTTAACTATCTTCCTAAATGCCTCTTGTTTTAACAAACGAGACTACCTTCTCTCCCGTTGCACCTGCCTCCTTTCTCCCCACATAGAAAGCCATGTGCCAAAGTTTCCCTTGTACAGGGAAATTCCACAGATTTGTTATTGTGCAGGACAACTTTCAGTTTCTATATAATTTTTATAGTTCTATATGGCGAGCTATGAAATACATTCTTTTTACGTCTTCAGCAAATGATTGTGTTCTTAATAGAGCTTACACCTAGCAAGAAGCTAACATAGTATGTGCTTTAAGCTTATTGTGTGAAATAGTTGTCTCCTGGAAGCACCTAATCAATTTTGAATACACTGCATTAATGTTTGCTACATACTGTATTATTTTGATTTAAAATGTGCTAACCTTTCAGATATGGATTGGCCAACTGCCTGGTTTTAGAGCTTATTTGTTCTTATATAATTGTATAATGTGAGTATAGATTCATATATATTCAAGTCATTTTTTAATAACCATGACGCACTTGACAAACCTGTATAATAAGCACTTTTTGCTCATGTGACTTAATCAGTTGTCACTGGAGGAGGTTCAGTCTATTCATCTAGATGTCTTATTTTCTGCCAAGTTATAATAAGTGCAGTGATGTTTCTGTGATATGTTCTATATGGACTCAGTACATTGATTTGCATACCTTCTTAAGAGACAAGCTATTAAAGACTCATTATTTTAGATTAAATGTTGGCTGGATGAATTCACATGTAGTCTTTGCCAGTGGGCATGCAGAAGATGGTGATGACACATAGCAGAAAGTCACACTGGAAGTTTACCTTTCAGATACACTAGTATACATGAATGAATTTCTTTCCTTTTCCTTTTCCTTTTATGGCCTTCAGCCAATGCATGCTGAAATGCTTCTTACCAAAACAGACTTACCTTTCCTTTCTACTATGTGCCAAACAGCCTCCGAAGTGATTGGTAGAGAGCAGGGGTTGAGAGGAAAGCATGTCAACTAGGAATCATGTCAAATGATAAATTAGGAATTTTGCCCTGTGTTGATCTGTTTTTCTTTTTATTAGAGCAACAGACCTTGATATTGTAAATTCTAACACGCCTTCTTCATTTTGCTTTCAATATCTACTTTTTCTTTTTCTATATACCTTTTTTCAGTTATAGGAAATATTTATATGATTCCAAAGTCAAATAACAAAACTAAGTTATTTGTTCAGAGAAGTTTAAGTTCTTTCCTCCCCCCTGCCCTTTCCCCCCTCCCCTTCCTTCAGATAATCATTTATTATTAGTTTAGGGGTTCTTCTGCCCACCCCATCCCCATTTTAGATTGCTTTAATTGTTACATAAACATGAATATTAATGCACATAAACATGAATATTACCATCTTAATCATTTCCTAGTGTATAATTCAATAGTGTTAGATTATTGTACAACCAGTTTCCAGAACTGCTCTTCTTGTGATACTGAAACTCGACCCATTAAATAGTAGCTCCTCATCTCCCCTTTCTGTAGCCCCTGGGAACCACTTTTCTGTTTCTGTAAGTCTGACTACTCTCAGTGCATCATGCAAGTAAAATCATATATTGTTTGTCTTCTTCTGACTGGCTGTTCATACAGCTTATTTCACTGAGCATAATGCCCTCATTATTAGCCCTATTGTAGCAGGTGTTATTGCCTTTCCTTTTAAGGCTGAATAACATTTCATTGTACTGATGTGCCATATTCTGTTGGCCCATTTATCACATTTTGGAAAATAATCTGGCTGTTAACATGGGTATGCTTTTATTTGGAGAGATATGTACCCAGAAGTAGAATTCCTGGATCAAATGGTAATTCTATTTTAATTTGAGATCACTATGGGTTTTATTATTAGTTTACTTTAATACCAGGTCACCCACATTGACAGAATGCAATTCTGCAAAGGTCATAATAAATATGTTGTCCTGTACATGTTTATAATGGGAATTCTATTTTTAGTTTGTTAAGGAACTACCATGATCTTTTCTACAGCATCTGCACCATTTTACATGCCTACCACAGTGTACAAGGGTTTCAGTTTTTTTGCATCCTCCCAAATATTTGTTATTTTCCTATAAGATAGCAGCCAGTCACACTGATGTGAGTCCTTTGTCCATTTTAATTGGATTATTTGTGGTTTTTTTTTGTTTTTCTTACTATGGGAACTCCCCATATTTCCATCTACTACTTCTATCATTTCCATTTATTTTCCTTGCATATCAGTTGAAATTTGATTTAGTTTGCTTACTGGTATGAAGAATGGATATTATCATTTCCATACAACTACCTGGTTATACCCAAAGCACTTACTATACATGAAGTTTTTATATATAGCTTTGTCTATTTATTATTTTGTTTCTTGGGCATATTTGGTTCCCTGTACACTTGAGAAGAATTTATATGATGTATATTCTACTACTTTTGGATGGAACATTCTATATAATTCCATTTTAACCAGTTGGTCTAAGTTGTGACTTTAAGTCATTGTTTACTTGTTAGTTTTCTGTGTGGATGATCTATATGTTGATGTAAGTGGATAACATTCCCAAATTTTGTGGTGGTGTGTACTTTTTAGGTCTGTTAATATTGGCTTTATGTATTTGATGTTCCTTTATTGTGTGCATATGCACTGGTAATTGCTATGTCTTCTTGTTTGGTGGGCCCTTTTATCATCATAGAATGGCCAGATTTGTCACTTACTACCTTTTTTGCTGAAAGTTTATTTTATCTGATTTGAGTATAGCTGTTCATGACTTTTTATTGTTGTTCAGATATATTTTTCTTCATTATTTCACACTTTTCCATACGCAGCCCATAGTTGGGTTCTTCCTTTAACCCATCCAACTACCCAATGCCTTTTGATAAGTGAGTTCATTCCATTTACATTTTTTAGGGTGGTTATTGTTGTATGAAGCTGTACTACTGCCATATTCCTTTTGTTTTCTAGTGATTCTGTGTCACCCTTGTTTCTTTTTCCTTTGTATGTCTAACTGCTATTTTATTTTGCTGTGTTGCTCAGTTGTTTTCCTGTTTCTCTTTTATTTATGACTTTTGTCTCCATCCCAGCTTTTTGCTTTGTGGTTATCATGGGATCTGTAAAGAATGGCTCATTTTTTTCAGTCTTTCTTCTTTGGATGTCATCTTAACTTCACTTGACTATGCAAATAGGGCAGTCTTGACTGGCAGTTTTGGTCTTTGAGTTTTTGAATGTGTCATTTCACTCTCTCCTGACCTGTAGATTTTCTGCTGAGAGTCTAATAATAACCAAACAGGAGTACATGTTTGTGTGTTACATGCTTTTCTCCCCCTTGTGGTCTTTAATATTTTTTTTCTTGGAGTCTTTATTACTTAATATTATTTATCTTAGTGTATGTCTCTTTGCATTTAAAATAACTTGTATTCTGATAACTTCATGGACTTGTACATTCAGTTCCTTCCACAATCTTGAAAATTCTCTTCTGTTTTATCTTTGAATAATCTCTCTATTCCTTCCCCTTTCCTTTAACTTTCTGAAATACTCATTATCCTAATGTTGCATTTCCTAATGGACTTGTGGAGCGCTTGTAACATTTTTTCTTCAAAACACTCTTGTTTTTCTGTCTTTATCTACTTGAATAATTTCTATGTTGCTACCTTTGAGCTTACTGATTCATTCCTCCTTTGTCTACTCTATTTCCACAACTTTCTGTGGTACTTGATTTCATTTAGTGAGTTCTTCACATCCTGATTCTGTTAGTTTTTTTTAAAATTCATTCCTTCAATCCTTCCTTCTGTTCATTGATTTTATCCTCCAAGTTCCATTGAATTGTTTTTTCTCATATCTCTGAGTTTGTTCATGATAGCTATTTTGAATTCTCTATCTATTAGATCCTACATTATGTATCTATAAGTTTGATTTCTGAAGAATTATTATTCTCTCTTTTTGATGTCATATCTTGAAATGTCTTATGATTGGAAGAATAGTCTCTGTCTTCACATTTGGTGTGTCTATTACCATTTTACTTTTGGCTTTTTTTTTTGTTTTGTTTTGTTTTGCCTGACTTAATTCAAATTCAGCAGCTTTGTAATAATGACTTTATTTTTCCCCCCAGTAGGTGGTGCTATGTATTTAGTTTTTGGCCTCTGGTTGCTAGCAATTAGAGCTACTACTGTGAGGTTACCACTTGTAATCCAAGGGTGGTGGGCATAGCCACCATATTCTGTTTCTGCTGATGTGTTGGCAGGAATGGGAAAATATGGGGGATTTAGTCACTGCCATAAGTAGGAGTGGAGTCCTGACTAGCCTCTGCTGCCATACTCTTTTTCCTCTCTGGTGTCCCAGACTGAGACTTGATGTCTGAGTTTCTCAATAACCGGTTCTGATAGTGGGGAATGGGACAGTGGGGAGCAACTTTTCCATGCTTTCTGTATTGCCCTCCTTATAGAACATAAAGCCTGTGTATTGTGCCTCATCTCCCTATCCATGTACTACTGCTCTCTGCTTCTTTGAAATTCTCTTCAGTTGAGGGTATGGACCTTTATACTGTCTTTTCCTTCCTCTCTCTGCAACCTTGGATCAGGCTGACTATTCAGCAGATCCTGTTCACCCTGGTTTTGCTGTCTTCACTAGCTCTGATGTACTCATCTAAGACGTCCAGATGTGTGAATCTCTACAGTGTACTGACACAGTGATCAGAGAAGACTCCTTTGCTCTCTAGTTGATTAATACATTGGATTTTAAAGGAAAGATATAAGGGAAATATGTGTTATGCTGCCCTGATGCTGATGTCACTCCCCCATTTTTTCTTTGGATGAGAACATTTAAAATCTACTCTTAGCAGGGCCTCCCTGGTGGTGCAGTGGGTTAAGCAGCACACTATGAAGCAAACCGCAGCCACTGCAGCACGAGTTCGATCCCTGCTGCCGGCCAGGGAGGGGACCCACATGGCGCACCAGATCTCTCCTGCTGTGCCCGCTGCTCCCCTCAGCAGTGTACTTCTGTTGATCTGCCTCTTCTGCTCCCTGCTCTCTGTGGTGAATCCTCTCACCCCCCCACACCTCTGGCCTGTACCCCAGTGCTTGTATGCATAAATAAATAAATCTTAAAAAAAAAAATCTAAGCAACTTTCAAATATACCATAGTAAGTATTACTAACTGTAGTCACCATGCTGTATATTACATCCCTAGGACTTACTTACCTTATAACTAGAACTTTATGCCTTTGATCAGCTTCTACCATTTCTTTTTAGCTCCTTCTCCAGCTTCCTGTATCTGGCAGCCACTAATCTGTTCACTGTATCTGTTTTTTTGGTATTTTTTCCCAAGGTTTGCATATAGATGAGATTAATCAATGTTTATCTCTCTGTGTCTGGCTTATTTTACTTAGCATAATGCCTTCAACATCCAAACATGGTATTGCAAATGTCAGAATTTTTTTTTGCTATACACATCTGAATAATATTCCATTGTATGCATACTTATGTGTATGTACATTGTGTTATGTGTATACATACACATATCTCATTTTTCTTTATCCACTCATTATTGATGGACACTTGGCTTGTTTACATTTCTTGATGTTTTAAATATTATTGCAGTGAACATGAGGGTGCATATGTCTCTTTGAGATAATGTCATTGTCTTCAAATATATACCCAGAAGTGTAATTGTTGAACCATATGGTAATTCTGTGTCTAACTTTTTGAGGAAATTTCATACTGTTTTCTATAGTAGTTGCATCAATTTACATAATTGTGTTTGTTATATCAAATATTTTGGTTCTACTTTTTTATTTGTCAAAGCTGTGATTTTTGAATATTTATCAGATGTACTTAAAGTTGTTATACTGTTGTTGACAATATTTTAAATTCTGTTGAAAACACAAAGATTTCTAATAGAGTTATACATAGCTTTTGTGTATTATATATATTATTAGCAAGGTGTTGAAAATAAAGTACTTACTATGTACATACAAAGCACTGTATGTTTTCATATAATTTTTGTTTAACTTTTCATTGTTATTATCATGAATGAAGACCATTTGAAAGGAATGTATCAACCAGCTAGCTGACATGTGGTTATATGCTTATTTGTCTGGAAGAATTAAGTATATTTTTAAGATATATTGGAAAATATATCTTAAATACATACTGAGAAAAATTAATAGTGGGATTGTAGTGGCTGTGAAATCATAGATTTTCCTAAGAAGTGGGTAGGAGTCATTCATTTAATGATACCTCTTTTAAGCATTGCATTTTATTATTGGTGCTCTATGTAAGAGGAGTTAATCTACTTTTGTTAATCTCAAGGGATTTTTTAGCATAGTTTATCTGTTGATTCTGTACTACTTTATGAGTGCTTCCTCCTGCTGCCAGATTTTTTTTTGGGGGGGGGGGGGTTCTAGTTCTAGTCTCAGAGTGACTGCCTTAATTAGAAACATATTTTAATTGTTTTTATTTATGAATTGGTTTTAAAAATAAAATTTTACATTGGATTGTCTCCCCTATCTTAGTACTCATCAAACTCCCTCTTCATTCTTTTTCTAACTTTGCAAGTTAATTTTTTTAAAGAGTTCTTTTAAATAATTCTTTTAAAGCATTGCAGAGACAATGCTTGGTGCAACTTTAGTTAATTAAACTTCCTGTCTACCTCTAAATAATTGGATAGATATAAATAGTCTTTAAAATAAATTGTGAGATTTAATCAGTAATGTATTAGAATGGTGTGCTTCTTTAGATATGTTATGCTCATTACAGTGTATGAATGTTTTTATCGTCAGCAGTTTAATGCCATTTTGTCTTGTCATGTTTCAGGAAGAAGTAAATATATTTCATGTACCTGCTTACTTAGTTGGGTTTTGGGATTTTTTTTTTTTTTTAGATTTGTCATATTACTTCTTTTATTCCATGCATGAATATATATTTACATTTTGAAAGGGATAATGAATGTTTCATTATTATAATGAGTCCACATGATCGTTATTGAAAAATGTATGTAGTAAGTACTACATTGCCATCTCTTTAGAACCAGGGTTCAAGACCTTACTTTTGGTTCACAAATGACCCAGCACCAAGCCCTTAGCAGGCAATTAACTGAGGAGTACACCTTTTTTTTTTTTTAACCAGTTATTTTGGCATTGATCTTAGGGAGCTCTTTTTATTTGACGCCAGTGTCATTTATATATGATTCCATTTTTTAAAGCACTTCTCTATTTTCTGGCATAAACTTGCTCCTCACTCATTTTGTGTTTTGACTGCCTCAGTTTTAGAGTCAACCATTTCTCCAAGAAATCTTGATTCCCTTTAATGAAAGTATTAGAGACTGGAATTTGATGCTAGGCATGCTTGTTGCTACTGGGGTTCACTGCTTCTACGCCCTTTCACTGGACAGAACTGAGAGGTGTATATGTGCATTCTAACCCATGTATACCTACACATCTGTAGTTATTTCTGTATGTCTAAGAATTCATCCTGAGATCTCCCATTTAATCTACTACCAAAGGATGCAGTATAATCCCCCCCTTTGCTTATTTGTAATTTTTGAGTTTGAGAAACCTGATTTGTTTCAGATCTAGCAAATACAAAAAGTAACATAGAATTGTTAACCCATACCTTTGTGAGAAACTATTTTACTAACTAGAATACAGTATGTGTACAGTTGTTTTCCTCTTTAGCTTTACAATAACCACTGTTTTGGCCCATTTTCCAAAGTTACATAGGTCACCTCATTTTTTCTTTACATCCTTCAATGAGGTTATGTCTGATATGTATAACACAATTTTAGTCATGTGTCACTTTCTGAAATTCATCCTGGGTTCCCTGGCATTCTAATTAATTCATTTTTATTTTTGTTAACTTGCATGCGCTAATGTTTGTTCTTTAGGTTATAAAAAGCAAATAAAATATCTACCATGATCGTACTGTACGGATCCTATATAACGCCTCAGAAATTATCTTTTGTGGCCCCTTTGTAATCAATCCCACCACTACCTGCTTCAATCCTTGGCAACCTCTCATCTGTTCTCTGTGCTCATTTTTTGCCTTTTCTAGATTATGTGTAAGGAGAATAATAAAAGGTATAGCACTTTGTGTTTAGTCATATTGTATTTAGTCATATTGTTACATGAATTGGAAGTTCATGCCTTTCTATTACTAAGTAATGTTCCATTAAATATCTGTACCAGAGTTTATCTGCTTACCTGTTTAAGCACATCAGGATTGTTTTTAAGTTTTGGTAGTTAGGAATTAGTTGCAATAATTATGCTTAGCATTTTGCATGAACATAAGTTCATGAATCACTAAGTCATATGCTAAGTGTGAGTATAGTTATAAAAATATGCTAAAGGTTTTTCCAAAGCTTGGTGGTGTTAATTTTTTGTTTTTGTTTTATGTTTAGGCATTTTAAGGTGTATGTAGTGACATATCACTATGATTTTAATTTACATTTCCCTAATGATTAATGATGTTGAGCATGTTTTCACATGATTATTTGCCATCATGTAGATTCTTTGGACAAATGTCAGTTGAGGTCTTCTATCCAGTTGTCTTTATTGGGTTTCTGACTTTCTTATTGTTGGCTCTTAAAAGTTCTTTATGTATTACTGGGTAAAAATCCTTTAACAGATATATAATTTTCAAATATTTTCTTTGTCTGTAACTTCCTTTCATCTTTTTAACAGTGTTGTCTATGGAACACAAGTTGAGTTTTGTCCAGTTTATTATTTTTTCCTTTTATGACTCACGTTTTTAGTGTTTTATCTAAAAGTCATTGGCAATTTTTAAGAAAATTTTATTTATTTATACAAGAACTGGGATGTAGGCCAGAGGTTATGGGTGGTGATGAGAGAATTCACCAAAGACGGAGTGGGGAGCAGAACAGGCAAGTCTACTGAAATACACTGCTGAGGAGAGCAGCAGATGAAACAGGAGAGGTCTGCTGCGCCATGTGGGTCAGCTTCCTGGCCAGGCATAGAACTCAGGCCGCAGCAATAGCACTGGGACTCGAACCCGAGGCCACCAGGGAGGCCCAGTCATTGGCAAATTTGAGATCATCTAGATTTTCTCTTTTCCTCTAGAGGCTTACAGCTTTGCCTTTATTTTATGGCTTAGTCTTTGCATTCATTTCTATATGTAAGTGACATTCTGGCTTGTTTCATCTTTTTCTAGCATTTGTCTTCTAGGTCATTAACTGACTGCCTATACTTAATACAGCTAATGAGTTTTGCTTAAAGTCTCACATGCTACTTATTTGTTTACCATCCATATTTATCTTATGGGTTACATCATCCACATAATATTTTTCTTTTTATATTCAAATAGTAAAGTCATAGTACTTCGCAATGTTTAGGTTATTATGTGAGAAATTGTTGGAATATCACAAGTGCTTTATGATATGGTCTTGTAGCATATTGCTGCCAATTAAAGTGTCATCAGCTAGGTTAATAAAACAAGATTCCTGTGTCTTTATTTTCAAATCAATTATTCAGTGTGTGTTAAGAGATTAAGAGGTCAAAAGTCTTTCTACTTCTCTGTGTATATGTGTATGTAGCTATTCAAAATTAGCATAATTGGAAGTAACAGAAGTAATCATAAGATAAATTGGTTCTTTGAAATGTAATTATTCTAAGTGTTTTTTACTTCAAGTGACTTATATGTAAACAGATGTCATAAGATATCAGGGAATGTAGTTGTAAAAGGAATGAAGTACTGATTTATTGTATAGGATGCTTTATAAAAGATAATAAATATCAGCAAATAGATAGCATATTGAATATTAAAGGTTGTAAAGTATCTTTGAATATTGACTATTAAAGACTATCATTTTATTGAGGTAACTTTGATTTACATTATAAATTGTTGAGACATGTAGGATCACCCCCTTCAGCTGTTGTTACCACACCACAGCCACCAGCAAAACACCCATATTTGTCCATCACAGTCTCTGGTGCTCCCTCCCCATTTTGTTCTTTCATTAGCTGCCTCTCTGGTACTCTCTGCTTGTATAGGTCAAACTTGCTGTTTTTATAAACATCAGACAGCTGTTTCTGGTTCTGCACAGTCTGAATATTCCTAGAATATTCGGATGACGACAAAGACAGTTGTAAGGTTCTTACTTATCCTAACATCTTAAGTATTAACATTTAGGGATCCAAGTCATGTGGTTTTAAAGTCATTGGCCTTGTTGCTATCTCCATTTTTCAGTTCATCCAAATCATTCTTCACATTGCTTCAGGAGAAAGCTTTCTAGAACACAGATCAACTTGTTTCTTATGCTTGAATTTTGTTACTGAGTTCTCCAGGACCTCACCTCACATGTGAGCTTCTTAGAAGCTAAGGTTTGTTTCTGGTACCTATCATGGCTTTGGTCCTTAGTAGCCAGGGTGTTTCATGGGTGGAAAAGATAATATGGCAATTTTGCATGCTTACCTATCTTTAACTGCTCCACTGACTTTGTTGTATTCATGGACAGTGCCTGCCTTTCTCTCAGTCAGATCTCTGTCTTTCCCATCTTACAGACCCAGCCAAATCTTAACTTCCTTATTCTATAGCTATTCTTTGCCTCAGCTTCCCTTTCTTCAATTCTATACCAACTGGTTGTATTCACTAATATAACTGTTATTATAAAGAAGAGTACACTTTACATAATTTACTTCGGGAACTGTGTTTATTACCACTTGGTGGTGTAACTTCTGTCTGGGGGAGAGAGAGAGAGAGATCCATAAGGGAATTCAAAGGTCCTTTCTTATCCAGGAGAACATACTTTGTGCAGTTCTGTGATCTATAATTCTGCTTATAATTTGGGTTTCTAAATCAGCCAGAGGTTATAATTTTAACTTTGTGCTTTAGTACAGTTGTGTCAAGATAGATTTGCCTTTGTTTCTCAACATGTGTTGTAGGTTGCGCAATAAATTTTTGTTTTATTGTGTCTTCTGAAACCAAAATTGGTGTTGAGTCAGCTCATAGCCTGCAAATCAAATAGAAATCTTTGAAAAAGTGCATGCAATGTATTAAAAATATTAGGTGTGATTTTTGCCATGGATCATTTTCTGGTTCTTGTTGGAAAAATAGAATAATAAAGCTTTATATTCTTACATTAATAGTCTGTGGGTACAATATGCTTCCTAAATGTGCCTTCTATTCCTTGTTTAATCTTTTACTTTTCTTTTGTTGCTCTCAGAATTATTTCTCATCTCATTGTATGAGAGAGCAGTGTTCTAAAAAAAAAAGCTTATTAGGGAAAATAGATTTCAAAATGTAAAGAACAAAACTCATGTTACCACTTGACTGTTCTATTCGTATTCACTTGAAGACATTTTGCTTATTTTTAACTATTTTTTACATTTCTCTAGTTGCTGTATGATCTTCAGTAACTGAATTTGTTTTAGATAAATTGAAATGCACCTAATGAGAGTAAGGTACAAAATTTCTCAGCATTTCTTCCAAGAAGACTTTTTTCTTAGACATCTATAGTGTTATATTTTATATTTTTGTGATGTTATGGAAGGAAAAGTGGATACTGTGTCTTTAATGGAAAGCAAAAGGTTATCTTTCTCTGGCCTTTGTGTGTATGTGCTGATGTGGATGTAGGCAGCCAGACAGGCAATGTGTGCAGAGAGACTAGGGAACCGGCTGCAGATCGATACAAGTGGTGTGAAGTGAATTAATGTGAGGCAGGCCGTCTGTCTGTCACAGGCATTGCGGGGAATGTGGGGTAGCATGGTCCGTCGCTGCAGAGATCTGCTTCCAATAAATTTAAGCCTCCTGCCTGAAATAAACTCTAGACTTGCACATTCTCCCTTCCTGATTGTGAAATTTTACTTTATTCAAAGTAAATGTCCGTATCAAGTTATTGCCTCTAGTGTACTTTAATTGGACTGCTGGAAAACCACAGTTGTGAGAAACTGATGAGATAAAAATATCTCCTATTCTTTTGGCTCCATTTTCAATCTTGGTGGATATCTGTATTACTATGGGAATGAGAACATAATTTGTGTTAATATTTATAAATATTCTGGTGGGGCTTTTCTTTCAGAGTCCTAACAGTCTTATCACTTCCATCTAATCTTCAATAAAATAAAACTATAATGATCTCAAATGGCTTGGTATCACAATATTTGTTTCACTGTGTTTTAAATTTTACTCTATTACAATTTAATATTTAATCTTTGCTTATTAATCTAATCACATGCCACTGAAGTCTTCTGAGTTTATATGATTTATTACTATTCAGATATTACTAGCCAGTAAGAAAAAAGTGTTTATAGAGGTAATGGACATGCTTCTGAAAGATCAGTTTTACAATGATGTACCTGGTTTTATTGGTAGGAGAGACAAGTGCAGTTTTAGTCCATTGATTTTGAAAACTGTATTTCTATGTTTATATTTTAAAATGCTTTTATAAAGTAATTAAAAATATTTATACAGAAATGGTCTATACAGGAATGATTTATATATGTATATATATAAAGTGAACAGTGATTGGAGTAGAAGTCTAGATGGCATCAAGAGCTCGTAACAGGCTTCCTGTCTTCTATCTCCTACCTGTGTTGCTAGCTACAGCACTCTCCCCCCCTCCCTTTTCATTGCCTTGTCCAAACTTACTCAGACCTGGATTTTTGCTCCGTTCCTTGTATTCCCTTTTCCCTCCTGGTTCACAGAGTAGAGCCCATGTAGAGATACCTGTTGTCTGGCATAATGGACACTCATTTTTTGATTTTGTGAACTTTGGATTCAGGAACTAATTGGTTTCGTTGTCCTATCTTTCCATTCATTTTTTCCATCTCTTTTTATTGTATTTCTTTGTTGTCTTTACTCTTTATAATTTCTATCATACCTTTTTATTGTATGTTTTCCCTAAAGTATATATTGTTATTTTCTTGTACATTTAAATAGCACAGTTTGTCACATAAATTTGATGATATTAGTTTTATTCAAGATGACTTTGTTGAACTTTATGAGATGTTCATTACTGTCAAATATTCAGAGGACACTAAGGAAGTAAATAAGTCTTAGGTTTTAGAGTATAGTTTGACACATAAGTACACATTTATATCAAGTACCTAAGAAAATATAAAGTATCCCCATATTAATCAACATTTACAGTCTTGATAATTAAATATGCCAGAAACTGATGCTTCCATACTACATGTTCTAAGTGGACATTTCCTTTTACTTTTCAATTTCAACAAGATTTCATCATTTTATTGATAGTGGATAGTGGTTTTTCTACTTCAAAAAATTTAGTATTTTATACTAGGGAGATAGTAAAATTTTTTTTCTGGCTTTTGCATTCCATTGAAAATATCACTGCATTCTGTATAATACTCAATTTTCTTTAGTGACAGTTATATAGTACCTTCAACTATATCTTTTCTTAAAGGCTGGTTTATTGAAGTATAGTTTATATATAGTAAAATTTATTCTTATTGGTATAAAATTCTATGCATTTTAATCTAAAAGAATAGTCATGTACCCACTTCCATGTACCCACTCCCAATAAAATATATGGCTTATTTTTATTATTCTAAAATATCTGCTCCTACTGCTTTGTAGTCAATCTACTCACCACACCCTTACCCTCTGGCAACTGTTGATTTGATTTCTGTCCCAAAGGTTTACCTTTTACAGAAGATCTGTTGTAATGTCTGTCTGTGTCTATTATCATAAGGTAGTAGTATATAGCATGTAACAAATGTAAAAAGAACTAAGTGATGACTGTGAATTTTAAAAAATGTCTTTCTTCCTTTTGCAGGTAATGATTAGCATGCTTAGAAGGATTAAATAATGGTTCTTGTAGTAATTTGTCTCCCATTCTTAGTATCTCTTACCTTTTTTATCTTCCAACAAAGGTTAGGAATTAGACTTCTTTTGTTACCATTCCAGTGCCCACTTTGGCTGAAGTTAGGATATGTAGCTGATCTTAAAAAAAATGGAAAAGTATATGCTAATCCACATTAGTATCTTTTTGTTAATTGGTAGCAAAATAACCCATAAATTTTGATGGTATCAGAATGAGTTACAGATATGCTCAAACACAAGTATATGCTTAATTTTTCTTTATTTTTTATTTATTTATTTATTTTTTAAAGATTTATTTATTTATGCATACAAGCACTAGGGTACAGGCCAGAGGTGTGGGGGGTGAGAGGATTCACCACAGAGAGCGGAGAGCAGAACAGGCAGATCAACAGAAGTACACTGCTGAGGGGAGCAGCGGGCACAGCACTAGAGGTCTGCCGCACCATGTGGGTCACCTCCCTGGCCGGCAACAGGGATCGAACTCGTGCTGCAGTGGTTGCGGCTTGCTTCGTAGTGCGTTGCTTAACCCACTGCGCCACCAGGGAGGCCCAATTTTTCTTTAAATGGAAAGGAACATTCCTTCTTGTTAACCAAAGAAAATGTTCATGGTGAATTTTGCTTTATTACATAAATGTTTTCTGTGGCCCTGTTTCCCTCCTTTTCCTTCAGCTGTGTGGCTATATTTGCACAGAAGTGGCATGGATTCTTTGACTGATCTTGGACATTAGAAAAGCAAACTTTTAAAACAGTTTTATTGAAATAATTAACTTGCCATTAAATTCACTCTTGAAAGTGTATAAATCAGAGTTGTACAGTCATTACCACAGTAATTTCAGAACCTTTCCTCACCCCAAAAGGAAATTGTGCCCATTATTATAACTCCCATATCCCTAGTCCTCCTTGCTCTAGACAATCACAGATGTACTTTCTGTGTCTATAGATTTGCCTGTCTGAGACTTCTCATAAACATGGACTCATACAGCATGTAGTGTTTTGTGCCTTTTACTTAGTACTTTGTCTCCTTTTATTGTGTATAATTCAGTCAGCAATAAATTATGTGATACTTTAATATATACACTTATTCATCAGTTGATGAGTATTTGTATTGTTTACACTCTGGCTTTTATGAATGATGATGTCCTGGACATCCACATAAGTCTGTTCCCTGTGAATTGGATTGCTGGGTCACATAGTAACTCTTTAACCTTTTGAGATGCTGCCAGATCATTTACTGTTGGATCTTGTGAGTTCTGTATGTAGTTTAGTTACCAGTCCCTTATTGGATAGGTCATTTGTAAATCTTTTCTCCGAGTCTGTAGCTTCTCATCTTTTTAATAGGGTCTTCAGCAGAGTGAACACATTTAATGTTCATGAAGTTGATTTTACTATTATTTCATTTTATAGATTGAACTTTAGTATCACATCTAGCATTAGATGTCAATGATTTTCTACTACTTGGCTAAAGGACCATATAATTGAATAGGGACCATTTGCTTCATCCACTTCAAACCGTGTTTTCTTTTCTTGCTTTATTGCACTGGCTAGACCTTAATGACTCTGATTAAATTAGATAATTTAAAGGGATTTGTACACTCATTACTATAAGAATACTAGTTTTTATTATTAAATCCTTTAATTTTATAAGAGCTTAAAGTACTAATAAATGACTGTTACTAACTAAGCTGCTCCCTTAGGTCTTTTCCTGATCCCGTTTCTCTGATCATTTTAAAAATTATTTATTAAGTATAAGCCAGGAATAAGTCTGACAGATTTCAGAGAACTCTATTTTGATTTACTAGTATAAAATAATCTTTGATTTTATTTGAGCAAGAAGCTTTTTAATTTAATACTATTTTTCTACTAACCCCTTCCTTTATTTAAAAATTTTATCTTGACAATTCAAAAAATATAATGATACTGCTGAGGAAGATTTTGTGACTATGCAGTTCAGCAGGGACCAGTGATTTAGCATTGTCCTTTTTTTTTTTTCTTTTGGTAAATTCTGAATAAAGTGATGATTCTAAATGGTGTGTTCTCTTCCCCAAATTTATCTGAGGCGTTGGAACTGCCTGTTGGTAGGTCTAGTTCTGGATCATTCATTGATTAATGACAGATTCTTTCTGTTTTTGTCCCTTTATAAATTAAGGCAGTAAGGTTGAATTTCACATGGAAATATTTAAGACGTTTGAGAAGAAAATAAATTCTTGAATATTTTTAGCTTTTGGTTTTTGGAATATTTTGATAGCTACTGTTATTGCATTTAGTCAGGTAATTATTAAGAAGATTTGACTAGAAGCTTCAACTCCTCCTAATTTCCTATAGTGAAGTTTTTATATACAATGGATGACCAATAGAGTTCATACCCATATGAAAAATAATGAGACAACCTTCTATCCATTTCCAAATTACAAATAATATAACAGATGCAAACTGACAGCAATATGTAGCATCAAGGATTTGGAAGATAATTAAAGAAAACACATTTGTAAGAACTGCCAAATTCTCAGAACAGAACTATTGACCCTGGATTTATTCATCTAATCACATTCAGTTGTTCTTCCCACTGTGACAGTGACCTGGTCTTTCATGTTATCCCTTAATAGACAGGTTTCCTGCTCTCTTTGGGCAACATTTCAGGGCTCTTACATAGAAAAGAGAACATCCTGCCTCTTTGTTACCATCCTGCCTCCAGCCTTCAAATTACAAGCAAACTAATATTAAAGAGAAATAAACTTTATAATAGTCCCTCACTTTCTAGTTGTTTATTCTCTTTGTAGCCTAATTAAGTCTACATCGGCTAAAGAAACTATAGCAAGAACAGTGAAGGAAATCAAGTGAGATGTAGCATCCTTAATCTGCTTCTCCTGATCTTAGTTTTAAAAGCAAATGTAATGTGTACCCATGTACATACATACATGTAAAGAAATAGAGCAACATGAATGTTTCACTTGTTAATTTGTCCCTTCCTAATTTTGGTGAATGTATTATATTTTTTAATATGCTGTACTTGCATTCAGCAAGTAAATGCAAAATCTTTGTGCGTTTCGGTCTCCCTTTCTTTTAGTTTTTCTAAACTAAACCTTTTAACTCTTACTTGTTGTAGCTGGAGTTTCAGCAGAAGCCATGCAGACTATCAGCACTGCTCCAGAGACCTCAGGTCCAGAAGCCAAAGTCCAGGAGGAAGAAAACGACCTTGTAGATGATGACATCACAACTGGTAAGTGTGTCCATTGTGAACATTGTCTAGATGAGCTTTGTCTGACATTTGGAACATGCTTTTAGGTCATGTATACTGGGGCTGAGTAGAGGTGTTGATGGACAGAGTGGAAACTTGTGTTCGTGGAGTGTTTACTTTGATGAGAGTCTCTAGTAGTGTGCTTTTTGATCTTGAAGTGTAAAGAAGTGCGGTTGTTTATTTGGTCCAGGTTTTGCTCATTGTTGCTATAATCATGAATCTTCTGGTTGCGCATCTGTTTTTCTAGAGACCTTTTAATTCAAAAGCTGGACTCAGTATAAAGAGTTGGCACATGTAGAGGAGCAGCTTATGTTATGGAAGGTTTTGTAATTCAGGGCAAACTGAAGGATTGTGATGTTCTAATAGCAAGACATGCAATACAGGCTGCGTAAGGAAACTTATAGGGCGTTTTGTACTTGTACTGTAGAAACAAATGCTGCTTTTTTAATTTCTTTACATTGTTATTGAACATTCTTTTCTGCAATATTTATCATATAACCAGGCATTATGTAAAATTTAAGGAAGTTTAAGAACATATCACCACATACCAAACGTGTTCAGTCTATCTTTTTATAAACTTAAGGCATTTTCAGTTACTGGGTCTCTGAGTGAATTGAATGCAATTTCTTTCAATAAAGAGGATAAAAACAAGCTGCTGTTAAGAATGATAAACTCTTGGTTTTAGTGTAGATGGTTAAAGTGTAAAATCTGACCATGTAAATCTATATCAACAAATAGAATAATCGATAGTAATAATTAAAAAGAAGCATATCCAAAATTAATAGGAAAATTATTTTGTTGCAGTAAAATTTTTAAGAAAAATTAAAGGTAGAAAAAAGGGTTAAAAAAAAGCTCTGTGATGTATGTTCTTAACTGTTATTGCCTAAATGCCTTTAAAATTCCTTCACTGGGAAAAAAGTCAAGGAATCCTAATGGTCTCCCTTTAAAGTTTACAAATTCTATATTAAAAAACCTCTAGCCTTCTGTCACTGCTGCAAATAAGTAGTGAACTAAGTTGGGGAGCATCTGGTTTTCAGAAAAATGAGATGATGGTAGGGCTACTACTTGTTAGCCTTTAATTCTTTTTAAAGTGTCAGTTCATTGTTTTAAAAAAAATCAATTTAAATATAAATCATCTCATAAACTTCTAACTTTTCCTTTCACTACCTACTAAAGGGAACTCATTTGCAGATTTTATGGCTAGTTTTCCTAATTCAATTTTCATTACCTTTTTTATGCTCTTATAGATATTTTTTGTTGTGTTTTCATTTCCAGTAAAGTTAAAGGTCTTCTAGTCTATAAAAGTAGTGGTTTATTCATTGAGAAAAGAAGTTGCCTTGACAATAGTAGAATAACTCAATTTGCATACTGAAAAGCTGAATTTTTGAGCACTCAAGTTAGCTTTATTAAATTAATATATTGAAAATTTGAATCATGAACTACTAAAGTCATGAGACAGCATTACAACACACGGCTGTGTTTTTATTTTATCATTTAAAAAAATCAAGAAGCAAAAAAGGAAGACTTAGTTTGGAGGGTCAGTTAATAAAACACAAACTGTATTTTAATCTGTAAGACGTTCATTTAAACATGTGTGGCAAATGGCTTTTATCAGTTGATTTATGCATTTCATGCCATGGGTAATAGAAGCAAGCATGTTCAATACCCAAAGAATTTAAATAACTAAAAAAGGCAGCCTTAACACGTTGTCAAAGCAACTGGCTTGCTGCAGCGGCAGATCGTTTGGGTTACCTTTAGATTCTGTGACTTGATTAAGATGTGGTATAGATTTTTGTGAGGGTTTAGAAGAAAATCATATTTCTTTTTATTGACTAGAATCCTATATAAATTTCATTATGAAAAATATGGCAGATGCATGAGAGAAACCTGATTCAAGCACAATAATCTTATTTTGGGATAACCAGCATTGTAAAGCACGAGTACTACATACAGAAGGCTGGACTGGCCAGTTTAGCTACTAGTCTGACGATTTGGGTGGTTAATTTTATTTACAGTTGTTTAAAGAGAATTCCTCCAGCAATATCTCCTTATAAAGTAGACGGATTGTATTATGACATTGATATGTACCTGTATTTTGCATGATTTTTGTGTGTGTATGGAAGGGGTATAGTTAGGCTGATCCATAAAGTTGTTTTTTATTTTTGTGGTAATCTGGAACTTAATTCTTCAGTTCACTTAATTAAATGACCTGACCAAGAAAGCAGTTAAAATAGGAAGTATAATTTAGTGTTTCTGCAATACGCAGAATGGCCATTTTTGATTTTCCTTTTGGGTGACAATAATCAAGGCATGAATGGTATCTGAGTCGACCAGGCTTGGTTAGTGTTTGGTTAGGTTTGCCTTATAAAAGTAAAGGAGTGTTGATAAAGCCGTGTAAGTGTTGGCGATGATCAATTGGAACTAATTAAATTTATTTGAAATGAGAAGGCTTAACTGGAAGAGAACAGCTAGAAAAACTGGGAAGAAAAAAATTGAGTCTTGATTGAGACAATTTAAACCTTCACCCTGTCATTTAAAAAATATGCCGCAGCTTCTTGCTATATCTCTCTTTTTAAAGCTAATATCTATTGATCCGCTCTGCAGACTAATGCCAGTGTGCTGTGGTCAACACACAGGCTCAGTTTTACTTAGCGTTCTGTAATAAGGTTCACCAAGTTCTTTGCTTTAACCACATGTCTTAAATTAACACCTCAAAGCCATATTGGTGTTTGGTTGCTGTGTTTTTGTTTTGTTTTTGTGGCAGATTAACATTGTTTTTATGTAGAAATAATATTACAACCCACTCTACTTTTTTTTGTATATACAATATAAGTGGGAAATGTACTTTCTTTTTCAATGGAATTGTTTTAGCTTTTGCGGTACTCTGTATAGTTAAAATCTGTTTCAACAACAATAGTAGTATTTTTCTAAAGCAAAATGAATGGCATTGAGGTTGCTTCTAGATTATAATTTTAGAGTTACATGAATATTACCCTATACATCATGTTTATTTTTGTATCTATATTTTTAATTTTTAGTATTATAATTAAGTGGTTGTATAGATACATAATCAATATCTATAAAGACAAATACTGGATGATTTCACTTATGTGGATTATGGAGAAATAAAACAAAGGAACTAACAAAAATAAACCAAAATAAACCCTAGAAATATGACTGTATATCAAGGCTGCTAAAGGAGTAGAGACAAAGTAAGGGAGTACCCCAATGATGTAGGGTAAATGATAGGTGGGTGCTTTGATGGTGGATGTGGTGTGATGACATATTTCTGAAGAGGTGTGATTCTATTCCCCTAAGTCATATACAGTGTCATAAATCAGTGTTACCGCAATAAAAAAGAAAAAATGTGTTCTTATATTCAAGATGATATTAACAGGTCATAATTATAGTAATGGAATTATATTAACAGGATAAATCTCACTAAAAACTGAAAGACACACAAAAAATTTTTAGATATAATCTGTTTTCTATTCTTCTGAGGGTTATACTGCAGTGTCCTACCTCTTGTTCAATATAGCAAGGACACAAATTGACCGCCTAACAGTGATAAAGGGTCAAGAGTCACTGACATTGTCAAAAAGAAACAGCTTGATACTAGATCAGCAGCACAGTTGACAGATTCAACAGCTTACAGCACAAGCAGCAGTGACATATGAATCTTGGATGGTTGTGTTGACTATCTTTGTTGGGTTCTTAAAAATATATAAAAAAATTAAAGTTGAGAAATCATATGGAGAAAAGAAAAAAACAGGAAAGGGTAAGAGAAATTGAAGTGATAGCAATTGACAACTTACTATGTACCAAACACTTAACACTTGACTCTTGCAGCATTTCTTTGAAGTGGATACTAGTATTTTTCAAGATGGATAGATGAGGAAACAAGCCCAAAGAGGTCACTTTTATAGGGTCACATACTTAACAAGTGATAAATCTAGGACTGAAAATGAGTAGTGCCTGCTTTCCAAGCTGATGTGTGGTCAGAAGCACCACCCTATGCTGTCTCACTTCTTAAATTCATTGAACTTTGGCACATTTTCATTTTCTTCTGAAATGTGAGATGACATCACAGTCTACCTTTTATTGCCTGTGATACCAGGCCGAAGCTTATTACTTGCAGGATATCTTATTGAAAATGCAAGCCTGTTACTCTAAATTTAGATTTAGAGAGTGTTTCCTTTAGGAAAAAAAAATCACATATTCCTTAAATTTTCAGTTGTCATGTAGAGGTACTATAAAACTGCAAATACAGTGTTCAGTATTAAGCAGTTATTGCATGCATGTAAAATGAAACGTTCATTGTTCTAGCTAGGTTTGTGAGGTCATAAGTATGAAAATGACACCTTAACATATATTCATACACTGAAATCAACATGCTAGTGTATTAAGCTAGAATTGAAAAGGATGTGTAGTCTGAGACTAAATATTGATTTGTGCATTTTATCTTTCACTAAAGGCCCTCTTCATAAAATGTTTATATGTTTGCTTTGACTGAAAAATAAGAAATTCACCCTGTTAAAGTACAGATATGTTCTACAGGATAAAATTTTAGGCATTATATATTCAGAAATCCATGCACTTTTTTTAGTATAGCATCAGAGGCCTTATAATTATTAAACCCTGTCTGTCTTTTTATAATTTTTAATTAACAGTCTAAAAAGTAGTCCTAGCTCTGTGGGAGTTTTAAATCACTTGTTGTAAATTACCACTACCCCTGCTTTTGACTTCAGAATGGGAGCTACCATAAAGTATAAGTTACTATATTATGGTTTGGGGTAATTATAAATCACTAAAGATATTACTTGTTTACTGTGTAGTTTTCATGAAAATAGATATTAAGAAAAGCAAAAACATGAATTTTAGTTTTCTGAATGAAATCTGTCATTTCAAATTTATATCTATATATTTTTAAAAATATGGTTAAAAAATGTAAATTAATTTTTTTCCCTTCTTTAGTGTTCGACACTCAGCTTTTGTTGTATGTTAACATTAATGCTAAAATACAGTAAAAATGATATCTAATGCATTTTCTTTAGTCATATTCTTCCTTTGAGTGATTTACTTTCCCTTCTCTTTGCTTTTAACTATTGCTACAATATAATGATATCAAATCTGGATCTCCTTTTAGCTCTTGTTCTCTCAAATTAATGTCTTTCTGCCTGAATCCTCTAAATACCATGTCCTAAATCACCTGATAATACTTCCTAAAACCCATCTCCTCTATATATTTATATCTCATTTAATGAGCTATAAATACCCTTATTTGTGCATTTTATCTTTTACCTCATCTCTTTTTATGTTTATATCTTATTCATAACATCATCATTAACTCCCAGTATCCCAAACTAGAAACGCAGGAATAATCCCAACTCCCCCCTTTCCAACAATGTCCTCATGTAGTTGGTGCCAGTTCTTGTAAACGCACATCTTAAATGTCTCCCAGTGATTTTTCTCTTCTCCATATCCACCGAGAACACCTAGGGCCAGACATTTTATCTGCTTTAGATTCTCCTGTACCGTTTTAATGCTCCACTCCAGTTTCTATCTCCCAATATCCTGAGAGCCTCAAGACAGTTCATCCCCCTTTTCACTCGTAACTGCTGCTTAATGGCGTCCCATTTATTACAACATAAGCCCAAACACCTTAGTGAGACATGTGGGGGCTCTCCAAAGATGGGGCTACCTTCACATGTAGCATATGGGCTAACACAGCAATGCTGCACTTTGCCTTCCCAGAGTGCCCTGCCCTTTCCTGACTTGTACTTTGTGTGTGCCCCTTGACCTTCCCCTCTCACATGGGCTCTAACGGATCCCTTCAAACCCAGCTTGAATATCCCATTTTCCCAAAACCCCTCTGGAGCCCCTCATGTAAGGTCTCCCACTTCATTACGTGGGTCTCTGCTGCCACACTCTGTGGTAATTGCCACGTGACTGTGTCAGTTGCCATGTGTGGGCCTATGACTTTTACCTCTTTGTATTTCTAGCTGTAGAACAGTACCTTGACACCTGGCATGTCCTCAAGGAATTTATTGAGCAGGTGATAAAATTAGTAAATCCATGAGATAAAATAACACTCTCTGTGTACTGTATATTTATAGATGTAAATTATATAGCTGTATTTTCACATAATTATACTTATGTATATTACTTACAATTGTATCTGTAATACATATAAAATTTTTGATGTTTTTATAGTGTGTCACATCTCTTTAACCTTCCCCCATTTCTTAGTGGGTGGGTTGGTGAGTCTTTGTAACAGATTAATGAGGGAATATAGACATATTTTCACTTAAACTGTCTCTTGATATTGTAAAAATGAGACTTGAAACAGATGTAAGAGCATAATTAATTCTGCTGCATTAGCCACTGTTGAGTCTCATTTAAGTTTGTCTTTCTTTCTTGGAAAGCAGAATGTCTTCAAAATTAGGAAAGGATACATGGGATTTAAATGAAAGAAGACGAGCAAAGCAGGTCTGGATAAATGTGTTTGGAAGCTGAATCCTAATGCGAGGGTGGAAAGTGGGGTGTGTTGCTGAGGCGGGGCAGGCAGGGCAGCCTGGCAGAACTCCCGGGAGAGCCTGTCCCCTTTTTTTTCCACATTGGCCAGACAGTGAAGATGCGCTTAGGCACGATGGTTCTAGTTTCTGTGAATCTCTATTTGGTTGTGCTCTCTCTAGTCACGCTCTCCTTCCCTCTGTGCGTGTCACTAGTTGCCCTGCTGGTAGCTGTGCTGCCTCATTTCTAGGCTCAGTCAATGAAACCTCAAATCCCTATGGTTTTCCTGAAGCTACAGATGTCAGTATAGTTGCTATTCAAGAGATTCCTTGGGGACTTGGTGGCCCAGCCCAGAAGAGTCAAGGTGTCCTATATGCGGGTGGGGATGGGGAAGGGTGTATGAGGAGCTGGGGAGTGCCCATGGAAGGGGAGAAATGCAGTTTTTCCTGGGAGGACTGACATTTAAACCACCCCCAAAGAATGGGTGGATCATGTTGTATAACAGTGTACACAGTATTTTCATCATATTCCTGTGGGAGTCTACAGTTATTTAGCACTAAGAAAACTAGTTTTTTTATCAGCCATTGAAAATTTTAAGTTGGACACCTATACTTAATCTTGTTCAAGTTTATGTTTAAAGACCTGGTCTGGAGTGATTTGCCTAAGAAAAAGCACAAAAGAAAAAGAGGCAAGAGCAATGACAAAGGTTGGGTAATAATTATTATTTGAATGTTCCATTTCTCTTTAAATTTTTTTAGACTTTTATGAATTAGAAATCTACTTAAAGTGAATGTATTTCAACCAGTATTATGTTTGTTCATTTAAATGAATTAAATATCATTCAGTTTGAGGTGCTATAATAATTAACTTCATCAGCTGTTGTATTTGCATCGTATCTTTCATAATGTTAATTTCTAATAACAGTACTTTTGTTCTTTAAATGTGCATAAAGGCATTTTGCACATATTACTTTTGCAAGGGCTTGGTCAAGTAAATAGTAATTGACTTCATCTTAGCAAACACAATTTAAAGATCAGAGACTTAATAACCAGTCTGATAACTCACTAGCATTTATCAAGTCCTGATATGTGTCAGACTATGCTCTAGAGTGATTTTAATTCTCACAACAACTCATTGTCATAACTCCTCATTTTTGTTTCCATTTTGTAGGAGAGAAAAATGGGGCACAGAATTGTTAAGTCTTCCTATAGAAACCCTGCAGAAAGGCAAGGGCAGTCAGGATTTGAGTTCAGACCATCTGTCCCTGGAGTCTGTGCTCTTAAATGGAAGTAGTTTGTTTGAAAGCAAGTCATTTAAAAAATCTTATCTCATAACAGAAAAAAGAGACAAATATGTTCATATGTAATTTCCCCTTTGTATGCTATAGAAACTTCTGCTTTAAATTTTAATATAATTGTGTCTTTTTGTAGCACAAGGAAATGTTTTAAAATGTTGAAAAATAGATGTTTGGTGTAGGAAGATAATATTATGTATTTTCTACATGTAATTATTTCATATTCATGTGGAGCCACACCCATAAATATACCAGCACATATACAACAATAGGTTGCAAAGGCTTAACGTTTGATTTTCAAATTTAATGGTATAGTTTTTGATAAATTTAGAATCAATAGCAAAAAGCTGAAATATTTTGTTGAATAAGAATGTAAACACTGTTACAAAAGAAAAAAAAACAAAACCTTCCATGTGAGTGAAGTGAATAGCCTCCTGGATGAACTTGAAGTTGGGCCTTTGTGAGTTGTGTAGTAATACCTCACGGATAAGAACGAATTGCATTAGATTGTGGCACACACTATTATATATTTGTATATTACATGAATTGCCCTTATAATTGATATCAAACCCATCTGACCAAAAGTTGTAATTCACAAAAGTAATGACAACAATGTCCCATAATTCAGACTTTATGTCACACCTGTGAATGATTGCCTCTACCATACTAACCATGTCAAAGGGGAAAAACAGGTCTTGAAATGAGTGTGGGGTTTTGAAGGATCTTATGAATATTTTATAGTCACTTTTAATACAAAAGGAGATAATTAAATTTACCTGCATCCTTGATATCCTCAGGTTTTTTTTAAATTAAATTGTTAAGGATAAAACCTTTTGCTCTTAAATTGTAATTTTTAATCACAAATGAAAATTAACTGTTACTGCTGGAAGATAATCATGAAACAGAATATATTTTTCTCCTTATGTAATACACTAGAAAGAGGAACCCTCCCTCATAAGCAGGGTAAATTCAAATGAGAATTACTTCCTCATTTTTAAAAAAAATAATTATGTACCCTAAATAAAGATGGATGGATTAAAAGAAGTAAACCTAATTTAGCCGTGTTCTGGGAAACTGAACTAGCTCCTCTCTCTTTACCCTTTCTGTTTGTATAGTTTTCAGTGTCATCAATACCACCTAAAAGAAATGTAAGGAATATTGATTTGTTTCAATAGAAACCTTAATATACACCTATTGTATTTTTCTATCAGCACATTTTAAGGATTTAACAAAGCAAACATCTAGGTGAGAAGTTAATGGTCTAATTTTAGAGAAAGTGTATATTCACACATAGTTGCACACCCACACATGCACGGCATACTTGCACGTATGATAGGGTTAGACAGGAAAAGTTGGAACCTTGGGGTTAGTTAAGAGAAGAATTACATATGAGGAAACCTGCATCTGTGGGAAATGTGCAAAGACATGGCAAATGCTTTTGAGCTAAAGCTGTCACTTTATAGAGACTTTGAAATGAAGACCCGGCAGAGACAGAGAGAGTGGCCTGGCTGGACCTGATGAACTGGCACATTCCATCCAGGGAAGAGCGTTTGTATCAATCCAGACAGCTTGCTTCAGAATAGAGCCATTTTTGTATTCTGTACTCCAGGTAGCAAATGCAGAAGTTACTTAAAATGTTGACTGAGTGTATTCACTCTGTGTTGATATGCTAAATTCTACTTCCTTGTTTTTTCTAGTAATTCAGCAGATAATCTAGAGTACATACTGGGTATTAAGTACTTACTAGATTCTAGTTTATTAAGTGGAATATAGAATGGGTTTTATGCTCCAAAGGGCAAGCCTGACAACTATCTGTTCTTATTATATATTAGGAAATTTTCACTTGAGGAATTGTTATTCATGAAGGCTGAATAAAGTCATGTTCCTGAGATGTAAAACTCACACTTACGCATGTCTGAGAGTGAATCTATAGATTTCATAGAAATGGCAAAACAAAAACAGATTCAAACCAATAGATTCAAGCTGGCCTGCTGTAGTAAACACATAATTCAAATATCTGAAAATAAATATAGCTGCAGTCCAGGCTCTGGTTTTTCCTTGTCAAATCTCAACTTCCTGGATTATTTGCTGTGTGGCCTTGTACAAGTCACTTGACATGCCAGGCCTCAAATTTCTTACCCAAAAGATGGGCATAGTTAAGACCATTGTGACGATTTAGTGAAATGCTCTATATAAATTCTTAACAGTGGAACTGGTACAAAATAAGTGTTCAGGAAATACTTTGTGCCTCCTTTCTTCTTTTCCCTTTCCTTATTACTACCACCAGCCTGGGGTGATTTGCTTTAATAAATAGAATAAATGAATAAATGGTTTGTAGTTAATTTGAAATCCACATAAATAGTTCTTCTAGATGACTTGAGAATGCTTATTCTAGGTCGTATGATTCTCACTCCCAGGGATATAAATTTATTAGCCAAATTTATACTTCAGAGTATAGTATAGTATAGTATAGTATAGTATAGTATAGTATAGTATAGTGAAATTAATTTCATGGTGTGAGTAGTTGACATGAGTAGAAGAGTGAAGGGAACCCAGATATTTTAAGTTAGCTTTTTTCATCATCTAGTGAACTGTATCCAAAGATTTAGAAAAGTCACAGCAGTGGTACTAGAACCACTGTGGTTAATTTTGAAAAAGAAAGTGTGAAGAATGAAAATGAAATTCTGCAGCTGGACTTGTGTCTTTATTTCAATGGGGATAGTTGGATCTAAGAAGCTCCAAACTGGTTAGTATATCGTCAAGATGTGCCAAAAAGCTGCAGCAGATTTTAAATATGCTTTGGGGCCATGTAGCGGTTTGCATAAGCACAAGTGGCCGGCTACTTCCTGCACACCAGGGTTTACTGCAGTGCTCAGTTGTGTCAATTTTGTTCCCACCTAAGATAATTTTGATGTTTTGGTGTCAGATGTAAATGATTCATCACAAAATGGCATTTATACTCTTCATGGGATTTTGATTTTACTCTATACAGCTCAGAATGGAATGGGCTATTCTGCTGTTCATGAAAAGTTATTTCTTATGATAAATTTGGATTGTTTAGAATTTGGTTTGACTTTGTATGTTACTGTCATTACTGGCACAAGTGTCATTGTTGCTGTTCTACTCATTATTATCTCATGATGGATTCACTGACTACATAGGGATTAGGGGAGAGAACTTCTGAAATAACAGTCTATGAAGAAAATCCTAGCAACACAGGCCACGATTCACCAGACAATAAGCCAACGTCAGTAGTAGCCATCACTGCCATAGGGCTTCCTGTACGTCCCCTCTGGGCACGGCATCTCGTCCCTTTGTACTTGTGACACTGTGGGTATGTCTGCTCACTTAACATGTGCTCTTGTGGGAGCTGCTGCACATTCCAGTAAGCAAATGGTCTTTCAGAGAACCGTTTGCTGTTTAACATGCAGAAAGTGGTGTTCACTCTTTGCTGTATGGGAGTGTATCTGGCAGATATTCGCCCCTGCAGGAGCCTGAACTTTAGTGTATCCAGACAGACCTGGAGAGCCCCTGGAAGGAGGTCCTGACCTCACACCAGTTGACAACTTTGAACTTGAATTAGCTAGGTAAAAAGGGTGGGGAAGGGAAAGGCTTTCCAAACTGGAGTGCAGGCTTGAGAAGGAGAAAGCAAGAGTGGGTTGGGAGCAAGTGCAAGGGACTCACAGTGAATGTGTAGTAGAGAGTGGGGCGGGCCAGTGCTGATAAGAGATTATGCCCAAGGGGTAACCAGATGATAAAGGCTTTGTATGCCAGGCTGAGCTGCTATATCTGTATTCAGGGGACAGCCAGCAACCATTAAAGGGTATTAAGCCAGGTAAAAATTTAAAGTTAATCAGAACACTCTGGCTATGTTGGGGGTCATGCTGGGGTAGATAGGAATATGCAGTTAATGGGGCAGGAGACCAGTTAGGAGGACAATTTTTCAGTATCCAAGTACCAGCTGCTGAGAGCCTGAACTAAGGTAGTGTAGTGCAGCTGAGTGGGTGGGTGCACAATATAACCAAGAACTAAATTAATATTCTAAACTGCTTTTCTTAGAGTGGTACTTCAGTTTGGTGCTAAACATGGTAGATCATATGTGATATGGATTTAAAACATTCAGATTATTTAAAGTTTCCGAGGTTCATAATTAGAATATGCCTGCTGTTACCTAATATTAAATAAAACATTCCAGTGAAATGAATGTTTACATTTACAAATGTTAGCTCAAGTAAATGGTTTACAATGTCGTGTAAGTGATTCGTCATGGATTTACTGTAGATAATACAACAGTAAATGTCACTCACATGCCATATAAAAATTCCCCCTCCATTATTTTTGCTATGTTATCCTAGAGTTGGAAAAACCTAACTCATAACCTAATAGCTAGATTCTAACGCAGTCTTTTGCCCAGTGCAGGGATCTCTCGTGTAGTATTATGAAAAACAAAGGTTAACTAGTCTCTGCTCGCATGTTGTGTTCCTTTTCTCTTGCCACATAATATATTCCTACAAATGTAGTGGTTCAAAATACTCTGTTTCTAGGGCCAGTGATGCCAGGCATGGATTAGTTCTGCCCTGTGCTCTTAGTTTCATAAAGCTGAAGGTGATGGGGGTCTGGTTGGGTCTCGTCTGTGGCTTAGGGACCTCTTCCCGTCTCACATGCCTGTTGGTGGAATTCAGTTCTTTGCTTTTATAGGACCGAGTTCTCCCACTCTAGAGGTCATTCACAAGCCCTGCCACATGGCCCTTCCATCCTTCTTCTCTATTGTAGCAGTTTGCTTGCTCAAAGTCAGCAGCCTCTGAAGTGCCCATTTACTACAACATAGTCACGAGAATCCCCCATGATGTAACCTAATTTAGGAGCAGCAGCCCACCCACATTGCTATATTTTTTGGATAAAAACAAGTGCCTTTAAGGATGTGGACAAGTCTCATTGGGGGGGTCAACTTGGGGTGCATCTGCCACACATACCTATGGGGTGTTAGGTTCACTGCCTGCACTGTCAGTCCTTCCACATTTTACTTATTTTATTCTTGGGGCGTGGGTGGGGAGAGTTGGAAGACTGAAAGAATTCCTCCTCCCATCTTTTCTTTTTGTTGTTCAACAACTTCTCCTATGATCAGATTTCTAGCTCCTTCCCCCTTCAGTTGTCTGTACCTACTCTGAACCGTGGCACCCACAGTTGACCACACTGGTTAGCAGATTAGTACAGGTATCATGGCACTGTCACTTCCCTTTGTCTGGATTCTCTAATTGTAAATAAAATTGGTTTTCTTTAGAAGGAATCGCCTACTTTTGACTGTTCTTAAATGTGAAATCATCTGAACTGTCCATTTTTACATGATGTGTTACTAATTCAAGTCTTCCCAATTTAGAAGCAGGATTTGATATATTTCCTTTTTGATTTGTGTCTTAATTGGTTTCAACTCATCATTCAGAATTAGGAACCCTTTGCTCTGCTATCCAGTAGATTTGTTATTCTTCTAGCATTGTGCCTTCCATGAATATGATAAGCAAGCCTCCTTATGCTAACTAGTTAGTTGTAGACCAGGCTCCAGTGAGTCACCTACAGCACTGAATGAGAGAGCCCCACTTGGTCACCAGTCCTGACTTCTCTCTCTATATATAGTTCAGTTTTGTTTTGTTTATTTTTTTCTTAGTACAGACCAATCCAACTTAATTGTCTCCATTTTGTTCATTATAATTCTCCAAGAGATTTCTTCAGATTCCTCGCTGAAATGAAAATACATTTGCATTTGCAGACAGTGTAGGTAATGAGTTTTAAGTCTGTAGTATTTATGAGTATTTATGAACCTAACCAAGTAGTTAATGGGGTTGCAGATCATTCTTGAAATGCATTGAATTACAGTGATATTGGAGATTATAATTTTTAAATTAGCAGACAACAGCAGTATTCATCCTCAAAATATTTAGGGGTCATTTCAAGTGTTATTTACTGGATAATTGTCATATGACATATGTCATATATCATATGTGGCTATCAGAGAATTATGGACATCTCAATATGTAAAAACTTTCATTTCCAACTTTTCATGTGCCATGGTTTTCTTGCCAAATATTTATTGATGGGGTATTTAATGTGTTTAAATTTGCTTTGCTTGGTTCAAAATTTAGGTCTATGTTACTATGTCTTTAAAGTTGGATAACGTACAGTAAAACAGATAGGTATAAGATTATTCATGTCACTTTAAGAAAACTTGGTTTAGGATAAAAAAATAAAAATCCTGGCCCCTTTGGCATTAAAATGATTAGTCTCTTTTATATTTCATATTCATTTGACCAGATATGATACATGCAATAAGTAAAGGACCATAAATATTTATAAATATATATTTTTTCTGAGAATTGTTTCCTTAGTATGAGAAATTTTAAAGAAGACATGGAGACTGATAGAAAGCTTTGTGTAGTCACACACAGAATAGTCAGATAGCCTACTTATAACATTTCTTTAGCAACTAAAGCTAAGCTTAACAGATTTTTGCCTTATTCTTTTCCAAAGTGGAGTTGGTTCTTTTTGAAGTAAAAACAACAGGTGCAGCAACAATACTTTTCTCTCATCCCTGGCTAGGATTCACCTAAATTTTGGTGCAGGGTAAAAATATAGAACAAATGGAACCATCTGCCACTCCCAACCAACTAGCCCCTAACCCACTGTTGGGGACAAAGAGGGCGCCACCAGATTCAGCCCTGGACAGAGCCCCTGCTGGGGCTCATTTCAGAGGACGAGGGCAGATCCTGTCAGCACACATGTTGGGGTGTGATCCCCTCCCTACCCAGCCTACAGAGATCAAAGAAGCTTTTGATTTGCATTTACTCCTTGAGAAATCAGCTACCATATCCAGCAATAACTACTGTGTAAAGAAAACTACTGCATAAGGTTGTACGTTTTCTGAAGTCTGAAATTGTATATAAACAGCCACATAAGTTTGTACTTCTTGGGAAATTAATCCCTCTTAATATGCATGTGAAAATATTCTCACATCTCCATCTCATTCTCAAAATTATGAGTAAAAGAAGATAACAGGGATAGAAAGGATTATTTTGTTTTAGGTGATTGGTACTTTGTGATCATTTTAATTTCCTTAAAAGAAGTCTTCTAAGGAAAAATAAAAGTTCTGGGAACCCATTTGTCAATGGAAATTTTTAAGCCAATGTATAACTGTAAATTAGAATAATGTAATTATTGGGGGGGGTAGATTTTAGTAAGATTATGTTTATTTGTACAATCTTGTGCATTTTTTACAGGTTAACAAAATAACCTGCTAAATATGTCATGAGTGACCACTCAAAGCTATGACTGATAAACATCTGTCACACAACAAACTTGCATAAACAACTTGTCCTTTGTCAGGTTTATGAGTTGACATCTGTTTGAATGACAGATGTCAATGCAGTTAAGATGCAGTTTAATTTAGGGATGCTAATCTAGAAGAGGATCACATTTTAATCATTTGCATTTTTAAAACAAATGTGACTCTATCCAATCATTTCCTTGGTGAAGAGGCATAAACACACAGCACTAGTAACTATTTGGATCAGGCTTTTCATGAGATCTCAAAATTATTCACTATGGCCATTTTGTGAGCCTTATGACTAGTCAGAAAAGAAGTCTATTGATTAACAATGGCTGACATTTCAAAATGGCCGTGTGGAAACATAGTATTGGATTTATTAATGTTTCTCATCAGCTGTAATCACCAACAAATTTAAGTAAAAATGCCACGAGCTGAATCTGTTTAACAATTTGCTATTATAAAAATTTAAACAAGTTTTATAACCTCTAATGTTGATTAGTATATTAAAAATGCCACTTTATCAAATCATTACTAGTGTACTCAAAAAATATATGGGGAAAAATAAGATGAAAGGTAGCTTAGAAATTAGGTTTTGATATTAAAAGATTTGATCTATTGAGATGAAATTCAAATAAATTAATTCTTATATGAACAGTTTATTCATTTTAAGTATAGAAGTCATTAAGAGCTGACAAACTACTGTGCTATCATTGATATGGCTGTATATCAATATGAAATGAAGGGATAGGTCATCTGTATTTAGACAGATTTTTGAGACTGAAATTTCAGCATTGCATTGTGATAACGAGCATTATAAACAAAACAAGATCATTTCCTTATAAAATACGATGATGATGATGATGATAATGACGATGATGTAAAAAAGGAAACCTGACTGCATGGATTAATTTTCAGGAACTTAACAAGTACTCAACATGGGTGTACATGCTAACTTTTCTGTATCATTGTAGTTTTATTTCACTTGCTTTTCACTTCTTTAATCTGGAAAGCATGTTCTTTCTTTACCCTAAGCCCTTAGGCATTTTATTGTAAAGCAGGGGTATTCTACTCAGTTAATGTTAAATCCAGATTCTCTGCTGTTACTGAACAATATAGACTAGTTTTGCCAAACTGGACCTACCTTTGATTAAATGATCTACAGAAGTTAAGCATAGTTTTTCCTTGACCTATTTGGACATCTGCAAGAAGTTCTAAATTTATATATTTTATGTTTATATAATTTTGATCACTGCTAATACCCAGTATTACAGACATCAAATTTTCTCTTATAACAGAAAGCTTTTTTTAAACAAGTTTTTTATGGATTAAATTATTTGTCATTAATTTCAGTTTGGCAAATGTACTTGACATTGGAAAAGGTGAGATGTAGATTGTTTTAATGTCAAACACAAAATTTTTAGAATTGGAATTACAACTGAGAAGTATTTTTATGCTCTATACTATTTTAAGGAACTTAAGCCTCATGTAATATGAAATGTTTTGAATATTCAACACATATAAGTTAACAATAAACATCATTTTAATGGTTTGAAATTTTACTTCTTTAGAAATAACCTAAGGAGTGGGACCTCCCTGGTAGCACAAGGGGTTAAGTTGCAACACTGTGAAGCTACTGCAGCCACTGTGGCATAAGTTCTATCCCCGGCCTTGTGGGTGACCCACATGGCTAAGCAGACCTCTCCTGTCTTGCCCACTGCTCCCCTCAGCAGTATATTTCAGTCAATCTGCCTATTCTGTTCTCCACTCTGTCACTAGTGACTCCTCTTACCCACCCCCCCCCATACCTCTGGCCTGTATCCCAGTTCTTAAATGCATAAATAAGTAAATACTTAAAAAAAAATAACCAGAGGAATTAGGGATAAGTGGAAAGTTAGAAATATGTAATAGTAAATATTTTAAAGCAAGACTTTCATTTATGTCATACAAAGACAGTGTATTATTTATTTTAAAGCCTTTCAGGTATCTGTATAATTGACAGACATTTATTCTCATAAAATCCTCAACTCACCAGTCATTGTCCCACCTTGTTTATACTCTACATTTATTCAACAAAACTAAACATACAAAGACACTTAATTCAGTTAATTCAGCATGAATTATTTTTATTATGAAAATGTTCATGCAAAGTTAGAATAGTATAATGAATGTCCATTTACTGATTATCTACTTCAGCGATTGTCAACATATAGTTAGTCTTGTTTTATATATTCTCCCCTCCAGTAGACAATTATGAAACAGGTCTTCCTAACACTATCATTAATTCTTCTATGTGTATCTCTTACTGATGTCTCTTAAACATAATGTTGTTATTTTAAATTATTGGTTCTTTAATACTGTCTAGCACTCCAGTCATTCAGTTGGCTTAAATTCTATAGCATTTGTAAAATGGTAGTCATATAGGTTCTTGTGTATCTGAATACCTCACTAGAGAAGAAAATAAATATAAAATAAAAGGTATTGTTATTAACCACTTAACTTTTAAGGTTGACAGCTATTTTTTTGCATAGGATTGAGTGTAGCTGGTATGATTTTTGTCCAGGTGAAGGATTTTTAAATGATAGGTGAGCATATGGAAATGTAAGACCAAAAGAACTGTATATTTCTACTAGTACTTGGAGTTGAAAGGAAGAGGGATTATCTTAGGACAGAGACAAGGAGGAAAATGGGGAGATAAGAAAAAAAAGAGTCATCCGTGCCATTGAAATTCTGAGTTTCTCCAGAGAAAGGAAGAATTCTAAAATGGAAGAGTAATGAAGAACTATAGAAAACAAGACATGAACCAAAATGAACAAGAGATAGAATGGAGAGTAACCTCTTACTAAAATCAGTACTCTAGAAGTAGACTGTGGAAGGAGCCTCACCTGTAATTGTACTTCCTGAAATTTCCAGTCCTTTCACAGGAAAAACATTCTTTGTGAGGCTACAGTTGCCCACTCTGTCTCCAGTAGTTGGCAGACAGGTACCAGCTTCTGTCTGTTGGGTTTCACGTGTACAAGTCCACTACATTATGTTCACGGGCTAAGGGCTGAGGAAGGCCCTGGCCAAGGAAACTTGATCAAGATTTCATAATTTGGAGTTAGTTTCTGTTTATATTAGAATTATATGTGTGGGGTCTTGACATGTAACAATATGAGAAAATCCTACTTCTCTCTTCAACAGCTCAGAATAAGAATGTCCTCATCTGGTATTTGCTGAACAGAAATGCATTGCGTTCACTATGACTTAACTAGGGCCACATCTCTGTGACATGTAGGATACTTGTATTGACAAACCCTAGCTTGAACCCATTAGAAATATAAACAAGATGTTGTGATTGATTGATTGATTTGGTTTGGTTTGGGGAAAAGCAAGTAAACTTCACCTACACTTAAAGCTAAATGAAGTTTATCCCTCTTAAAAAGTAAATAAAAATTTATTTTGCCTATAATCTTTCTGTTATTTTGTTATATTTGTGTTTTAAAAACTCCAAATATAGGGGATTGTCTACTGATTTGATGATAAAATAATAGATGTTACTACTTATTATGTTTCCAGTTTTATAAGCTAGACATTTTTATTATATCTCTTTAATTCTAACAGATTACTTGGGTATATATGTTGTCCATATTTTAAGAAAACATAAATTCAAGTATGTTACTCAAGTTTACTCTGTTTGTTTGTAAAAAGACCAGAATTCAAATTTGGTCTGGTAATGCCAAGCTTGGACTCTTTCTATTATGCTACACCACCTCATTTGTGTAAAAGTACCTAGTACAGGGCTTGGGAAATGGTGGTTCTTCAGAAAGAGTTGTCTTTCTTGCCACCATTAATGTGAAACTTGACATAGGTTCTCATACAAATATAGAGTCTTGCACGTTTAACTAGCTCTGGTATGGCAGAAGAATACGCGAAGGCTCTTTATAGGCAATTGGAGCTTCAGCTAACAAGAGAGCCTGAATTAGAAATTACTAACAATCTATTAATTCAATATGTGCAATAAGAAAGCACCCAAAGTCTCTCTCTTCTAGTAATTAGTAATTGCTATCTGCTTTAATGCTCATCTTAGACATTTATTACATTTTAATACCCAGATATCAAGAGCTTATATTAGTTTTACTGTCATCCTAATAATCCTTAAACTTTTAAACTATTTTGAGGACACATTGATATAAAGGTATAACCAGACATTTTACAAATATAAATGAAGTTAATTTATGTAAAAAAATTACATACCAACACATATATGTTTATCTTGGCTGGGATATTTAGATTGTTGTATATCAGTGGATATTTACACACCACAAGAATAAAAACAAAAACACTTCTGCTGATGCACTTAAGCCCCCAACTAAATAAGTACTTTAATGTGATCTTATAATCTGTTTTTAAAGTTTTATTTTATTTATTTATGCATACAAGAACTGCATATAGACCAGAGGTATGGGTGGGGAATTGAGGGGCAGGAGGTGAGCAGAGACGCAGTAGGGAGTAGAACACATGGATCTACTGAAATACACTGCTGAGGGGAGCAGTAGGAAAGACAGGAGAGGTCTGCTACACCATGTGGGTCAGCTCGCTGGCTGGGGATAGAACTCATGCCACAGGACTGTCAATAGCTTAATAGCACTGAGAACCCCTGTGCCACCCCTTGGTCCCCCACCTTTTTTTGGTAATCTTTCCCATACTTTATACTGAGAGTTGACATGTTTGCATATTCTAACATTAAGTTAACCATAGCCAAACAATTTGTTGCCTTATATAAGTATGCACATAATTGTACTTTCATGGATATGATTAGTATGTATATAAATAATAATAGTTAGATTATGGGGAATAGGATGGCTCAGGCAAAATACCACAATTCCCAAAAGATTTTTTTTCCCTTCGTATGTAAGAAGAGTTGTAAGTACTTTTCCAAATTATGAAAGTCATGTAAATTACCTTGCAAAAATTTTAGAAAACAAAAAAGGTAATGAACTATGGACTACTACCATCTCAACACAGTAACTGTTACCATAGTAATGAATTTCTTCCAGTCTCCTTTTCTATGGATTTTTAAGGTTATTATAGGGAAACATACAATTTTTTGTGTCTGAGAGTTTTATTCCCTCCCCCTTTTTGTCTTCTATCATAAGCATCATTGCTAATCTTGATTTTAGTGTTAAAAAGTTGCATGAGGTCTATATGAATAATTTGTCTTTAATTTTCCTCCCTCTGTTTCACATAGACAAACAACCAGACACACACAACAGCAGTCATAACTGATTCATTAAAGGATCTGGTTTGTTTTTTTGCCAAATTTTAAGTATATTTTATTTAATCGGATAACTAATTTTAAATTACTTGATCACACCCAAATCCACCAAAGCAAGACTAGAACATTGCCCCTCATTTGTATCAGTGTGTGTGTTGTCTTAGTTCATCTTCCTACCTGCTTGTAGAGGTAACCACACTTTTGAATTTTATCTGCTGTCTCTTTGCTTTCTGTTTATTTTGTCTTTTTCCTAGGATATAGGAACGTCTAACCGTATACTATTTAAATTTTATAGAAAAAACTGTCATAGTATATGCAATCTGTAGATACTTTGCTTTCACTTAACATTCTACTGCAAAGATATGTTTATGTTGAATGAAGCTGTAGTTCAGTCTTTTTTCTTTTTTACTACATACTAGTATTAAGTAAGGAAGAACAATAGCTTATTTATGTTTCTGTCAGTGAACACTTTAATTACTAGGGTTTTGTCTTTGTTTTGCTTTTGCAAACAGTGCTGGTTTGGAATGTCCTTATCCATATCCTCTATACAGATGCAGGCAGTTTCCCCTTCCCTGTGTACCTAGGACTGGGATCACTGTGTCTTAGGATATGCAAATAATCAGCTGTAGAAAATAGAGTCAAATTCTCATCCAAAGGAAATGACAGATTCTATAGATATCTACATCCTCTTCCACATTTGACATTTATAATCTTGTCTACTGAAAGGATATAAAATGGTATCTCATCCTGCCCTTAGTTTGCATTTCCTTTTACTGATGTGTCTGAGGGTGTGTTTCTCTGCTGTGAGATGCCTGTTCAAGTCTTTGGCTCAGTTTTTCCTCTGGATTGTCTTTCTAATTGCAGGCATTCTTTATATATGTAGAACTCTCATAGTTTATTGATTATACATGTGATCAATATGTTCTTTCCGTTTGTATCTTACGTTTTCATTTCTGTAAGGTGCTTTTGATAAAAATTTCTTAATTTTTATGTAATTTTATTCACCCATTTTTTTCCTTTTATGTCTGGTGCTCTTAGGAGCTTAATAAATTCTCCCTTATATCATTATCTATGTTTTTCATGCAAAAGTTTAGCTTGCCTCTGATGTACAAGTTCATAGTCCACCTGCTGTTGATTTTTGCGTGTTGGAGTAGGATAGTGTTCCAGTTTTATTTTATTTATATAAGTAGCCATCTATTATGACCTGTTTGTGTCTGTGTCTGGACTTTGGTTTCATTTATTTATTTATTATTGTTGTTGTTGTTGTTATATGGCTTCTTATTTTACTCCTTAATTTATCTAGCTCAGCACCAAAACCTTGCTGTTTTAATTACTATGGCTTTGTGAATAGTCTTCATATCTGGTAGGGCAAGTCTTCCCTTTTTTTCCTTCCTTCTTCTGAGGTTACTTGGTTATTCTTGACCCTTTGTTCTTTCATATTACATTTTTCAGTCAAATTAATTATTCATCACAGGCTCAGCTGGAAAACCACTGCCTTTCTCCTTGTGCACCTACTCCTGTAAAAATCCTGATTTTATGAGGGCAGCAGACTGCCCACTCTTTGCAAGCAAATATATCTTGAAAAGAAGAGAAGGGACTGAGCAGCTATTTATGACAAATCCTGTGTCCTGCATTCCGAGGAAACTCTTAAGAATGGACCAGAAAGTCAGGAGAAATCTGGAAAAAATCTCTTCAAGTAAGAGTTTTGGTGAATAAGACCTTCACTAACTTAAAATAATATTCTAAAATTTCCCAAGATGACTGAAATAAGCTAGTGTGCCCTGACGTACTCTCAGCATTCTGGCCCATAGCAGATGGAGTTGGGTATGCATTATTCTACTGGAGAAGTCAACTTCTATTTTTCTGAAGATCCTATAACTGCTGATTTTTTTTTAAATTTTAGAATGATCCATATTTTCTTAAGTAAACATTTTATTGTTAGTTCATATTTCTAATTTCATTATCCTTCAACTAGTACTTTTCTCTATTGATACCTATCACATATAACATAGCTTTCTATACTTTCTATGTTTTTTAAGAAAAAACAATACTTTGAAGCAGAATTTTAATGCCATTTTACTGTCCCCCATTACTTTTCCCCTGGTACATTTTTGAGGAGCAGAGACTATTTTATTTCCTGAAACCACAGCTAATCTAAAATTTTTACCTATGGTCACTTTTCCCCAAAAGAGCTCTTTTCATAACTAAAAAGAAGAAAGTTATGTGATATGGGGGAGATGCCTGCTTTTATCTCTTCTGATTACTTCTTTGTCAGCCTATGTTAGTACTGGGGACCCTTTGAGGATGTATCAAGTACCTCACTAGAAATAACACTTCAATTCTGTGGGTAGTATTAACCTTGTAATGCTAACACCCTTGATTTGTTCATTCCCAAACACTGAAGAATAATTGCCTTTCTTTGAGGGAACTTTTAGGGCTTCTTGTTTCTTTTATACCAGAGAGAAAGGAAAGAAAGAAATAGTGATTTCTCATTTAGAATTTTCCGTCAGAGCTTGGAACTCTTAGTGGACCAGGAACATGTTGGCAGCATAGAACTTTACGTAAACATTCAAACACATACACCCATGTGTGGAAGATGCTCTGAGAATTGAAGGGGTAAAAGACATACGAGGTGGCAATGTATAAAAAAGTGTCTAAATACTACCCTCAGGCTCTGCCCCGGGTAATGTGGGGCATAGAAGACAGTCCAGTCAAACGAGCTGACGTTTCCAGGCATAGCTTGAAAGAATGTATAGAGATTTGTCAAAAGAAAGTAGGAAAGAGAATTTCCCTTCCTTCATTCTTTATTCTGTTTCCTGTTACATTCTGTTCACTATGGGATTAGATTTTTCAGAGTTCTCTCCTCAGCCCTCTTTCCCCGTTTCCTTGGGAAACTTCCTCCACTCTCAAAGCATCTGACCAGCATCTGACCATCTGACCAGTAATAATTTCTAGTTCTTTCTCCCCTGATCTCAGTTTATTGTTGAACTCCAGCCTTATTTTCTGCTGCTTGCTAATATGCTTAAGATACTTTCACTCAGTTGTGTTTAAACTGAAGTCATTTTCATCAGTGGCACCATTCAACCAAATTTGAAATCTCAAAATTGTATTTGACTCACCCTCTTTTGCCCCCTAGCTCTGTTAAGCATTGGCCCATAACGCAGAATTTTCATTACATATTATATCTCTTGTTTTCTATTATCACTGTTCTACCCTAGTTTGTAGCTTTTGGTATCTATTGTCTCATACCTCAAATCTCTTCCATGTACAGTTGCCTATTGAAGTTCCTAATAACCCACCTGTGATTCATATATTTTTGCTGCCTTTTCATTGCTTTCCGAATATAGTTTAATCCCCTTAGGCTGGTATTGAAGAGCTCTGCAACTTAAAACTACATTCTGGGCCTGGCTCCCTCTCATTGCTTTGTAAGTCTCTGACTTGGACCAAAGCAAACTGAATCCTGTTTCTGTGTATGACTTGAGCTGTTGTGTTTTATTCATTAATTCACCAAATACTTGTTTAGAATCCATGTGCCAGACATTTATCTAGGTCCTAGAGCAACATCTCTGAACAAATGACAGAAATCGCAAACCCATCCTTATTGGGTTTCCACAGATGAAAGTGATTGTGTGTGAGGGAGGCTATCAAATACATAAGATATTAATATATTGTCTAATGTAGGGAAGGAAAATAATTTCCCCCTCTAATTTTCTAGCTCCCCTGTAATAAAATATAGACTAACAGGAGAAAAACTATTTTAATTTCGTATATATGGGAGCACCCCAAGATATGAGACCTAAACAAGTAGCAATTACAGCCAGATTTTATACATGTTTTATAAGGAAACAATAAATTTGTAAAGAATTATCAAGACAGGGGCCACCCTGGTGGCATAGGGGGTTAAGCACCTTACTATGAAGCATCCGCAGCCACTGTGGCATGGCGCACATGGTGCTACAGACCTCTCCTGTCTCACCTGGTGCTCTCCTCAGCAGTGTATTTCAGTAGATCTGCCTGTTCTGCTTCCCACCTTGTCTCTGGTGAATCCTCTCACCCCTTGCTGGCCCGTACCCCAGCTATTGTATGCATAAATAAATAAACCTTAAAAAAATTGACAAGACAAAGAAATTTAAGTGTGGGGCAGTGAACTACTAAAAACTAGCAGGATTTGTTTCCACAATTTTCTTGGTGCTAAATTCCCTTCTAGTGGATCTCTACTTCCTGGACCTGGAGAGTGCCTTTCACATGGGTTATGTCCTGAGCCTTTGTGTGTACAGAGAGGATTAGAGTGATCTTCTTACTGGCTGTAAGTATCTTGAGTATCTTTAACTCAAAATTATCGATATTCTAGATGTCATATTTTGGGGAAGCCTATTTTGCTCCTCCACAATAGTATGTAACAACATAATAGGGAGCATGGGAGAATGGGGGGAGGGGCTTGTGGTAAGGAGACCCTAGGGTTGGATTGCAGGTCCAGGAATGCTTTGATGGGTGGTATAGCCCTCTGTGCTTTAGCTTTTTGTTCTTTAGATGAAACCCCCACTTTTTTTGGTTCAAAGTCCAAACTTTGGAGACCTTTTTCAAGTGGCATCTCCTCTGTGAGCACTAACCTCCCATCTGACGTCAGTTTCTTCTGAGAATCCATGATATTCTTATTGTCGTGGCCCCTACAAATATAAATTGTATTTTTCTTTGTTCGTTTATCTTTGCTTTTCTATGAAGACCTGAGCAAGGGAATAGCATACCTGATTTTGAGTGTTTCTTTGAAGCAGTGGTTAAAAGTGTTGACTTTAGAGTTAGCTGGCCTCGGTTCACCTCCCACCTCCTTTACTTCCAGTGCTTTGATTTGTGCAACCTGTCTCAGAGTAGTGCTTCAGCCTCATTATTGCTAATCCCTTTGTTCAAAGTTGGTTGTTTTCATCCTTCTTTTCTGTGTCTGTCTCTAGTTTGTCTCTCACAGATTATACTTTCTGTTCTATAGCTATTCCTTAGAGTGTTTACCTTCTTTTCCTAAACATAAGATAAGAAAGAGAGCATTGTTCATCCAGGTCCCTGTTACTTCCCCCTCCCAATTTTAGTGAGTGGGTGTTTGTAGGAGTAATGTAAAAGTGTTTGGAACACTTTATGTCCCATATGAATATAAAAAATACTTAAAGGCAGTAGGAGATGTGCAAAGAGTACTGAAGACAAAGAAGTCTTTGTTAGTCCTGCAAAGTGATGAACAAGAATCTCCCTTCTACACGTGGTTTCTTCTTTGTTTTATCATGGGAAATCTGGTTCTTATATGTAATCTGTTTCCCTGTTTCACTTAGAAGTCATTCTCTAATGTCTTTGTATTTATGGTTTTAGTAGCATTGATTTTTGTAAGGAGTATGTAGTAAATGATTATATTTTGTGACTATAAATGAAAAAAAAAACTATTTTAAAATAATGGATGGGAGAAGAGAGGAGAAAGGATTTCCACACTCTCATTCAGTTTCAGCCTGTGAATATGTGGTAGTTCCTGGAATGATAGTAGTGAGGACTTATTCCCAAGCCTATAGCCTCCGCTGACTGGAAATACAGAGCGATGGGTCTAAGCTTCCAAGAATCTGTGACTATCCTTGAGGGAATACTAAAATTAACCCATATTCTATCCAAATTCTTATAAAACATTAATACTTTATAACCATAAATCTCCTTATGATTTTCCTATGTAAATCAACCATGAGTGTATGGCTCAAAACATTTATTCTTGAAGGACTAACATGTAAGAAGACCCATAGTTCATTCCAGCCAAAGCAAAATGGTTCGTTTCACCATCCCTAAATTTGATCTCCGTTTATATCTGTTTATAAAATCTGAGCATTCCCCCCCTTCACCTAATGCTTCAGTGCGCTCTTCTAATAAAAAAATCAATATACGCATCCAGCACTCATGAGTAACCCTATAATAATAAACAGAGGACGTGCAATTGAAAAAGATAATTTCAGGCAAAAACTGATTAGGATTGTGGTCAACTACAGCTTTAAAAAATGTTATGCAGTATCAGGAATATAAGGATCCTTTTAATTTGATGATGTCATTTTCTTGATAACTCCTATATCTTATTTAAAATAATATTTATTAAAATGATGCATTTGGTGTCATTTCCCTTCACACAAGTAATGGTGCAATCAAGCTAAGGAATTCTATTAAGATCTTTTTACAACTCTGATTTGATTCAATTTCATAACTTTTTTTGACTTTATATAATGAACATTTATAGTGTGAACATTTATAAAGGAGTATTTGCTTTATAAATCGTCAATTTTATGCCAGTAATATATGAAAACACTATGGTAACAAGTATTATCTTTTCAAAAAAGTTTACCTTTATTTTCTTAGAAATGCTCTGTTTTTAGGCTACTTAATGTTGCTAATTTTCCATTTCACCAAAATATGCATTAAAAAATAAGATTTGCTTTAAAAATATGAATTCTTTCTACCATTACAAATGCATCAATTTCTTATGCAGAATAGGGAATGTATAATTCATAATGTTCACTCTTTTACTAATCTTTGATGGTTGCACTTTGATAAATAAATAGATCATCTAAGATTCAATAGGCCAATTGCAGCATATAATAGCTATTCAGAGGCAATTAAACTGCCTTTTTTCATGCCGGCATGTGAGCCGCCCTTTCACAACCTTCAACTTGATTCGTGGTGATTCAAAATTAACTTAAAAGTCTTGTTTGCTGACAGCTTAAAGCTTAATTGACTGAAAGCCAAATAGAGTGTGTTCTGTATTCAGCACTAAGGCTATTGATAAAGCCATGTGTAAATTGCACATGGTGAAAGACAGCGATTGGGCCTCCCATTCTTGTATTAGTCCACAACTTAGCATTGCTGCACAGTCAGAATTGCTTTGTCAAGTCTTTTATCACACCAGGTTAACTCTCTCTGGAGTTCCTCCAACAGCCGAGCAGTGGAGTATTGAGCTGCTACAATGCAAGTGGGCCTGCTCTAATTCTGTTACTCACTTGTGGTTTCATTTTTTCTTTAATATAGTGTTGGCCTTTCATTTCTGAACAGGACCGTTGGTAGCAAATTTCAAGCACCCACTGATTTTCTGTTGTATTCCCTTTAGGAAAGAGAGGGTGTTTAGGTGTACAGGTTTTACAAAATATTTGAAAAAAAAAAGTATCTTAATATTGATTTCTCTCTTATGAAAATTAAATCTAGCCATTTTGAACATTTAATTAGGATAAGGAATGCATGCTTAATAGCCTCAAGTGTAATGTAACCATTACATTACACTAATAGTTCCACTGTTGGATTCTTTCAGTACTTTCTTATAAAAAAATTTCAGTGACTTTTGTTCCTTTTAGGTATGTGCATTTTTCGCTCCTTTTTTTTCTAAATTTCTAAAAAATTGCTGCTTTTAGGACTAAATGGGAAGGATATTAACATGTGCTAGTATATTCTATAAATTTATACTTTATGTGATAGGCCTTTTTCCAGATAAGCCTTACTAACATAGAAAGTAGATAATTTGTATATAAATATGCATTAGCAGGGAATAAAATATTCAGAAGCAAGCTAAAATATAATTTCTGAAGTGCTTTATTTACTATTGTCACCTATTGTGTTTATATATCTTGGAACTCTGTAGACTTTATTTTTTAATATGAAGAATTTGGTTTTATATATGGTTTAGTAACATAAAAACATAAGTTCACCATATGATGTGTTGTGAAGGTATTCTACAAGTAACATTTATGTTGTAAATTTGGCTTTTTACATTAATTTTATGTGCAGTGACATTTAAACAGATCTTTGATGAACTCTCACTTGTATTTTTCCCTTAATTTTATACAGTCAGCTCTTAAATTTGACTTAGCAGTTTCAGTACTTTTTGGGGAAAAAATTTTCATTTACCTAATGTCTACATTAATTGTTTGAATGAGAAAGCTTAACTTGCCTATCTTAGGTTCTTATGTTTTAGTGTAGTTGTTAAGTTTTTAGAAAGTTCAAATGAAATAAAAAAAATGAAATCAAGTTTTGATAATATTAATTTTGATGTAAATAATAATGAAAAATTTATTTTTATTGTATATTTCAGATGATATACATATATACTGTCATTAAAAATACATTCTGTATTTGCTTACCAAAATGTCTTTTATTTTAGTATGTTCTATTTTCTTTTTATTTTAGCATAAGATGGAAAATTGGATATTGCTATATCTCTTATTGATATTCTGGTAACCATAGCTTTCTAATTTTACCTGCCTTCCAATTGATTTCCAATAAGAACTTAGTCTATTCATAAAGAGTCAGGTTAAGTTGCAACTTAGTTTCAAAATAACTATAATTTAAAGTACTACATTACTCCTGTATACTTTTCAATAAAATAGTATCATGCTTCAAAATGTAAAATCCAGAACGGTACCAGTTTTATTGAAGTTTCACCTATACCCAGTGTGATTTGAAAGTCAAGAATGAATTGCTTTTATTGATCATGATTTTGTATTAACAGTTAATCTAACATATCTTTAAAAACATGAATTATTTGACAACATTTCATTTCTTTTTCATAACATAGTTGTTTAGTAAATACAAAACTGTATTCTTAGGAATGGTAAATAAATCCCTTCTCTTTATCTTTGAGAATAGAAGGCTCTACATTTAGTTGCAGATATAATAAATTTTGTTTTAAATTATTAAATATTTATAATGATAGAAAAGCAAAACTTATTATTTAAAATTTAGTGAGTATGGTATAATTATTGATTCCATAGTCAGGAAGAGATTTTTAGTACAGATTTTGAAAGGGATAAAAACACTTAGTTTGGTTGTGCTGACTTTGCCAGGACTGTTTTGTAGATTAAAAAATGAAAATTTAACAGAAATTATGAAATAGTCTATCTGTTTCAAGGAAGCCTAGGTCAAAATCATGTTCAGTGGTACAAATATTGTATTTTAGAAATGAACAATAAATCATGTTTAATGGTACAAATTTTACATTCTTGAAAAAAACATTTTCTGGCAAATTATTAAAATTGTAAACTTACATTTTTAGCTATCTATTTGATTGTTCAATATAACGATAGATGGACCTTAACAAGTGAAAAGCAATAACTTTTATATTTCATAGTATACTGAAATTGTATTTTCAGTGAGGTATATAGGGAAAATTTGACCATTAAATTTGAGGTTTGGTTGTACAATACCTCCTTTAATTTCTGAACCTTAAAATGTCTTATAAATTGAAAGATAATATATTACATTTTCCAAACTATCCAAGTAATACTGTGCTTGCCATATCTTAGCAATTGAACCTTTATGTAGGGATATTGATAGAAAAATGAAAAAGTCATAGATTAAATGGGTTGGTAATTAGAATACTATTGATAGGAAGTTTTTCAGCTCTTACAATTTATATTTATACAATATGTTATTTGGCATTTAAAAGTACCTAACAGCTAAAAGAATACTTTTTTTATAGTTGTCTAAACGCTTCTGGGAAAATATCAAATGTCATCCTGTTAAATAAAATATTGCTATACTATCATGACTTTCATTTAGATTGAAATCCATATTGAAATGCAAAGTGATTAGTTGTAAAACTGTAGATGAGCTCATAAGGATCTGGCTATATATTTTTATTTGAGCTTTTAAAAATGAAAAATGAATTAATACCTTTCAGAAGTTACATTTTCATTAGTGTTAGCTTGAAATTGAGAGAATTGGTATAATAGCATAGAAGAATTAACTTCTTATAGGCACAAAGAAAATTATCTTGACCACCAAATTTACACATATGATTCTATATTATTTACTAAATCTTCCTGGTAGTAGGAAGAAGATAAATATATCTTACTTTTCTCTCTACCTCATGATACCTAAAATAATGCAGAGTTCATTATAGTTGATTATCCAGCTAGTGAGATGGTCTTATTGAAAGTGAGATATGCCTAGCATTGCTAAAAAAGAAACATATTTTAAAATACATCCAGGATCATGGAAACAACCCAAAAGCCCAAAAGTAGAGGACTGGATCAAGAAGATGTGGTACATATACACGATGGAATATTATTCAGCAATCAGAAATGAGAAAT
>JAGFMF010012290.1:6566223-6591750 GCA_019455555.1 Galemys pyrenaicus
CACAAGGGACTGAGGTGATGGTGCACGGGTGAAATGGTGGTGGGTACCCCCTGGGGACTACAAATGATGTCAAATATAACTAATAAAAAAAAATAAAATTAAATTAAAAAAAAATACATCCAGGATCAAAGCCAATATTATTTCCTTGTGTTTCCTCTATTGTGATTAACTTGACTTTATTTGACTTATGTGTGATACTGAGTTATAGATGATGCTGAATTGTAGGAAAGACATCAGGTTTTATTTGAATAAATCAGATAGGAAAAAGAATTCATTGTTGCTCTGGAGTTATGCCGCGTTTTCCAAAAGAGGCTCATCATTATGTTGATGTCCTTTTTACTAATCATCTCTATAAATTGTCCTTTAATCCACTGGTAAATATGTGTGAATATTTGGTGATATTTCTGGCACGATAGTGCACGGTTAAACAGTAGTTGAAGCATCCCTAAGTGTTAATGAGTGCTTACTTGGTAGTCTATACTAATGCTTTAGTGGATGCTGAACAAGTTTAGATGTTAAGCTTTTTAGGAAGAGTGAATGATGGTTAATGATTATTTAATGACAGATCTCTAGACTGAAAGGCATTTAGCACTCAAAGTATACTGCAAAGCCTATTTCTCAAAGCTTCAGACAGGTTTATTTGGTCTCACCTTGAATAGAACAGTACTGTATTGATTTCATTGGTGTGGATTTAAACACACTATCGGCTTAGAATAGCACTAGTATGCAGTAGAAAATGATTGTCTTAACCCTTATAGTGACTCTAAGCTATTGTCTGATATTACAGCATGAACTTCGGAAGTGATCATGAATCCATTAGCAATGTCTGGAGTACAGTATTTGAGTTCGGAACCTATTTGTCCATGTGAACTTACAGTAAATATTAACTTACAGGAAAACTTATGTAGTGGTTACTACAACCTAAAGTTATAAGCTTTAATTAGTGTTTTCCTCCATAGATTATATTTGAACAAATTTTCTGTCGTGGAGATTGACAATGTTGTTGTGGGATAGCAGGCTGATTTTATTACCCTGTTGTAAAATAATATATTATTTATTTAGTCTTTGAATAGTAATGATGGCTATACTCAGCACTTCATATTTTTTCAGTAGTTCTCCATATTCCATATATATTTCATATAAAATTCAATTTTATATGTAGTTACTTCATTTGCTTGACAGAGTACTTGAAATTTGTTTACATTTGTTATAGATAGAGCTCATTAAAAAATATATACATATATAAAGTATAATTGAATACTATGGATCAAAAACTATTTTAACTTTTTCTATTGTAAATTTTATTTGCTCACTTGTTTTTTAAGAAACATTTTTAATTTTACAGGTTTTGAAAATACCTAATTGAGATTTGTCTTGAACACTTAATAGAGAATTATCTTTAATCAAATATTAACTAGTTTCTCTTCAACAAACACTAACTTACAGTTCAATGAAGATTCTAGAGATCGATCAGAATGATGTTACCATGAGTGCCCACTTTCTCGTGCCCTTCACCTTGTCACTTGAACACTTAACTACTTAACCCCCTTAACTATAAAATATGGGTATTGGTTTGATTAGAAGAACTCTCTGTGCCTTTTCTCTCCCAAAATTTTAAAATTCCACACTCCCAATCATCTAACCTTGGACCTCAGAGATATTTTATACACTCTTACTTCTGATTTTTCTTTTGCATTTAAATTCTTAATGGTTGGTTAGTTTTTGTAGAAGAATTTGCAAAGTGGTCATAGAAGGCATATCATTGTGTCAGTAGAGCACTAGGAAGTGTGTACATCAGTACATGAGAAGTACACTGCCTCAGGAAGTACACTGTATAAGTAGATGGAATTTATATGTATCTGACATTGTTTGATTATATAAAAAATGGACTTAAGATTTCTCTGCTTTTTTTTTTTAATTGGGGAACATCATATATTTTGAGGACATTTTCTTATAAGTAAACGCCATTGCTATTGAGTATTTTGTAGAAATCAAAAACATTGGATAAGGAATTAGAGAAATTACTCAATTATTTTCTTTTGTTAATAAGAGAAACTGTTTTATTTGAGAATGTGTTAAAATCTTGTTTGGGGTTGTTCTCCTCCATCTGCCAGAGTGAAACCTTCTATAGCAATTCATGATCTTATGGCCTTGGTGGGTAGGAATTCTCACTAACATTCCTCCTCTCTTGATTTTATGCTCCTTATTTTCTGCCAAAATGTCTCAGAGCAGTTAAGTACATTAAGAGTCATTCTGAATATATGTATTTATCCAATATCTGTATACATGTATTTTCTTGGTTCTTATACATAGCAGTTATGTTAATGAAAGATTAAGATAATAATTATAAAACTATCTTTTGAGTCAACTTCTCAGGAGCCTAATATTTGAACTAGCCAGACAGAATTTTGAGGATATTCTTACGTGTTATGGAACAGAAATAAGATTTATTAAAAACCAGTCTTTTGAAATAGCATGACATCTTACAAACCCAAGTATCTGACTATATGCACATATAGGTTAAAATATTAAAATTTTCTCTTAGTGTTTATTGCAGGAATGACAACATCTTCCAAACCCATAGTCATAATAAATAAGTGACATAGATATCCAAGGTCTCTGAGTGTATGTACTATAACTTTTTTGGTTAAAGGCTCGAGGGCTCAAGGCTGTTTTTGTTTGATATACGCAAGATAAGAACTCAGACTCAATTTATGGATGAAATAAGCTAACTGATAGGAAATCATATAAAATCCTTTCATAAGAAAAACTACTAGTAAATTTTAATATATGTATATGCTTATTCAGGGAGGTATAAAATAAATCATATAAATCAAGAAAAAAGAACATTTTGGTGAAAAACATCATTTGCCTAATTGCTAGAGTCAATTTGATAGACTATCTCCATCATAAAATGAGAAATGTAAAATAATTTTAAAATAATGCATGATAGACTATCTCTATCATAAAATGAGAAATGTAAAATAATTTTAAAATAATGCATAATAATTATTAGTGCACATAACTATTGTTCCTACATGTAAGTGATGAAAGCATACAACTGTAACAGGGTCAGAAATGAAAACCCTTGCAGCTAAGAGTGATACAAACAATTTCTTCATATTCTCTGAAGTTACTTAGAAATGTCTTGGAAGTTTAAGTCTGTGCTTTATTTTTGTCAGTGATCTTTATACCTTCAGCTTGAATGCTTAGTTGATTTTTGGTTGTCTTTTTCTTTTTCAAAACTTTGATTTTTTTGATGGTCAATGTGATTAGTAAATTTAAAGTTGTTTGTGACCTTTTTATTTCTCCTTTAATTTTTTTTACATATCTCTCCTTATTTCTCACAATTATTTTATTTCTCCTTTAAATTTTGAAGTATTTTTCCTTTCTGTTTCTTATTTCTTTCTTTCTTAGGAGTTTTTCTGTTTCTTAATCTAGATCAAATTTTAATAACTTACAGGACAGTTTTAAAAGGCACAGTCTTACAAATTTCAGCTAGTTTTAAAAGGCAAAGTCTTACATATTTCAGCTCGTTGTGAACTGGGCTCTTAAAGTATTTGCTATAACTTCTGCTTTGGGTTTATCCACTTTTCCCAGACCTGTTATTGCTTCAAAGCTGTGACCATTAATTCCCAAGATATTTTGTTGCCCTTAATGTGCTCCACTGCTTCTCACATATACTGGAGAAAGCAAAAAAAAAAAAAAAAAAAAAAGTGAAAATTTAAGGTGATCATTTATCAAAATCAGATAACATTATAAAGTTATAAAGTAATCTACTGAGGAAAAAAAGCAAGAAATCCCAGAGTTTTAATTCACTGCAACCATATCTTTTTTTAAAAAAGTGGTAACATCTGCATGTTATTGTTTTATTTTTGTAATGAAATGTGTAATAATTGGAAAAATTGAATACTATGAATACTTCTTATAAATGGATAGATATACTTGTTAACTTCCCAAAAATATAGCAAACAGTTATAGTTTTTTTATCTCATTTTACATCACTGAGTTGTTAGAGATATTTGTCTTTGTGAAATTAATTTTAAGCAAGTCCAGTAAAGGCTTTCTTAATTTATCAGTCAACGTGACCACAGTCTCTGTGTGAAGGAGAAAATCTTCACACGGCATATTAAAAAACTCACCATGTTAAGTTTCATTTGATCATTTAAAGAAACACACTGTCATGTCTGCTCTGTTATTTTTACCAGTAATTCTCATTGCAAAAATTGTCTTTTTCTGGATATTAACTGTGAAAAATGATTAATTATGAAAATGTTTTGCTATATTTTCAGTTTGATGAAATTTTACAAGCCACTACTATTTCTGAAAGTTTTTTGCTAATGAAAAACTAATAATAGTTTTCTTAATGTTATGATTTATAGTTTTTAGAACTTGATCTATAGCTCAGATTTATTCACCTTTGAATGTTAAAGTGAAAAGAACTAAACAATTTTTGATAATGATTAACTATACGTTTTTCTATTACATAGATTTCTTATATGTACAATTTTCTCCCATGCAGACAGAAAATGTCTGCATTTCTTTTACTGTTTGCAGTAAAAGAGAAAATGACTTTTTGATTTTTAGTTAGAGAATAAGGGGGAAATAAGAAAATGCAAATCATGGAAAAGCAGGGGTAGAACCTGTCTACATGAAGAAAAATAAATTGTGGCAAAGTTATATGAAGAAACAAGTTGATCGAAAGCTTAAGGTTTCAATTATGAAAATAATATTCCCGATAGTGATAATATTAAATTTCCTTTGAAAAGGAAAATATAGGGTTTTCTTTTATTTTACCTTGATCTGATTTTGTGGAAATGAATTTAGTGTACATTGTCAAATGCACATGCATATTACATTTACGTGTGAGAGGCATTATTTCAAAATGGTTTGATCAGCAGCAGTAGATAGATGTATGCATTTGCAGAGCCTATTAGGTTCCAGCAGGGGGCTACCGCGCATACATACAAATTAATAGCAAGTTTGTTTACTTCAGTTTCCAAGTAGGGGATAAATAGTGCAGCAGCTACAAAAGCATCAAGAACCTCAAAGATTTAGGGAGCTACTTCCATATGCTCTGCCAGTAGGAAAGAGGAAAAAACACTGGTAAACGTGTCACAAAACAGCTGCAGTATGTCCTTTATGCAGTGGAAGAGATGTCTATCCTGGTAGCAGAGTAAATACTGAAAGTTTTCATACATGCACACACTGACTTCAATAAAAATGTGAAGATTTGGAAATAAATGTTCAATTTCCCCATGACTGTCACTTTTCATCAGTTCATCTTTTTTTTACCCCAGGAGATAGGAAGATTCAAAAAATGTGCACATTTTGTTTTATTGACTTCAGGTGTACTAGTAGAAATTCACATGTTTGGTCATACACCCATCTGCAGTTTAAGCTTTTTTCTTTATTATCAAAATTTATTTGACATATTATAAATATTACAGTTTTCAGTGCTATAAATCGTATCAACAAATGAAAATGAAAGGAGAGTACTGTCTTCAAGGAAAGGAATTTAGGTACATCTATTTGTATAATGACATAGACCCACAGATTGAACTCCTGACAAGCTTACCTGGATTCGTCTCCAAGACGGTGAGGTCTTGAAGTTCTTTTGCACGCCTTGGATTGTCACCAATTAATGCCTTTTTCTGTTCCCATTTAACAAATTCATCTCTGAAGTATTTGGTTAAGAATTGGAGTATATTGAATAATTGGAACAGAGTTAGTATACTATAAAATTTTGTAGAATTTAAAACCAAATTTTAAAAAATGAGGCAATATTATATTTTTACTCATTTTCAAGATTTTTTTGCCTTGTTAACAAAACATTTTTGCAAGGTTACTGTTATATACCTGGTAAAAATTGACATTTTTATAGCATCGTGCTTTATCAGACTTCAGCAACCCTAGACTAGCCAGTAGATATGGAAAATGTTAGGATCAAACATATGGAAACAGTTAATTTACACTGAAAAATCCACTGACAACCAATCATTTTCTCATTATGATTCAAAACATAGATAACATGTTTGAAAAATTTAAAAATACCATTTTTTGATCACTAAAGTTTAATGTCTTGTACCCTAATTAAGCATGTTATATATTTATGGTGTGCATGGAATTGTGTAAATATACTGTGTGTATGTATATGTAAAGATAATATCTATGACTAGTACCATATAACAATAACTAAGAGGCATTTTTTAAAATTAAATTGTTAATATCTACTGTGCACATGAATTTAAAAAGTAATTAGTCCAGGGAAAGTTGAAGTTATTCTGATTAAAGGGCATCTATAAAACAATTTGAACTAAACACATTTTTAAATATCTACTTTCTTTTAGATGCTTCTGTTTATATTTGGCAATGTATTAAAGCCAGACATGCTTTACTGTCATGTACTATTTGAAATTCATCTTCACCTCATATACAACCTTGTAGTTTTTCATAGTCAGTACCTGCTCATACTGTGTCACATTACATTGAAATATCCTTGGGGCCAAGAAAAGATAAAAATGAACATTTGTGTGAAAATTTTACTGCTCTAAAAATTAAAAGACATCTTTTGCAGTTTTATTTAACAATAGTGGAGCTTTGAAATACAGACTAAGAATATTCTGATTTTATGAAGACATTGTCAACAGTGCTAAATTTACTTTTGTTCTTTAATAATTAATCAAAATCTAATATTAGTAAATATACTTTATTGGAGATAAAACAAGTAAAGAGCCATAATAAAAACTGTTGTCTGACTTAATCCAAACTATCACTTTAAATAGTCTCTATATACTGCTTTTTAGTTTTCTATAGTGTCATGTCACAACTTCCTTTTTCTAATCATTCATATAAAGTCTAATTAGTTATCTACTAATAGATAAGACTATGTCTTATTTAATATACAATGCATTTTTGGCTCTGCTAGACAGTAAAAGCAATTTGTTTTTCTATACATACAATTTCAAAATCTATTACTGAATACAAAAGTAAAGAGAAACATTTAAAATATTAAATTATGCATAGAGAATTCTGAAATTCCAAAGTCATGTTTTAAGGTTTATGAAATTTATATCAAACTCAGAAATTATTCATTTCATTGAGAATAACACTTGTACTCTCTCAGGTGCCAGAAACTTCTGGCATAAAATTAGTATACTGAAACCAATGTTAATGTAAGGTTTGGGGATTAAAAACTCCTAATGGTATGTTTGTGTTATAATTTTAAATGTTTTAAATACAGTAGTTATAATCTTGAAATGAATTGTGACTGAATTTAACTACATCATTTCAGTTTTTACCAGAATTTCAATATTGTATCATCAAGCAACTATAACAAACATTCTGGTACTCAGTCCTAAACAAAGAATCTAATTTTGAAGACAATTTTTTCCACCTCCAGTCACACACTTATAAAAGTATATTTTCAGAGGAGTAAGTGGGTAGTATGTTCTTGTCCAAGCTTTTACTATCTACTACAATAAGAGTTCCCTCAGTCTAAAGACGAATAACAGATATAAAGTATTGGCTGATAGTCCATCTCTCATAAAATCGCCTTTAGTTTTAATTCAAATCCATTGATTCCTATTCCAGTTAAAACTGAAGAACTTAATATGTCTTTTAATCCTTTTATTGTAAGCTAGGATAAAATTAATTTTACCCTGGAACTGCACAAAGCCAATTAACATGATCTTTAGAGTTATTTAGTAAAGTGCTTCAAACTGTTAAATTTATCTTGACCTCTTGGTTGCACTCTCTGACTGCTTTTTAAATGAAGTAATCAATATCTTACAGCCCTTTAAATAGCTTAAACTTCTCAAATATTTTACCTATGTCCTAGTTAAGCTGTAAGTAAAGTGTTTACCCCTGTTCCTGTAAATCTAGAGTCAATTATGCTAAATCTAAAGATAATTATGTCCTTTTGAGAAACCCTGTATGAATTAAAGCATTGTTTTTAATAAAACCAAAGCCTCATATTTTGTTTTAAGTGACCCAACAATGAGGAAACACATTGCTTTCATACAAAACAAGTCCTGTTTGCAACTTTAAAAAGATTTTTTTTTTAATGTCCTTTACCATTGCCTGGAGTTTCTGTTTTCCACATAGAGCTAGTTGGAAGTATTAATTTTCTTGCTGTGATAGGGTGATCAACCGTCCTGTCAAGAAAATGGATCTCCATGTCACCCTTTAGCATGATTAACTGGAGGCCCGTCTCTGTGAAAAAATACCAAATTTTCATGAGAAAAATGGGACTGTAGAAAGATCCACTTTTATAGAATTCTTTTATTTTTAATATCTCAAGGTCTCCCATTTGGGTGTGAGGTTTGTTTTTTTGTTTCTTTTTTTTTAAATAGGTAAGCACTGAAGCTAATGGCATATATTTTGTGTTATTTAAGAGAAAGTACAGGCAACACCCATCACTTTGAATGTTTCCAAATCTGAAGAATTCAAGAATCAGATATTGCTGTGTTAGCCGAGTAATCCTACAGGATGGGAGTGTGCCTTAAACATTCATTAGTCATTTTCTCGCATTTAGGGGAGCCCTATCTTGCAGTTCTTCCCTTGTTAACAAAGAACTCTCATCTTTTCAGATCTCTGTACTGATAAAAATTTCACCCCACAGAATTTCAACATCAGTAGTGTTCAGAGCCAGTTGGACGGTGTCCTTAAGAGCCTGTGCTCGTGCCAAACTTTAACCGATTCCAAGTGATGGACTGGACAGCTAATTAAGATTTCATATTTTCGCCACATAGCCAAGGGCACTTGTTAAAATTCTGTCTATTAGCTTAAGGAAAAAAAACTTACAAATGGCTGTTTCAAAATATATTGTTAAAACTCCCCTATAAAGTCTTAGCTCCTTCCTGAGGAGCTGGAGTTAAGACAAGATTGAGGTAATTAAACAAAAGGAACATGGAGAAAGTGGGGGACCAGGGAGCGGAGGTGGAGCTCTCCAAATGCCCCTGTTGTTTCATTTCCTACTGGAGGCAGCCTGTGCCTCGTGCCCCCTCCCCCTTCGAGCAGTGGCCGTTGCAGAGGCTGAACGGCTGGGGTCAGTGCCTTGTCTATTGATCAGTATCCCTGCAGTCCCTTGCTCCAGCAGCTGCTTCATTGGCTTCTTTCAGGGCCTGCTTCAGTACATTAGAATAGAAATCCATAACCAGAGCTGTGCTCATCCAAGCAGGGGAAGAAACTAAATTAAATGGTATAAAACAATCTTGGATCAGGAGTTTGTGCCAATTCATCTTGATCTAAGATGTCACACCGGGCTCTCTGTCTGAGCACCTGGGGTAGAGGCAGCCATAGTGAAAATAGATGGAGCTGCGATCATTCATTTGTCAGCTAAGGAGCAAGGCAGCGGTTAGCAATTCCCTTCTGCAGAGGTCAGCTGACAGAACAATCAGTGCAACTGCAGAAGAGAGCTTTCCTTTGAACTATTGTTATGGAGCAGGCTCTTGCTGAGACTTGGGGGGGAGGGGAGCTTGGTTTGCTTCCTGTTTCAAGAATACTATGTAAAGAGTAGAATATATGCTGCACTAATCTAGATGCAGTCACACAGCTCTTAACTCCCTGTATCTGCTCTTGTACATAGATAAAGTTGGTTTTAAATGTATGTACTGAGCTATAGATGATCAAACTGTTAAATATCACTTTGTCTAGAATTCGGGTCCATTTTCATCCTCCTAAACACAGAGGCAGTGATTATTGATTTTTTTTTCTTCTTAATGTAGTTAAGCTTTTAGGATGTTTTTCCTACTTTAGTTACTATAACTGTCACAGATCAATGTCATACTTTGAATCTGTAGTAACACGTAAATTCTTTAAAAATTAGAAGAAAATACATGAAGCAAGAAACGAATACTGAAGTGTCAAGTTAGAAGATATTGCTTAATATTACTTAAATATTTTTAAACACTTTAGTGGAGGCTTTTTATAAGAAATGTTAATTCACAAAATAGGACCTGTTATGCTATTGGAAGGTATAAAGTGATTTTATAACACCAGAGGAACAACTATGTGAAATACCCTGCATAAGTTGAAATGATACTATGCAAAATTAAACAAATTAGGAAAATGAGTAATAACCAACATTTTATGAGAAACAATTAGAGTGTTTTGAAAGATGAATCTATACTCTGGAGACTCACTTTAAATTTTGTCTTGCTACGCACTGCTTAAAAACAATTAGACAATTAACAGAACCTTTTTTTAAAGTTCTGATTTAAAAAGTAATAAACTAACAACACAGCAGTAACAACATTATCTTTTTTTGTACTAGATTATCGCAAACTATTCTTGGAATCCAAATAAACAGTAACTGTTGATATTCTGTCATCATACCATCTTAGTTTTTCTAGATGTTAGGGTGCCAGGATAACCTTCACTACGCCATTGGATTATTCCAAGACTGGACTAACAAATTGACATCAGACAGATTAGTGGGAGAAAAGACCAAAATTTAATGACATAGAAATGGAGAATTTGTATGGCTATAAATTATAAAATAAAATGGGGGTATGTTAGGGCTCTAGAGCCTGAGCTAAGAGTCTTGGGGGCAAAAGAGAGGGGGTGGAGTTTCACATGACAGGAGAGGTAGCTTTTTCCTGTTACTCAGAGTTAGAGATAACATTCTCATGGAAGACATGTTCACTGCTAGCCTATACCTGATGAGATAACTCCTTCCCCACCCACAACCCAACAACCTTCTTCTAGTCATAAAAAGAGGGGGCAACAGTGATTGCTTTTTTGTTTAGGAAAAGGACAAGTGACTGAAACGGGGACAAACCTCTCAGCCATTAGTGCCTTCTCTGCTCTTAAAATAATCTGTATTTTTAAGTAATGATAATAGACTTCTTGAGGTTCACAGAGAATTCATTGACCTTTAGTTCCACATCAAAGTGACATTTATGGAAATGGCTTATTCTGGGCATATTGAAGAAAATCCATCAGACCCTTTTGGGGACAACAATCCACAATAACCAACCTCCCATTTTTCCTTGAGTAGTTTAATGACACTTTCTTACTCAGATATTCCTTTCCACTTCTCACATTCTTTGTACTAGCCTGTCCTTTCCATTTCTTAGACTCAACTAGGTTTTCTTATCCATATCCTAATCTGCCTTTCAGTACAACCAAAATAAATGGATTTTAAAGTGCTGGATGACTGAATAACTGATGGAATGAAAGACCTTCCACCTCACTGGTACTGAATATTTTCCAGCTTGGTCATTGCATAAGTTTTTTCTTTTGTTGTTGTTCTTCTTGATATCAACTTATTTTACTCTGCAATTCACTGTCTTACTGCCGCTATCATGATCTTTCTAAGAGTGAATGAATCTACTGTTGTCACCTTATACATTGTTATTCAGTGTCTTTCCATTAACTGTGGTTAAAAGTCTTCAGCTTGCCATAGAAGACCTTTCATGGTTTGGTACCCCTTTAGCATCCTCCTTTGTGATTCCTTACTAGTGGTGTACAATGACAAAGCAAAACACAGAAACCAAAACAAAATGAATACACAACATAAAGCATCAGAGTACTCAGAAGTCCCTGCTGCTAATTTCTTGGTTGGCATATTGAGCTCTGACGGCCCTTTGTTCTATTGATTTAATTAATGTACCGAGTAAAGTACTGAAAGAGACGAGAAAAGCTGGATGGATTAATCTTAGAAAGAACTGAAAGCTGACTTTCAATCAAGATGGCCCAGAATTTTACTTTTCAAACCCCTCTGTATTTAACATGTAGCTATGATGGATACTATAAACAAATAGAAAACCAAAGAGACATAACTAGGCTCAGGAAGATAGATATCTCTGTGGACAAGTACTAGAATAGAAAGGCAGTGATCTGGGCTGAAACCATTTCCAGGAGTAGGCATTTGGATCCTATGAGCAAAGGGACTTCAAATAGATCATGAATAAATCTTAAAGCGAGGAGCTAGAGTCTGACTTCCTCAGTTCCTGAAAGGACATAACTACATTGCTTGTCAGTTAAAATTGAGGTGATGTTGCTAAAGAAGAAGAGGAAATTGGATATTAACTTTGTCACTGGCAGCATTGACCGTAATAGCAAATCATGAAAATAAGTGACTTGTTCAACCTAGAAAAGGAGCAAAACAGAGAGAATACCAAAAGTCTGAAAAAAGTGGAAGGAGAAATAATAAAAATAATAACAGAGTTTAGTGAAATAAAAATCAGTGTCAAAATAAGGTCAGTATTTTTTAAAAATCTGATTAATTATATATTTAGCAAATTATATATCTAGCAAAACTGATCAATGATCATGAAAAAATATTAGCAGAGGCACAAATAAACAATATTTAGGATGATCCATAGCAATTGATACAATTGGAAATTTTAATCCTATATATGACTTCATAACTATAAATTTAAAATTTTAGAGAACAGACATTTTAGAATTATCAGTGGTCAGAAATGACCCAAGAAGAAATAGAAAGTAAAAGTAAATAAGTAACTTTTAAAATGTGTTCATAATAAGAAATATTCCCTCCTCCACCCTGTTTTCCTTCCACCCTTTCATCTCCTGCCTCCTGACCGCAAGTGGGAAGTTGTATCCTGAGATGTAATGGCCTTGGTAATTTTTTTTTTAAAGATTTATTTATTTATGCATATAAGCACTGGGGTACAGGCCAGAGGTGTGGGGGGGTGAGAGGATTCACCACAGACAGAGCGGGGAGCAGAACAGGCAGATCAACAGAAGCACACTGCTGAGGGGAGCAGCGGGAGGCAAGAGAGGCCTGCCTCGCTATGTGGGTTCCCGGCCTGGAGGGCAGCAGGGATCGAACTCGTGCTGCAGTGGTTGTAGTCTGCTTCACAGTGCGTTGCCCAACCCACTGCGCCACCAGGGAGGCCCGGCCTTGGTAATTTTAGAGGAAAATTTTCACCCAACTACCCCAAGAATCTAACTATTCTCAAAGAATTGGGGAAGAAGAATTGACCATAATAGCAAATCATGAAAATAAGTGAGTTGTTCAACCTAGAAAAGGAGCAAAACAGAGATTTTGGCTTATACCCAGATTTAAGGCTTATATTGTCTTTCTGCTAAGACCCAACAAGAAAAGAAAAGAAGTTCAGTTCAGTCCCATCCATGGACATAAATATAAAAAACTGTTAGCAAATTTAGATCAAAGTCTCTCCATTGGTCTGATTATCTGTCTACTTACCTGTCTATTGATCACCATTCATCCAGAGCTCATCCCAGAAATGCAAGCATAGCTCAAGATCAGCAGTATATACCACATTTTAGGTAATGTTTATATGACGCTAAGCATCTCATAAGGTCAGGGTCACAGTGACTTCTAGGACATGAAGAAGGGAGAGTCAGGTGCAGACATAATCTATAGCAGACTTTTAGTTACATCCACACTTGTTAGTTACTTTTTTAAAACAGGAATAAAACCTATGAAGATTTTGTAGTTACTTATGCACCTGTTCTTTATTCATTCTCTATGTAATTGCATACAACCACAAACAAAGAAATCCAAGGTGGACCACATAAAAAGGAGAAGAACTGAGCAAAAGACCAAGCCTTAGGAAAATTTGGGGGAAGGGAATGAGGTATACTAACCTTAGAAATGTTTTAGAAATCTTAAGAAGCAGTATTATATGCTTATTACCCCCTACTTATTAACATACTTTAATAAAACTTAACTTTTTCCCATTACATTTTTGGTATGATGCTCGTATTTCTTCTGGATATATAATTATGCTAAGCTTTCCCAGCCTATAAGTACTTCTTCAAAGGACTGGGTGTGCTTTTGCCCTCTGGCCCATCTGCAGGAAGTATACTAATCCCTTACTTTTTTTCTCCCCATCCCTTTTATCACTTGGAAAATTCCTATTTATCATTTGAGTTTTAAATTCACCATTGCTCCCATTTTGAATAAACTCTCATTTTCTATGTACTAGTGAACTTCTTGGGAACCTAAGTTATCTATGTTTGCAATTTCCTGAGCCAAAGTATATGCTCAGTTAATATTTGTTAAATGAGCAGACAAATTAATAAATAAGTAAATGAGCATCTTTTGAAGACGATTTATTGAGGTGTGATTTTTATTCCTCAAGATGTATCCTTGGACAATAATGGAATTCAGTGATTTTTAGTATATTGGGAGTTGTGCGTATATCACCATAGTTTAGAATATTTAGCACTCATTAATTATTAATCATTGCACACCTGTCCCAGCCCAGGGAAAACACTAGTCTGTTTTCTATCTCTATAGATGTACCTATTCTGGACATTTCATGTAAATGTAATCATACAATATGTGGTCCTTTGTGACTGGCTTTTGCCCTTAGCATTTCAGGTCTCCACATTGCAGTGTGTATTCATACTTTACTCCTTTTGATTGATGAGTTATGTTGTATTAGATAGATATACCATATTTTGTTTATCAGTTGATGGACTTTTAAGTTGTATCTAGTTTTAATCTATATGAATAATGCTGCTGTGAGCATTTATGGACAGGTCTTTGTGTGGACATTTGTTTTCACTCCTCTTGGGTAGAAACCCAACAGTAGAAATGCTGGCCCACTAGCTAAATCTCTGTTTAACTTCTTGAGGAACTGTGAAATGTTTTCTAAGATATATATCATTTACATTCCCAGAGTCACACATGAGGGTTTCAATTTCTGTAAGTCTTAACACAAGTTACAGTCTGTCCTTTTTATTTCGACCATTTCAGTGGGTATGAAGTGGTATCTCATTATGGTTGTGCATTCCTAATGACCATGCTATTGAATAGCCTTTATTTATTTTTAAAGATTTATTTATTTATGCATAAAAGAACTGAGGTATGGGCCAGAGGTGTGTAGAGGAGAGAGGGGAAGGTGGTGAGAGGATTCACCAGAGACAGAGTGAGGAATAAAACAGGCAGATTGACTGAATAGACTTAATGTGAACTGACCACTCAGGTATCTTTGGAGAAATATCTATTTGAATCATTTGCCCATGTTAAAAGTTATATTTTCTTATTTTTAAGTTTTAAGAGAATATTCTATATAGTCAACCCCTTATTAGAAATCTGAATTAACAGTATTTTTTCACAGTATGTATTGTCTTTTTATTTTCTTGAATCTCTCATTTATGGCATAACTTTAAGTCCAGTTTGAAATATTCTTGTTATTTCTGCTTTTGCTGTCATATCTAAGAAATAGCCTAGCCTATGAGCATGAAGATATGCACCTACATTTTCCTCTGCAGATTATTTTGTTTGAACTCCCGTGTTTAGGACTGTGGTCCATTTTGCATTGACTTTTATTTTTTTTTTTGATATGGTGAGAGGTAGAAGTCTAAATTCGTTTTCTGCATATAGATAACAAGTTGTCCTGGTGCCAGCTGATATAAGACAATACTTTCCTGAACTTGCAGTCTTGAATGCTTTTGTAGTCATATCTTCTTTATATTGATCTTTTTTAAATTTAGGTTCTTATTTTTTTTTTAGGTTGCTTATCAAGTATCCCACAGATGAAAAAAATTTCCACATCTTATGAAGAAAGACGGAAACAAGCTACTGCTATTGTTTTGCTAGGAGTGATAGGGGCTGAATTTGGTGCTGAAATTGAACCTCCAAAACTGTTGACCAGACCTCGAAGCTCAAGTCAGATTCCTGAGGGATTTGGTTTAACTAGTGGTGGATCCAACTACTCACTGGCCAGACATACTTGTAAGTTTAATATTTTGGTAAATCTTTTCTTTTTTACTATTAATTAATTGTTTCTTACATTTTTATAGTCCACATAGTTCTCCTGCCACCATGAGCCATGACCATTATTACCTGGTGTTCATTCCTCCTGTTTTGCTCCCAAACTTGTAAGTTTTAAAACACCTAATCCTCTCTGTTGCTTCTCAATGAGTATTACTTGTTAACAAAAATCTCATAAGACTGAATCTATCCTGAGTTTTAGCTCAGTAGAAGGCTTCATGAAGTTTAACTTCAAGTTAAAACTTCTAATTTATTAAAGAATTTCTAAAAATCTATGTAACTTTCCTCAATGTGATTTCAAAAGTAGAATCAGTGGAGTTGGGGCGGGGGTGGTGGAACACTATTTGTCCTCTAATATTTATGTTACTATATTATTTATATAGTATGTACACACATAGTATAATTAATATAATGAATATGTTTAAATTTTTTAAGGATTTATTTATTTATGCATACAAGAGCTGGGGTACAGACCAGAGTTGCAGGAGGTGAGAGGATTCACCAGACAGAGTGGGGAGCAGAACAGGCAGATTGACTGAAACACACTGCTGAGGGCAGCAGTGGGCAAGGCAGGAGAAGTCTGCTATGCCATGTGGGTGCCCTCCCTGGCTGGCGGCAGGGATTGAGCTCATGCTGCAGTGGCTGTGGTTTGCTTCATAGTGTGTTGCTTAACCCACTGCGCCACCAGGGAGGCCCCATGAATATATATTTAAAGAGCACACTTAAAAAATTATAAGTTACCTCTGTAATTTAAACATTTTTCAAGAACAATTTTTAAATGACTAAAAAGTGACAATCACAGCTCAAAAATCTTGTGTCAAGTTCTGCCTTCTGCTTTCTAGTTGGTGTATTAATATAACAGGTGAGGGTATTTTGTAACAATGGCCTCGGTCCTTGGTGTCAGAATTCCTTTAGTTAAGTTCAAAATGTACTTGCCATGTCGAAGAATTGTTTCTAGCAAATGTGTCATCTTAAAGATCAACTGTAATCTTGCAGATACATCACAAGGTAGTCTCTGTAGAACAAATTGCTGTGTGTTCTTTTGGGGTTTTGGCCTTTAAGCAAGGGGAAAAGATAGATGTGACTTTGTTATGACAGCAGAGAACCTCACTGGATCATTGTCATTTACTTTTACTGTCACAATAAGGAGCCCTCACAGTGACTTTTATTATTAAAACTTTCTTAAACATTTAGCTTTCCCTCATATCTCTTAATCCAGCAATATTCACTAGTGGTTAGTAAAAAGCCAGTGCTTTGATGTCTATTGACATTGAGAATGAAGAATAGTAGTAACACTACCAACCACCATCACCAATTATAAAGTAATTAATTCTCTTTTTTTAGCTAATTCTTTGGAATGCCGTAAATTACTTATGCATCTGCTCATTAAGGAGTATCTCTTAAAGTAGATATCCCTCTGTTTTATTTTTTATTTTTTTTTAAAGATTTATTTATTTATGCATACAAGTACTGGGGTACAGGCCAGAAGTGTGGGGGGTGAGAGGATTCACCACAGAGAGCGGGAGCAGAACAGGCAGATCAACAGAAGTACACTGCTGAGGGGAGCAGCGGGCACAGCAGGAGATGTCTGCCACGCCATGTGGGTCCCCTCCCTGGCGGGCAGCAGGGATCGAACTCGTGCTGCAGTGGCTGCGGTTTGCCTCATAGTGTGTTGCTTAACCCACTGCGCCACCGGGGAGGCCCTCCCTCTGTTTTATACTAAAGCTAGTAGAACAGAGAGATTCAGTTGATCTACTAGAGATTTAAGAACTAAAGTGGATGTCTCAGCACAGTCTGTGGTTCCAGAGCTTATGATTTATTTTTTTTAAGATTTATTTATTTATGCATACAGGAACTGGAGTACAGGCCAGAGATGTGGGGGGTGAGAGGATCCATCAGAGACAGATTGGGAGCAGAACAGATGGATGTACTGAAATACATTGCTGAGGGGAGCAGCGGGCAAAGCAAGAGAGGTCTGCTGCACCATGTGGGTCACCTTCCTGGCTGGCAGCAGGGATCGAACTAATGCTATAGAGGCTGCGTTTTGCTTCATAGTGCATTACTTAACCTACTGCACCACCAGGAAGGCCCCACTTATGATTTTTTTAAAAGATTTATTTATTTTGCATACAAGAACTAGGGTGAAGGCCAGAGGTGTGGGAGTGGGGTTGAGAGGATTCACCAGAAGCAAAATGGGGAGTAGAACAGGCAGATGTACTGGAAAGCACTGCTGAGGGGAGCAGCAGGTGAGACAGGAGAGGTCTGCTGCACCATGTGGGTCAGCTCCCTGGTCATGATTAAACTCATGTTGCAGTGGCTGCTGATAGCTTGATAGTGCTGAGACTAACCCTTGTGCCACCAGGGAGGCTCCCTAAAGCTTATGATTTTGAGCAATACACAAATGCTACTGCTCCAATATTGCTAGTTGAAAAGTGCTTGAAGACTAACTTATACTATTACTTTATCATTTAAAAGACACTTTCTTTCCTATTCCATTTGATCTTCAAAATGCAAATGAAGACTTCTTCAAAATGACTCACCGCAAAAAAGTAGTAAAACTTGAACTTAAACTCAAGCTGCTTGTTACCAGAATACCATTTCAATCTGGGACATCCGCTTTCCTTCTCCTACTTTTTAACCTCTTCTCTGGCTCTTCAGGGTCTCTGCTTTCCCTGTGGAGAGCCCTCCTCAAATCTCAGCCTCTCTATAAATAGCTCTTTAATTATACACACCTTTCTGGATTACTCCAGATGCCAGGGACTTGTGTTTTATAGTTCTTTATTTAGAATCTTGCCATTAGAGTATCAGAAGTTAGGGACACCATGCTAGGATTAACTTACTTTGGTGTGTTTCAAGCTATTTTTGTTCATTGTCTCTCTAATGAGTGTCAAGAAATAACTAATCCCTTGCACATTTTTTTGTTGACAGCTAAGACTTTTAATAGTAAGTTTAAACATGTACAAGAGGATATTGTGAATATTGATTTTAAAATAATTGTGAACTTTTCAAAATAAAAACATTTTTATGTATTTAGATAACCATCGACGATCATCCAAAAATACTTGTCAAACTTTAAATGTAGAAATTTAGATCCTGAAGGATTTAGAAATAATTCTTCAAGATTATTTTTCTTGAAGAAAAAACAGTTTTACTCTCCACTGTTTTAGGGAAGGTGTTCATGTGTATATTTAGCATCCAGAAATCAAAAATTTAAAACTGTGCCTTAAAAACTATTTGTTAATTTAAAACTCTTCCTTGAGAAGTCTTAAGATGCTCCATTTAAAGGGATTTTAAAGACTACCAATTTGTATAATTTCTCAAGAGAAATTCCTGCAAGAAAAATGAACATAGATGCTATTTCCCATAGCTCAGTATTAGCATCTATAAATAAATTTGGGCACATTGTAAACTAATGAATTGGTGCCCAAATTCATCAAAGTCTCTGAATTGGTTGCTAGACAGAATTGTTGATACCACCTTATCTTAGCTAGCTAGATTGGGACTGTTATCCCTTTTCTAACCAAAATTTATCTTTCTATAAAATTGTCTTATTCATGAATTTGATTCTGTATGTTTTCTTTTAAGGAATACATTCTCAAATAGATACTGTTGTAACTAAAATAAGAGGAAATGTGTTAGGAGCAAAGGGCTATAGTAGACTAGAAATGAAAAGTTTCAAGAAGCTTTGAGAATAAATAAAGGAAAGGGTCTTATTACTACTCTTTTGGTTATTGAAAAGAAAGGGTGCAGGACTACATGAAATGGAACCCCAAAGCCTATTTCTGACATGAGGGAGAAAAATCCCTGGGTTGAGCTGTGGTGGGTCCTTCCCAATCTATATAAATAAAATTGACCCAAACATTTAAAATATTTACATGTTTAGAACCAAATTTGTTCTTTTTTTAAAAAAGATTTATTTATTTTTGCATACAAGAACTGGGGTATAGGCCTGAGGTGCAGAGGGTGAGAGGATTCACTAGAGACAGATGGATCCACTGAAGCACACTGCTGAGGGGAGCAGTGGGTGAGACAGGAGAGGTCTGCTGCGCCATGGGAGTCACCACCCTGGCTGGGGATTGAACTTGCACTGCAGTGTGAACTTGCACTGCAGTGGCCACGAAAGCTTGATAATGCTGAGATTAACCCCTTCACCAGCAGGGAGGCCCCCAGGTTTGTTCTTTGAGATTTTTGGATAAAAGGCTAGATGTGGGAAGAACAGCGAGTAATCTCTCTTAGCAAATTATGATTATTTTACTGAAACAAGACTGAAAAGTTTCTAGCAAGCAAGAGATGATATATACAAATGATATAGTACTTAGCAGAGTGTGTTTAAAATGTGTAAAATAAATAAAATGTGAAAATATCCTTCATATTTTCCTCATTTATTATGATTGCTCTATATTAGTCTACTAATTATAAAATATTTTAGAGGTAGTTAGGGGGGCAGATTTAACCTCCATCCCATTGCCCTATTTTTTCCCTCAAATGTCTTAGATTCCTTGTTGGCAGATTTACCTACCAGAATTTTCAAGACTTACATAATTTGATTGTAATGCCTTGATTACATTTATGTTTATCAGTTTAAACCTTGCTCTCTTGATTGGAAACAGGTATCTTAATGTTTCTATATCTTACTTGAGCTCATTTCAATTACTTATGTGTAATATTAACCTGTTATATTATTAACTTATGAGAAGTTGTTCTATATGTGACCAAGTTATTTGTTTGTATGGCATTTAGAGTGTATTGTTACCATTAAACATTCAGTCTTTCTGGCCTCCTATTGAATGAGATAATAATTATTGTCCTCATTTTGAGATAAGGCCATTAAGATACAATATTTGATGAACTTTAATTGCTAATATAGTCAGAGGTATAGATAGTGAGTTCTAACCGTTCTCATAAGCCATTACATGAAAAATCATCATGTAGTCAGATCCCAATTATCCGTGTTGATAGGAGCAAAGAGCGATACTAACATAATTCAAAAATCTTACTTAGTTTTATAACACACTGTCTATATTTAAATACACGTGAATCTTTTGGGGGAGTTATATTTTACATGAAATGTCTAAATCATGCAATGATGACAAAGCTGGACTCTGAAGAATAAAAGGACTCTGAAGAATGAGGCCACTTCATATCTTTGTGTCCTTATATCTCCTGATGTAAAACAGAAAGCAGCAAGTACTCTGTCTTTAACAACCCTTTGGGTCTGATTAGTCTTTGTTTTTGAAAGAAAGTGGCCCTGGAAACTCACTTTTTTCACCATTACCCCAGTTTATCCTCTCCATGTAGGCATGGGTGCTCTCCTGTTTCATACCAACTCAGTTTCAGTAGAGATCCTTCTTCACATCTGTCCTCATCCACAAATGAGGCATTATTTGAATATTTCAGGGAGTTAATTATAATGTTAGTTATAGGTCTTTTGGTTTATTCTTTAATTTGATCCCTTCTGCCCATTTTATAACTGTGGAGTTATGCTGGCTCATCTGTAGTTAGGTCCTGTTTTGATCTCTCATCAGCTTCTTGACTTTGGGCACGTGTCATAAGTCATTTCTCTAGGCTGCAGAGGAATGAAAGAAGCTGGACTGGGCATGGGGAGAAGTTGAATTGCAAAATTCATTTCCCTTGGAAGCTTCAGCCCATCTCAGGAAACTCCAGAGCTGGGATGACCCTTGAGACTTATCCTAAAAACAGGTTAATGGTTAGGCCTTTACATACCTGTATTAGTCCATCATCAGATTGGGGATACTAGAAATTGGAATGTGACCTTGAGTGAGGTAGCTCACTCAGCCTAGTTCAAGTCCCAGGAAGGAACGCACCTTGACCACTAATACTCTCAAGAGCTTGGGGGAGTGAGTGCTTCAGTCTAGGAGGAGTAAGATGGGCACCTTCTCCAGGCTTCTACTCAACATACTACTATCTTCTGCATGTCCCATTTCCATTTCTGTCTACAGAAATGGAGAGAGGAACTACCATCTACTTACTATGCTTTTATTCCAACTCCATACATCTCTGTCACTGCTGCAAGACAAATATTTTTGCCAATACCTGGCATGATACAAGACACAGTAGTATAGCTAATCATTGAGCATTTACTGTTTCAGGTATTTTGCTGTGCTCTTTACATGTATCCTTATTATCTTATTTAATCATCAAATCCTATCAAATAAGTAGCATTATTATTCCAGTGGACTAGAAATTGGAACATGAAACAAACTTTGCCCAGTACTCACTACAGATTTGTAAAATTGGATTCAGCTTTTTCATGAAGACAGCACGTTGAGGGCATAGGTTAATGTTTTAGTATCATCCTGCTAATAAGCATCAGGTCTAAATTTGAGCACTAGTCTTTGAATTCTATATCAGTGTATTTTCACCATTTCATAGTGTTGTGTCCTCAGCAAGTAATATTCAGCAGGGGTGCTGCAAAGACGAGGGGAAGTCAGCAAGTACCAGGTCACCTGTAAGTAGGAAGGTTATTGAACTGCCTGTTTAGGGAGATACTAGTACATGGAGGCACAAACATGGCAAAACCACATCTCTGTACTGCTGAAGTGGCCACTGTCCATGGTGTGAAATATTCATATTAAAGGCAATGACAAGAGGCCTTTAAATATATGAGGAATCCTCAATGACCCAGATGGGAAACCTCATTCCTGTTACCTGGAAAATGCTGTGTGTTTGTGCATATGTGTTTCTCCTCTTAAAAAGGAAGCCACAGATTACATTCAGTTTTCAAAGTTATTAAAAATAGATAGTAATTCCAGTTTATTAGAATAAATTGCTTATGTATTTTTACAGTTTTAAGAAACAATATAGTTATATATTTCTTGACTAGTTCAGCTATATTGTCACCAAATGGTAGCCTAAGTAGATTCTAGCTAGGAACATTTTAATTCTATGAACTTGTGGTTAGAATTTTATTTTGCTCTGGTGCTATGTTTGGTTTTATTTTGTTGTAGTCTACTGTTGTGAAAATATTCCCTCGATACTGTGTGTGCTTTCTCACCATGTTTATTTAATGACTATATAATGTTGGTTGAGGTTGATCTTATAATGAGCATATTTCCTGAATTTTAATGTGAGAAAGATAAGCCAAATCTCAAAAGCTTTATTATCAAGGTCAGGACAAAGTCACTGAATTGCAATTCAGCAAACTTATGAAGAAAAAAAAAAAGTAGCAACAAAGAAGAGGAATGTGTTTGCCACTTGCAAGGATAAGCAGTGAGAAAAGAATGGAGATTCAGAAACTGGTCATTGGACTTTGATGCTGAGCAACCACTGTGACATATACATACCCTTTCTCTCTGTTTTCCTTCATGTCTCTAACCAGACTTCTGGGCACCGAGGACTGCTGTCCCCCGCCTGACTTCCTGCTCCGCACCCACCTCACTCATTCTTCTCACGTCACTCCTCCACATTCCATGTTCTTCACCAGCTCTTCTCACCAGTGATTTTACCTGGTTCCAGGTGCCACTTGAACCTTGTTGCCTTGATATCCTCTGTGTTTAGAGCAGCAATTCCTCACTCTGGCTTCTCATGTAATTTTTGCTTGTAGCCAGAGTTGAGATGCCCAGGAGAATGTGGAATTATTAATATTCATCTTAAATTGCACACTCTGTCATTAAACATGTGATGGCACAAATAGTAATTTGCTTTATATTTTAAAAAGGAAGAGATAATGGGAGGGGATTAGAATGAATAAAGGACATTTAAATTACTCCCAGAGCTAATTGTTTAGCTAGTACGGCCTTCTTATTTGAGTTTCATTGTTCTGGATTGCTTGGATTTGAGCCTTGACAACACCACTCAGTCGCTGTGTAGACTTGTAGACTTATAGGCTCAGTTTCTTTGACCAAAAACTAGGGTATAAGAGCACCTACCTCACAGAGTCCTTGTGAGGATTCAGTAAATGAGTTCTGTAAAGAAAGCACCATGAAATGTTTCTCACATGGAAGTTGATTGTTAGTTACTATTAGAAGTGTTTATACAAGAATAAGGAAAGGGAGCCTCCCTGGTGGCGCAATGGGTTAAGCAATGCACTATGAAGCAAAACTCAGCCACTGTGGCACGAGTTCCCAGACCCCTGCTGCCTACCTGGGAGGGGACCCATTTGGCATGGCAGACCTCTCCTGCCTTGGCCCCTGCTCCCCTCAGCAGTGTATTTCATGGCAGACCTCTCCTGCCTTGGCCCCTGCTCCCCTCAGCAGTGTATTTCATGGCAGACCTCTCCTGCCTTGGCCCCTGCTCCCCTCAGCAGTGTATTTCAGTTAATCTGCCTGTTCTGCTTCCCACTCTGTCTCTGGTAGATCTTCTAACCCCCCTCACCTCTGGCCTATACAGTGCTTATATGCATAAATAAATCTTTTTTAAAAAGAATGAGGAAAGACATACCTTTTAAAAATCATCTGCTGTTGTGTACTAGGACCTTTATATGTGTATTTTAATTTTTTTTCAAATAACCTATGAGGCAGGTACTGCTATCAACATTTTATCTAAGTTAAGTGACAGACAAATCAGTAACTTCCTTAAGGTTATCTTCTTGTGAGGAATTTGGATGCAGGTGTTTTTCTCACAAAACCCTTGGTATTTTTTGCTACACCACATACTGATTTCCAATCCTTAGAAAAGCATGTTAGTTCTTAAGAGGATTTATGTAAAAACATACTTTTCTTTAACTAAATTTTTATGTTTAGATAAAACACTGAGTATTCCCATAATTACTTGTTATTGGATGAGCGTCTGTATTTATTATCTTGTTTCTCTTTTTAACCACACCAAGAGACTATGCCCAGATCAAATGGGCATTTTCTGTATTCTTTTATTTTTACTTGTAAATAATTTATGTTACATAACAACAGCTATATCATTTTTAACTGAGATCTGGCACTTGGATTATAGACCCTGACTGGTGATGTCATCCCATCCTTATTCTTTAAAAATAACTTTAATTTGCAGTCATTTTTTGTTAATTCCCTATACTATGGGTTTAGATTCCTCTCCCATAAAGCAAATATGTTGGACAAGGTTATTTCTAAGATCACTTCCCTCTAAAATTGCAGGGTTCTCTGAAATCATTAATGTGATTTATTATTCTTACTGTTGAGACCTCATGTTTATTGCTATCACTTTTGAACTTGTCTTCTCTTTTTGATTATTCTGTACCAATGGTTCTATTTGCTTTTATAAAACCTATAGGTTCCAGTAGTCCACAACTATGCCAGATGTCTGAAACCGAGCATCTTTAAAAAATTTTTCCACCTGTTATTACTACATAACATCTCTAAAATGTGCAGCTTCGTGCACTGTGTGATTATATACTGACATAGTTGTAGTGTAGGACATGGTTCCGGAAACCACAGCTGTGAATCTAATTGCCCCCCCCCTTCCTATTTCTGTCAAAATAAAGTTTTATTGGAACACAGCCACTTGTTCACATACTGTCCATGACTGTTTCACCCTACAATGGCGTACTTTAAAGATTGTATGCTCCACAAAATAAAAAAAAATTTTATATTAACTTTTTTTATTTATAGATATTTGACATCAATTGTAATCCCCATATATTCTCCATCACCATATCACCAGTGCACCATCACCTCAGTCCCCCGTGCTCCCATCTGCCCTCAACACTTCCCCTCTTCCCTCCCCTCCAAGTGGCCCCAATTTGTCCTTGTCTTTTCATTTTTGGTTTTTGTGTCTATTGTTGTTGTTCTTATTCCTTTCCTTGATCCTTATTTGGTTCCCTTATATTCCTCCTAGGGGAGGAACCATCTGGTATTTTTCTTTTGCCTTCTGAT
>JAGFMF010012290.1:6592555-6652111 GCA_019455555.1 Galemys pyrenaicus
ACCACTTATTGAAGAAGCTGTCTTTATTCCATTGCATATTCTTTGCTCCTTTGTCAAAGATTAGTTGTTCATAAGCTTGTGGGTTTGTTTCTGGGCTTTGTATTCTATTCCATTGGTCTATGCGTCTGTTTTTGTTCCAGTACCATGCAGTTTTTATGATTGTGGCTTTGTAGTAAAGTTTGAAGTCTGGAAGTGTGATCCCTCCACATCCCTTTTATTAAGTTAGGAGAGCTTTGGCTATTCGAGGTTTTTTCGTGTCTCCATATGAATTTCATCGATTTTTTTTCTATTTCTTTGAAGAATGACATTGAAAATTTTATTGGAATAGCGTTGAATCTGCAGATTGCTTTTGGTAGGATGGCCATTTTGATGACATTAATTCTTCCAATCCATGAGCAAGGGATGTTTTTCCATTTCTTTGTATCTTCTTCTATTTCTTTTAGCAATGTTTTGTAATTTTCTTTGTAAAGGTCCTTCACCTCTTTTGTTAGATTTATTCCCAGGTACTTAATTTTTTTGATTTCAATTATAAAGGGGATGTTTCTTTTTATTTCTTCTTCTTCAGCTTGGTTGTTTGTATAAAGGAAGGTTACTGATTTTTGTGTGTTGATTTTGTATCCTGCTACTTTGCTAAACTGGCCGATTAGCTTGATTAGAGTTTCTTTAGAGCTTTAAACCAAAAATTTTTATTCTCTAGCTATTTGCAGGAAAAAAATATTGCCAACCCTGCTGTACATCATTTGAAAATTTTGTTAATGGTCCTTTCTTGATATTTAATATACAGAAAGCCTTTGAAGTGACATTTTAAAAAAATATTTTAGTAACTAACTATAACATCTGTGGTACTTTGAGATCACTATCCTTATAGGAATGTAGTACAAAGATATTATAATAATTTTTGACCTACAATATGATGCAGCATTGATATAAGACTCCACTAGGCTTCAAGTGTACATATTAGTAACCTTGGTTCAGTTTTCTTTTTTCTTAAGATTTTTTTAATTTATGCATACAGTATTTTTTATTTATGCATACAAAGAGCTGGGGTACAAGCCAGAGTCGCAGGGGTGGGGGGTGAGAGGATTCACCAGAAACAGAATGGAGAGCAGAACAGGCAGATCGACTGAAATACACTGCTGAGGGGGCCAACAAGCGAGGCGAGAGATATCTGCTGCATGTGGGTCCCCTCCCTGGCCAGGCATCAAACTCGCATTGCAGTGGCTGTGGAAACCCCACAGTGTGGTGCTCAACCCCTTGCACCACCAGGGAGGTGCTTGGTTCAGTTTTCAATTTCTATTCAAATTTTACTTTCCTTGATTCTTGTCACTGGACTATCAGATTGCAGATTCAGTGACTGGTTTTAGCATTGTGTTACCATTGGCAAACCACTCCCCTTTTATTTTATTTTGCTGGAACATTCTTGTTTTTGGTTTTTAAATGACCTTGGTCTGAAGTTTTATGGCAGTTTAGCAAGGTGATTCCTCTGTGATGGTGTGTCTTAATGTGTATGTGCTTCAAGGCTACTGTAATTAACATATTTGCATTTCTGTAAGTTCAAACAGTTTCATGTCAGAAAGGACCCATGGAGAACATCTTGTTTCATCCCTTTAAAAGCTGCAGAACTTTGGATGATTCTCAGAAAGTCTTTCAGTAGGAAGTATACAGAAACATTTTGTGAACTTGATTGTAAATTCCTTGCCATGTCCTTAGAAAACACAATTTCTAAGACTGTTGGATGGTGGGGAGTCTAAATCTATTTTATTTCTTTGCATTTTAGCCTTCGTGATCCTCCAGCAAATGCTGGTGAATTTCTTGGTGCTACTCAGTTCAGCTGGGAGCTCCCAGAGCCTAGTCCCTTGGAGGACCTGAATGCTTATATGAAATCAGTACATGTTTATAGAGTTCTTTCCTGAAACCTTTGGTTTTCAAATTAAGTTCTGTAGAGCCCCGGGATTCTGTTGAAATGAATCAGTGACTGCCTGGGTTCTTAACACTCCTTCAATTACAGTAGCACTGACTTTAGTATATTTTAGAAGTTGAAGTTTGGGGTCACATTTTATCTATAGAAATCACCAAAACCAGGGCTGGATTCAAGAAGGAAAATACCAAAACAAACAAACAAAAAAAAATCTCTGGAAATCAGAAATTATACACACTTCAAAAATAATCTATGATAATTACAATTCTTAATTTCCCCACCCAAAATTGCTGTAATGTGAGCTTCCCCACCTCAGAGGGTGATCATTTTTTTCAGCTTCTTAGATTCATCTCTCATGTCTCTTTCTCCTTCTCACATGAGGATTTTTTAAAAAAGATTCATTTATTTATGCACACAAGAGCTGGGGTACAGGCCAGAAGCACAGGGGAGGTGAGCGGATTCACCAGAGACAGAGTGGGGAGCAGAACAGGCAGACTGACTGAAACACACTGCTGAGGGGAGCAGCGGGTGAGACAGGAGAGGTCTGCTGTGCCATGTGGGTCAGCTCCCTGACCAGGGATCAAACTCTTGCTTTAGTGGCTGCAGATAGCTTCATAGTGCTGCAGCTTAACACCTTGCGCCACCAGGGATGTCCCACACATGAGGATTTTAATCTGTTATGAAATCGTATTGTCTCTACCTTCATGATATAATAAATTAAAAATTTCACTGTTTCTTACCACCATTACTATATTACCTTACCCAGATAATTGCCTACCCTTCCAGTTTCTGCCCATATACCCTTTATAATGTGCTTGTAACCTAGAAGCTCTGCTAGTAATGCCTTTTAAATCTAAACTAGATCGGGCCTCCCTGGTGGTGCAGTGGATTAAGCAACGCACTATGAAGCAAACTGCAGCCACTGCAGCATGAGTTCGATCCCTGCCGCCAGCCAGGGAACCCACGTGGCTGTGGCGGACCTCTCCTGCCTGGCCCACTGCTCCCCTCAGCAGTGTACTTCTGTTGATCTGCCTGTTCTGCTCCCAGCTCTCTGTGGTGAATCTTCTCACCCCCCCCCCCACACCTCTGGCCTGTACCCCAGCTCTTGTATGCATAAATAAATAAATCTTTAAAAAAAAAAATCTAAACTAGATCATATCACTCAAGGGTATCTATTGATAGGTGCCTAATCAGCAAGACAGATGCTTCAAAAACCAGTGCTTTTTCTATTTCTAGTGACAAAATAGAAAATCATCATTTTTTTGAAAGAGACTTCAAACTAATAATAACCCTAAAAACCAAGAAGAAGAAAACAGACAACCCAGTTAAAAAGAGACACCCAAATAAGATTATAGGCAGGTATTTCACCATAGGACAACAGATTATTACAAATAAAATTCAGCCAATAATTAAAGGAATTAGGGTTAGGAAAATTTTCTGGAAATCTTGTGTATTGTTTCAAGTACTTTTTTTTTGACACACTCATTTTAAGAATAAGATATTTTATAAACCTTAGTATTTATGGCAACCAAAGGAATTCCCATAGATAACCATAAACTTCAGAAATACAGAAGAATCTGCAATATGTTACTAAGGAAATTAATATTTGAGTAAATAAAGTAATACATAATTATTAGATGGGCAGGATGAGTCTGTGTGATCAGTAATCAGTTGTTTGCAAATCCAAAAGTAAGTCTCATGCAACACAAAATCTTTTTAATTCTTGGCAAAATTATTTTAAAATTAACATGTCACAGATAATGGGATAGCTGAGTTATAGTGTTTTATTTAGTAAACACATATAGCATTAACAATAAGCCAATCACTATTTTGGCACTTTACAAATTAACTCATTTAATCCTCATTATAACCCATTGAAGTATGTAAGTATATAATAGTGTATAGTGTGATTTCACTATAGGAAAATATCAAAGATCTAGGCATTAACTTAACAAAGATAAATTTTTGTCAAAAAAAATTAAATCTTATTGAAAGAGTTTTTAAAGATCTAATAGGGAGATAAACAGTTTTATGAATAGGAGCACTTGATATAAGAATGTCAATTTTCATAAATTCAATAGTATGCCTACCCCAACATCAATAGATCTTGGCTGTTGTGATTTTTGTTATTGAACATAACAAACTGATTCTCAAATTTATCTAAAAGATCAATGAGCGAAGAGAAGCCATGACACTTCCAAAGAAGAACAAGGTGAAGGGGTTTCTCTTACCTTACATCAAAAGTCACTATAATTTTACAATAATGAATAATGAGGAAAATTAACTCATAATATTATCTTGGTAAAGAAGTCAGTAGACCTATAGAGTAGAAAAGATGGCACAAGGATAGTTCTGTGCATATGTAAGAATTTGATTCTCTATAAACCTAGAATTTTAAGTCATTGAAATAAAATAGATATTTAAAAAAAATTTTTTAAAGTTTTCTTTATTTATACATACAAGAGCAGGGGTACAGGCCAGAGGTGTGGAGGTGAGAGGATTCACCAGAGACAGAGTGGGGAGCAGAACAGGCAGATGGACTGAAATACACTGCTGAGGGAAGCAGCAAGCAAACGGGAGAGGTCTGCTGTGCCATGTGGGTCCCCTCCCTTGCCGGGGATCAAACTCTTGCTGCTATGCAGCGGATGCTTCACAGTGCAGTGCTCAACATGCTGCACCACCAGGGAGGCCCCTAAAATAGATATTTTTTGATTAATGTTATAGTTGTCTATCCATGAGTCCTAAGGATGAAGAAATTCGATCCCTAATGTCCATTATATCAAGAAAAAAGGAAAATCAGTTGTACGTGTATTTAAATGCATATATGAAAGTTAAAACCATACTACTTTAACTGTTTTTATATATAAACATTATGTATATAGACATATAAATGTGGAATCATACAGCAAGCTCCCTTGTATTGGCCTCTTTGATTTAACATAATAATTTGAGATTCATGTTATATTGTTGGATTTGCCAATAGTTTATCCTTTTTGTTGCTAAGTACTATTAGTCTATGTCTATAATACATTTCGTATATCCATTAAGATGTGTGTGGACATTTGGGTTATAGGTCACATTTCTGGGAGATACTGGAAATGCAGTAAGGGTTGGAGTAAATTTTGACTTATTGATGTGGCTTTAGCACAAGTAACTCCATTTTGGGTCTGCTGTCTCACTTTCAACACATGAAATTTAGTTGGCATGAAATATCAGAGTAAATATTTCCATACCATGAATTTGCCACTTATATGAATAATAAAAAAAAGTCTTTCTATTCTTAGTAAAGTTTTTCTAAAGCCTTGTATTAGAGACACAACAAATGTACTTCTAAGCTTTGTCCTAAATTTCTGAAATTTGTAAGGCAACTTTTGCTTTACATTTATAAGTTTTTCTTCTGCTTGTGCTCATAAAATTGTGTTCCTTGAGCCCACACTAAGGAAAGCAGCCCCTGGCAATTAGGTCCCAGTATAGCATGCCTCTTATTTATTAACTTCAGATTTGTGTTTTACTTTTTTTTTAAAATCATTCTAAATTGGACTGTATGGAAACATATCTTGACCATATAGTATGTAATAAATGAAGGCTTTTTGTGTTAACAATTCCAATCACCATATAATGCATACAACCAAGAATAAATAGTCCTTCATTCCATTGATAATGTGTTAACACTTGATAAAGAAGTATATTGAGAAGTAATTATGAGAATTCAATTTATGTTTTAAAGTTTGAACTGTGTATATATGCCTAAGTCAATCTGGTTTATGTCTCTAAATTGCTAGATTTTCTTTTATAAGCAAATAGGAGTAACAGCTTGATTAATAAACTGATCTCTGAATTAAACTAGTAAACTTATATATAAAAATGAAACATGTTTTAGCTTTGTGAATTGCACTTTGGTTTAGGCGTTTTCATAAATTTTCAGTGTAATCAGAATTCCATCTTGTCCCTGTAGATTAAATTGTGCCGAGCAACTTTGGAAAACTCTCATATTATCTCAAATGTGCTACTTCAAGATTGTGTGAAGAAAAGAGGTAGTAGAATCAGTGTGAAGGCTATAAATGCTGGGTATCAGTCTCTCCCCAGAGCAGTAAAAGCAGTTACTTTGGGATACCTGATATTGGTTGCTAATCATAATTCTTGAAGGGAGGTGGGAAGGAAGGGTGGTCTTACTAGTTTGGAGACAGAACCACATCAAATCTCTGAAAAGAAAAATTAAGAAGAATTGCTAACTGGTAGAAAATAGTTATCTACTAAAAGTAAATTAACATATTTTTCAGGGTTAAGAAGTATCTCTTGGGAAAAATCACGTAGTACCTAGTCTGGAGACAAAAGATGAATAATAAAGGAATTTAGGGAGATAGAAAGGTCCTCCTCCAAGATTAGACCTCATCAAAGAGAGTGTGGCTACTAGGGAAATACCCACCTGGTGGCTGGTGAAGAATTGTGCCAATGGGCTTAGAAAGGAATGGCCTGCTAGTATCTGAGCTTGTGGGCCGTGTGAAGTCGGCTATGAAGTTCTGGAATAAATCAGGACCACAATTTAGTCAATCAAGCCTTCGTATTGGTGCCAACATGAAAACCTTAAAGAACAGAGCTGAGAGAGCGTCTGAGTTGCTGAGCTGCTCAGAAGCAGCCCACTCTCTTCTGGAGGCCGTAGACCAAGCTCACTGGTCTGTGGAGCTTGTCCTCCATCTTCCCAGGCTGGGGCCTAGCAGAGCTGTGGACAGGAAGTGTTGCCCTGGGGAAGAGCTCTCCTGTTGCGGTTGACAAAGGTTAACATTGTGCCAACTGGAAAGCAGATGTTTACCAAGTCGAACTCCAATATTACAAAACAAGGGAGGAAAACTGAATTTGATGCTGAGGTACTACAAATCAATAACTGGCCAGAAAGAATCATTTATTGATATAATTTTATTAGAATTTTCAGATCACTATAAAATGACATTCTCTGCTTGGTCAATTATAATGAACTAATTAGTTTTCTCCATAAATATTTTTTATTTGAGTTATTGTGGCATGTTTTTATAAGTTGACAGGATCAAGAAATTGTTCACTATTTTCTTTCTTTCTGAGATGTGTGCTTGTCATAGCTTTAGAGCTCTCAGCAGTGTAGTCATGTAGCTACTGAAGAGACAGGTTTAACACAGAAAGACCTGGGCTGGTCTCAAAATACAGACTTTGCCTGTGTGTGGGAAGCACAAATAAACTCATTTTACATTTGCAGATAAATAAATGATGGTTGGTCACTCTTGCCCCCAAATTTGCATTTCAATGGCCTAGTAATGTCCCATTACTTACTGACTACTTCACAGGATATTAGTGATAAGGAATAATTAATGAATTGTTAACAAGATCAGATCTTTGATTATAATGTACAATAGATGTACAAATTCTATATTTAACTTTTATTTGCCTTTTAATTGCTATGGATTTCTGGGCCTGCTACTAGCTACTTTATCAGACTGAAGAAATGGTTCCTATAATCTTTTATCCTCAGTCCCAATAGACATTACAATGTATTTTCTCCAAAATAGCAAAGGCAGTCCAGTTCCATTATATGTTGTAAAATGTTGCAGTGCCATCTATTTTTTGCTGCAGTTGTCAGTTCACTGGGACAGCATCCTGGGAGTTAAGAAAAAATAAAAATGGCAAGCAGAGAATGCACTCGTGTTTTCATGTGCAATGGTTTGAAGGAGGAACACTATTGGCAGGTGGAGAAATTTTCAGACTTTTAAGCACTAGAAAAGAATTTCAGGCCAAAAGAAGGTAATGTATTAAGCCTGAGCTCATTTAAAATTCTACTTTGTCTGACTGACCGTCTTATTACAGAGCAATCTGCTCAGAATGTCTCCAGTGTCGGTTCTGTGACCTCCCAGAGCTTCATACAGCAGTTGGCTTGAGTGGAACAGGCCACTTGGCTTCTGGGAAGAGAAGAGTTCTGGGCAGTAACACTGATCCTAAAATATTGATGTGGCTGCTCCCGAAGCATAGCAGTGTTTTATAGTTATATGCAGTATGTCATTCAAGCTACTTCCACTGCCCAGAAATCATTGTACTGAGCCTATAGGTTGTCAGTCAAGTTAATTTTGGTAACTGCAGAGTTTACCCTTATGGATTTATATAGAATGTGTATGTATGATTATATTATATGCTTACTCAACGGACATAAAAAAAAGAGAGTAAATGTCTTTCCTATTTACTACTGCCTTAAGTCAGCTATCTGTGGTCACCCAGGAGCACACAGATGGACGCTGTGACTTTTGAGTGACTCTTTGAGTGCACATGTGGTGTGCACTTAAAGACTATGGAGGCTCAAGTATTAACTTGTACCACATGGAATTGCTACTCTTGAAAGTCAAATATGGGCAAATATTGGCAATTTCACATGGTTCATCCTAATCAAGTCCAATTGTGGTGTGATTTAGAAGAGCACCAAGTCATTAAAGCAAATTATATAAGCCAGAACCCACATGAGAAAATAGACTAAGGAGAAACAGCACTGAGGAAAGTGAGGCTAATGAGTGATTTACGACTCAGTCTGTGGTAGAAGTGAGGTGTGGTTTTCATCCTTTATTGATGGGCGAAAAATATTTTGGCCAACAGATTTTTCACACTCTGAACTATGTGTCTTATATCTAGGATTATATACATTTTTAGAGATCAAGTTCTTTCACATTTGCTTATGTGACATAACCTAACACAATTAATTTTGATTTCTAAACTCTTTGCTGCCCTTCTAACTTCTTAATATTAATCTTGGTGAAATTGTTGATTAGTGCCTAGGGTAATGCTTTTTGTTTATACCTAAGAAAAAGACATTAGAAAGTCTGCTTTTGAGGTTGTCCATTTTCTTTCTGTCTATTTTTAAGTCCTGATTATTTTTTCTGAAGGCAAGTGTCACTGTGGTCTTTCAGTTCTAGGAATGAAATTATAATTAGTCTGACATTGTTTTTTTAAAATAATCTTCATTCTTGTAAGACTTACTTGTTCTTGTGGATCTGAGCTGTGGGTAGTGAGTCTCCATTAATAAAAGTGTCCAGTTGAAATACTTGCTTTACCATTTTTATTGGAAGTTGGATTTTTGGATACAGTCAGCCTCAGGAAGGGTGCTATGCCCACAGCTGGTTGGCCCCAGTGCCTTTTCACTGATAACAAACTGTCATTTTTTCCTGCTATCCGCAATGAATTTCTCTAAAAATTTCATAGGGACTTTGTCAGATTCCATCTTACCATGGTTCATGATAAATTCCAATTATAGTGAGCTACCAGAGAACTCCTTAGTAATGACTCATAGCTTTCCATTTAAAGTGTAGCAAATGTGATGTTTAATGGGTTGATAAATTTGTAGAAGTCTTTTAACTTGCATATGAAAATGCAAAGACTAATTTTTACGGCTTTGTATTCTTCAGAACCCCAATTGTCAAAGAAGCTATTAAAAAGAAGAGTTTTGCCCTAACCTTGATTATTTCCAAACTTGTTAGCAGCATTGGCCTAACATTTGGGGGATGATGGGTATGTTTTTTGTGGTCTTTGACTCCAGGATACTTAGGTGATTTTACTCCACCCATCATCATGTTTGTACAATACATGCCCATATGGAAAGTAGAACTTGTCAGTTACTGCTGGCTTCCACATGTGGAAAACTAGCCAAGTAACATTGTGCATTCCCTACACAGAGGGGCATAATCCAATGTGTAGTCTTCTGCTCTCAATTATGATTAAGTGACTGTGTGCATGTTCATTTGAATGAATTACCTTATTGAGGAACCGTCACTTTCAAATATATCCTCTTCTTTAGCATTGTTCCTCAAAATGCCAGAACTTTCGTGGCACATATAATGTAGAGCAATATTGATTGTTCTCATTATTTAATGTAGGATAATGTTTTGCTGTTTAATGTAGACTAGGTAATATAGCCTCTCTGAGCCTTAACTTTCTATTATAAAGTTGGACCTTTCTAGCTCTTTTCACTTTTAGAAAAATCTGATACATAAAGATGAGATGCTCAGTGGCTTGTTCTACACATGTGTGGTATATGGAACTTTTTTAAGTCTAACATGAGCCATGAGATTTGCTTACCAGTGGGGTGGGTGTGATATTTTCATTTTTTCCTGCCTTTGTAATATAGTTCTATAAACATACATATAATCTAGCATAATTAGATTCTCTTCATAAACTGTAACAGGTTTGATCTTAATGTCATTTACTGTCATAGAGCTGATCTTACTTTCACAAATTGGATTCACCAGCTACAGATTTGGAGAGGAAGCAAAATAGCATGGCTAGCTCACTTTAACTAGGCCAGAGTTAACAGAAAAAATGTTGGAAGACCAGTGGTTGTAGCATTCATTTGCTTTCTCTGTCTTCTTTTCACATGCGCTACGTGTAGACCATCCAGGTGAGCGATTCTAGCCATCCCCAAGGGGCCCTACTAGTGAGGCTTTTCACCTTCATACATGGTAAAAATGGTTGGTGCTCACTCAGTTGTCATGAACCCAATTTAGAGTCTCGGAGATTAGCAGGAGAAAACATAATGATGCATTTCTTTTTCCTTATTAAACTCCCTTTGTTGATAATCATCTACAGTCTAAAATATGACATATCCCATTGCTTTTAAATAAGTTTTATATGTAATGTAATGGACAATGTACAGAGACCTTCTTGTCAGGCAAACTTTACATTGGCCTTACGAACAACATGATCTGGAATAGATTATTTAAGGTTTCTGAGAAGCTGTTTTCCTCATCTTCAGAATGGAAGCCAATACCATATTCCTCCTGGGGCTCTTTTCAGAATTAAATGAAACACTACATGTAAATCACCTGGCATAGAACCCGCCTCTACCTGGCAGTCAACAAATATGATTTCTCTTCCTCCCTCTTTCCTTCCCTTCATTCTTTCTACTGCTTCCCAAGATGCTGCTTTATTTTATGTTTCTTAAAAGTGGCTGGAGTCCAAGTATTTTTTTTTTTTAAACAAAAAAGCCAGTTTTCAAGTCTTAGTATGTTGTACAAATAAATAACTGTGATTGGAGAAGATAATGAAGGAGTCATTTCTGTGTAATTATATACAGGGGATGCAGGAGAGGACCACACAAGAGCCGCCCTGTGTTAGGCGTGGTCTCTTCCCTGTCTCACTCCTCTCATCAGATTGGGAAAGTCATACAAGACAGGCTATCCAGTTCAAGATCCCTACAAGGAAACTTAAATTTGGGATTAAATTGGAAATTTGGAATTAAATGCATATTCCATAGTTCTTGATTACTACCCAAGGCTTTTCCTGACCAGAGAAAGGGGGGTGGCTTTTGATTCCTCATTGAAAGGGTACAGGGACAAATGTGGAATGGGGAACACACTGTATCACCTGCAGGACCTTTCAAATCATACTGTGGCACTGTTCCCCTCAATTTTGCTCCCCCCATCCTGCCATAGTAAGATGTGGCTTGGTAATATGTCATATTTTTCAAGGCTGTGAGACAGAAAAAAGAAAAAAAGATTTAACACTATTGTTCTGTGTTCTTCCTAGATATGAAATTATTATATCAATTATATAAAATTAAATCCCTACATGGATGTAATCTTAAAAATATTTTGACAACCTTCATTTATTTCTCTTTATTCCTCCCCGACAGTTAAGCACTTGGATGTTTTTATGTGTTCTGAGTATAATATAAGAAGTAAATACCATGGCATATTTTTTGGGGTTACAGTTATCCGTCAATGACAGTAGAATAACAGAAAAATGTATTTCTTATTTTGGTTTACAGCATGACTTCTTTCATCTTTTATTGAAAATGAAGGCTGGCTTATAGTGCTTTTCAGTCTCAATTTGATTTATATGAAAAAATTAATTAATGGAAATTAAGCCAAATATAGCTGTTTTCCAAATTTAGTCAAAGGAAGCTGCATTTGAGGGAAAATAAAAAAAAATATTAAAACCAAACACTAGCCAATAAAGTATGAGGCAGTTAATTGCTTCCTGTCCCTTTCGAAATTACTCAGCCTGAAAAAAGATAGCACGTATTGATTTACTGTATGGTAAATGTCCCAGGTCTCTCCTCCTTCAACACCCAGACACACATACACCACACACACACACACACACACACACACACACACACACAGAGAGAGCGGTGGTGTCAAGGAACTGTATGCCTAGCCATTTCTCTCATCAAACTTATGTAATAACGGAATTAGTCTGGAAGTTTCTTCCTTTGTAAAAGGAAAAAGCATAAAATTACTAAAACACAAAATGAGTGGTGGTGTAGTTTTTGAATGCATAATGTGTTTGCTTTTAAACTCAGAAGAAAAACAAGTTTCCAAAGGAGAAAAATTTCATGATTATTATGTAGTATCCACCTATTTGTATGTATATTAGTATCAATTAATATACTTACACACGTCTATAATATGAGAAGCAGTACCAAAACTTAGCCTATATTTTGATACTGTTTGGGGAAATTATTATGAAGATAATTTAAATTCAAACTGTGCTCTCCATTGTGGTTTTTTGTTTTATTTCAGGAATGAGCCACGAAAGTAGTAGGCATTTTATTCACTTATGTTGTGTTTTACCTCTTGTATAGATTTAAGTCTTGTGCTTTTTCTTACTAGCATCTTATTTTTTTCAACATAAACTTTGAAATGTTAGTTTGTAAATCAGTAAAATTAGCAAGCAGCTAAACAAAAACAGTCATATCTTATAGAGCAAGCTGCTCTGAAGGATAACCTGTAATTACTTGTGTAAACATGTATTTCAGAAGCATAATACAACATGTATATTTCATTTTTTGTCTTACATGAATACAAATTATTATATTTGCTTTGTAATTGTGATCTGGTTGCTTCTATAGTGAGGAATTTATCACAGCGTAGTATCTTGATTTTTATTTTGAAACAACCAGAACATCCTTCTAGTAAAGAGTATTTTGTGGTTGGAGTGAATTTTCCTTTGTCACATCATAGGTTACTTGTATAGTGCTGTATATCCTTTTGTTAAAAAATACACATACCCTTAAATATTTCTTTGAAATAGAGTAGCCCTTTCTTTTGTTTGACATTAACTAACATCTATTCCCTAGAGGGCTCTGTTTCAGATTTCCATGGAGCTTTGTTGATGGCTCTCTTGTAAAACCACCAGCACCCCTTTCTTCCCAGAATCCTGCATGCAGCTTAGCTGTTCTGGCAAAGCTGCTGTTTACTGGCGAGTTCCCATTAACATAGCCACCACTCCTGGGTTAGATAATGGACTCAAAGGTTAAGAGCAGAGGATCTCAACAGCTCCAATCAGCAGGGCTTTTCCAGGGCTAATTACCTCTTTACTGCGCTGACTCTAATGTGACATGTTTATTGCCTTAACTAACAACTCATTAGCTTAGTTGATGTTTTTGTCAATATTAATTCGTTCATTTAAGCCAAGTCAAAGCTTAAACAAAGATGTCCAGACTGAGAAACGGGCAGCATCGTGACTTTTGTTTGCTCATCTTTTTTTTTTTCTTTCTTACTCAACTTCAACAAAATAAATGTGTAGACAGGAAACATTTAGAGTGCCAGTATTGAGAATGTTGGTATCTGTCTACTTGCCAGCATATAAAACAATTCTGAATTTATTTTATGGTTATTCCGGTCCCCATGTCACAGCTTACTTAATATTTAGAGTCTAGTGTGGCCAACTGTTTCTAGTCATTGACTATATTCCTGTAAAGAGTTAACATACAGCAATTCCTTATTCCAGTTAAATGTTTTACTATAGTTTTTAGAAAATAGATCAAGTCATTTTTTAAACCTATTTTTAATCTCCTAGGCTACCTCTAAAATTACTTTGAGATTTATCTTGTTATAGCAGCTAACTTAATTAGCCTGTGTGAATTATTTAAAGAGACAATTATAAAGTCACCATGAAATATTTTGGTTTTTTGGAAAACCTTTGGTTAACACTCATGGTAATTCTTGGAGGATGTTATTGTTCTAAGTTCATGTATTTTTTAAAAATAATAGTTCTCTAAAGCCCTAGAGTATTGCAAATGGGTGAACTAACGGAACGCCAGTCTGATGGAGTAGTAAGTTGATCACTTTGGAGATTACATCAGCATCTTCAGAACCCTGTGGTTCATTTGACGGGTCCCTCCCACAGGACCTGGACTGGTATGTGGATGGCTAGAAATGACTAAGAGGCATTCCTGTGGAAAGCAGACGTGGGTGAAACTGTACTGCTGGGGGACTTTCTTCCCTGGACAGCTGGTCTCTGCCTTGAAGGCCAGAGACTCACTCTGCTGGCTAGTTCCTGGAGGTGATCAGGGCCAGAGAAAGCTAATAGAAGCTATGTCTAGAACACGGAACGCTCTCATTAAATTTTAGTGAGAATCGCGTGTCACATAGACCAGACTCAATCACTTCATCCAACAGTTTGTCTCTATAGAAGGTCACACTGACATCAAATTATCAATAGTCATAAGAAATCACTATCACAAAGAGTAGAAAACTTTAATATGTATAATTGAATTCATTCTATACTAAATACTCAACTATGTTTACCTTCTCTGCTTTCTCATCTCCCATTCTTTTCCGAACCTGTCTTAATCAAGGTTTGCTGCCTTGCACTGTCTGAAGTCTTTTTGGTAGGATTCTCAGGGACTTTTACCTGCCCAAATCCACTAAGCCATTCTCAGCCTTGGTCTCTGTCTCTTGCTAGCATGTATGAATGCAGCCATGTTGAAACTTGAAACTTCCCTCACTTCGGTTCTGTGACATGGTCCTCTCCTAAATACTTAACCTCATTGGCCTCTTATATTCGAGCTCAAAGTTCCTTCTCTTTCCAGCCTATGAAAGTTCTGTGCCTAGATACTGCCTGCCATCTGCACGTGTGTCTTCTCCCAATTCTTAATACTCATCCTGGTCTCTGTCCCATTCTTCACCCCCATACTGCCAGTGGCTTCTCTGAACTACACCTTCAGATGTTTGAATGTCTAAAACTAAGAGCTCAATGACTGCTCCTGTGTCAAAAACAAACCCACCTCATCTCCTGCTGGTACTCACTTTAGCAGACATCACCACCATTCTTCTTTGTTCATGCCCAAATTCTTGGAATCTGTTTTTACCTTCTTTCTGTCATGTGTCCACATTCAATCTCTAAACCAATACTGCTTTATCTATCTTAAAAAATAATCCAGAACTCATGCCGTTGTCACTACTATTTTAGTCCGAGCCAACATTATCTCTTGCCTGAACCATTGTAGTAGCCCTGGTTCGCCTCCCCAGTCTCACAGTCCACGTCTCTTACCTTCTCCTCCGTACACAGCACCCTGCTGCTTTTTGTTGACAGTAAATCACATCTCTCTCCTCAACAAAACTTCTGCCGGTTTCTGGAAGACTTCAAACAAAACTGCACATTGAAAGACCCCTCACCTTCTATCCCGCACCTCCCTCAGCCTTCGTGTCCTTCTCTGCCCCCCGTTCACTGACATCCAACCCCACTGCATTGTCTGTCATCCCTCAGATGTCCCAGCGACTCTTGCCTTAGCGCCTTTGGTGCTGTTTCCTTAGCTTCAAGTGCTTCTCCCACAAATGCCCTTTTCCTCAGTTCACTCAGGTCTCTGATCAAATGCAGCTTTCCACAGAGTTCTTACCTCCCTGCCCCTTTTTTGGGCTCTGACTCTGCTTTGTTTCTCTTCACAGGACTCAACAGAACTTGGCTTAGCTATTGGTTCCCTCCATTTTTATGTCCTAACTAGAATAGGAGCTTCGGGAAAGCAGACTTTGTTGGGCTGTACATAAAACAGTGTCTACTGCATAGCAAGCTCCAGCAAGCAGGGAAGAAGAAAAGGGTCCCTCAACTAACAGCCTAGAGCGAGAGCTTAACCCTGGGGTTCTGTTTCCCTCCCTCTTGCCAGTCAACAGTCCTACACCTTTTGAAAACAGGACATAGAAGGATTTGCATTATTCAGCTAAAGATTTGCCAGAATAATGGATTTTTATAACTTCTTTGACATCACAAACATCTGCTTCTATTATTTTACTTCTTTACTGCTGACCGCTAGACTGTCAAACAGTCAGCACTTTTTACCTTCCCTAGGTAGAAAAAAGCTGTATGCATTAAATAATACCCTTTTGTCTGTGTATAGGAAGATAAGATCATCTCCTATTTTAGCCTGCCATCAAAACACATAAATACCAACAGCAAAATGGGATTAAATGCTATTATTTGACACAATTTAGTTCATTTGAAATGCAGTAGGACAGAGGAAATTATTAGTTTGAATCAAGGAACATTTGGATTTTATACCCTTCTAATTATAGGACAAGAAAATAGCGTATTATGTTGAATTAGGACTTTGGGTGACATTAATTTTAGATTAATAAGTTTTAAAACATCTCTGTTAATTTCCTAACTTAGCAAAGTTATTTTATGCCTTTCATAAAAAAGAAATAACTTATTTTTATGCAGTAGAAATTATAAAAATTAAAAACAGTTTATAATAATTGCATGAGTACAAAGCATATTCTTATAGAAATGTTTGTTAATTATTCTATATTGTGAATAGTGCATACTACATTGGAATTATTTTTAATCAAATCAAGTGCCTATATAAAGCAAAGACTAGAATTTGAACTGGCATTCTGCCATCCTTGTTCTTTGATGGACATTAACAAGTGGGAAAAGGCTTCATTCACTTGGTTACACTTTGAAATAAGTGGCCAATCATTATTAATTCATTTTGCACTCATTGTAATGGCATAAATCATCATAAATTCATTTGGTTTAAAGTGCATATAATATGTTCCCCGCAGGAATTTCCTTGTAATTGAGCTATTAATTAATGTATTTTTTAATATGACCTTTTTTCCCTTCTTTGCTCTTCAGAGCCAAGAGTGGTTCATGATATTCTTTTAAGTATGAGGAATGAGTTTATCTTAACTAGGCCTGTTGATTGACCCAGGAGGGGCCAAATTGCAAGGAAAAGGTACTATGTGTTACCTATCAGCAGTTCAGCAGTAATAGTGGTGATTTTTCTCTACGGACTCTTTAAAAAGTTTTCCGAAAATGCTAGGGTTTTTTTAATAATTGCAGCAAGAAAAATTTCATTCTCCCTTGATAAACATAGACTCTGGTTAGGCTTCTGTATTAACTTCTAATTCTTAAACTCCTCCCTATGGCTACTGGTTGTTCGTGTTGGCTGCCTGAAATGGAAGTTCCCTTGCCTTCAGTGGGAGGCCCTCCTAAACTGTCCCACCTCCTCCTACATTAACCCCTCAGCCTCTTGGGCTGTCTGGGGACCTGTTTCTTCTTTTATCAAGGTATACTGGTATACTTATCACAGCTGCTTCTAGGGGGACACAGGGTAAACACGGCATTCTTGAGTCTTAAGGGAAGCATGGGAAGGAGAAATTAGGTAGGACAAATGGAAAAAGAAGGGAATTAAAATTATAAATGGGAAGCTGGAGAAAATATCACTGATTTTACAACTTTTTAAAAAAGATTTACTTATTTATGCATACATGAGCTGGGGTGTAGATAGGAGGTGTGGGAGGGTGAGAGGATTCACCAGAGACAAGAGTGGGGAGCAGAACAGGCAGCGCTTGTGAATTACTGCTGAGGGGAGCAGCCCGCCGAACAGGAGAGGTCTGCTATAACATGTGGGTTAGCTCCCTGGTTGGAGATCGAACTTGGTTTTTGTGGTGACTGGTAGCTTCATAGTGCTGAGACTTAACTCCTTGCACCACCAGGGAGACCCCCTGATTTTACAGCCTATTAAATAATATTTTCTAATGTAGTGCCACGTGTGCACAAATAGGAACTGAGTAAAAAATACTACATGATGCATGTTCATTTATAAATATGTCTTGTTTAGTGTGATCTGTAGTTGCATAAAATCAGGGTTAAACTTCGTGTTATGGGTGCTCTGTTAGGGTCTATAATTGGCAGTTGACTCTGTGTGTGTGTGTGTGTGTGTGTAAAAAGTCTATTCAGCGTTCAGTGTACTGCTACAAGGTTCACTCCCTGCCTTGCTTTAGAAACACAAGACAGAAAAAATGAAGTAACAATATAAAAATGTTTCTTATTAACATAGTTAATAGAATGCTTTTATATGATAGCTATTTAATGAATGTGGGATGCATTAATGAAGAGTCTATGCTTTGTGATAAGGATAAATAAATGCTCTAGAAAACAAATTCATTATTATCTAGATATAGCATTGACCTGTGCATTTTAAATCGTATATGTTAATCTTTAAAAGGAGTTGATCATCATAACCAACCATATACCATAAAACTTGTCAGTTGACATTTTTCACTGATCAGTGCTTGATTGGATCATTTTCATCTTGCCAAAGCAACAAGTTCATCATAGGATAATACTATCAGCTTTTAAATCACAGCTTACATCGACTTCATTTTGTTCTCACTGTCTCAATCCTTTTTCTCATTTTTAACGTTTTGCTGTTACAGCAAAGCGTAAATATTTTCTTGCAGCTTTGCTCTTTTGTAGCACTTTTTTAAAACAGTAAGATAAAAGTTTTTTTAAAGCTTGAGACAAAATAGCACTAAAATATGAGCTATTGTTATTACTCTTGACTGCATGACAACAGAATTAAACTTAGACAGCCAGAGGGTCTAAGTTAATTGTGATTTATCCAAAGCTGAATTTTAGTGCTTTCTGCTTTTTAAAGGCTTGGTTTTGTTTTGATTTATTTTTCCAGTGCTCTGAGCCTGTCTGCATTTTGGAAATTCATTTGTCCATTTGGCTACATATCCACGGGTGGTGATGGGAAGGGGTGACACACATTAACTTCTCACTAAAACCTATCATAGTATCAGTACGGCCCATCTTTCTTATGGGTGAGAAAGACCAATCATTTGATAACTTGACCTTGAATAAGGTTCTAGAATACCTTGAACTATACTGAGTTCCATCCTGTAACAAGTTTGGTTAGGAGTCTCTTGGCATTCTGTTACCAGCAGTAGGACTTAAAAGTTGTGAAACAGAGTGGGAGAAGGTATCCTGGTAGTTTCTTAGGACCATACATTTATTAAAAATGGCTGTTGTTCCCAAAGTTTTCATTCTTATGGGTCAGTAAAATTTCCAAAACTAAAATTTGAGGATATTCAGCAGTGTTTTAAATGTTTGGTTTTGCTGAATAGATACCACTGTCCATCATTTTATTTAAAAAAAAAATCTTTCATTCACCAAAGATGCAGTAAGAATATAACCTTAGAATAAATAGTACTTTAAAATGAATCTATTTAGCCTCACTAGACAGACTATTTTACTTCCATTTTCCCATCTCACCATCGAGCCATGGGAATGTTACCATGAACCACCACATGAACCACATATAACTTTTGGAAATTTCTCATCTGTGCATTAATTGTAGTTGCTGAGCTGGGTGCATTGACTGAGCTGAGCACATCTAGTGTAATGTAAATTTCAAAGTATTTGCCAAAGCAACATTTATGTATTAAGTACTTACCATAAAGCACAGTACTTATTTAAAACATAAAAAATATTGTTAAATTTTGTATGGCTCAGGGAATTTATTCAGTAAAAGTAATTTTTATTCTGTTGAAAGGTAATAAAATAAAATAGAAAAAAAATTGGCTCCAGAACATAGAATAAAGGCCAAAAGATGTTCTGTTGTTTGTCAACTGTATGGTAGTCATGATTATATTAAAAAGAAGAATTAATTTCTAAGATAAGCAGGAAAGAGGTGGCAGAAATCACTAGCTACCTACTCAAATATCTTTCTCCCCTTCCATGTTTTACATTTACAAAACCTGTTTTACTGAAGATGGCAGTGTGCCCAGCTCCAGATTGTATCCCATCTTTCATTACAACTGATAGAATGACTACTTGGTATAATCCTGGCCAATGAAATTCTAAAAATCAGATTCTAGAAAGAGACTTGAGTTAGGGTATACATCCTTTTGCCCTTCACCCTCTAGCTCCTTCTGCCTGGGAGGTGGATGTTGTACTGGATGCTCCCTTAACCATCTTGTGATACTGATGCAAGCTAGTTAGAGCAAAGACAGTTCTGGGCCCTCAGAATGGCCATAGTTAGCTGTTGACAGCAATGGCAGTCATCCCACTGTGTGAGAAAAGACACGTTAGATACTTTATCTGATCTTCTGATTTGGGGAGACGTTGAAACTACAGCTGAAATAATTCCTTAAAACAACTGGAGACAGAGATATACTTGAGATTGATCATAAAGGGTGTTGTTTTGAATCTGTTGTTGGGGTGAATGTTATGAATAAAACATGGTTGCAAAGAGGCAAGTTGTTGCTCAGAGGCATCTAGTGATCATTACATGAAGCCTGGACTCTCTACCCAGGCCTGCAGGTAACTGTCTGCTTCCATGATTCTCAGCTACCACATCCAAAACACAGGAATAGATCAGAAATTTTGAAGTCCTTTCCATGAAAAAAATTCTGTGATTGTAATAATCCCACTTGACCGTGGATAAGCCGGTCAGAATTAAAAAGGCAATAGGTCTTGTCTCTCTCTAATCACAAGGCAGTCCAAGTATTGATCTCTCTAAAATGAAAATCTGATCAAATCCCCCCTTTGCTTCAACTATCCAATGATTCCCCATTAGCACCAGAAAAAACCAACGCTTAGCATGGCTTACAAGGCCCTTTGTGCTCAGGCTCTAATAACTTGGCCTTTCTCCCATCTCACTGTTGTATTTCACCCCCTGGTCCCTTTTGTCCCCCTTGCCATGGCCTCAACTCTCCATCCATCCCAACAGAATTCCAAGCCATATTGAACTCTATGCAGTCCCTTATTCTTGCCATGTTCTCTCTAATTTTTAATTAGACATACTCTTCCCTCCACCTGGAATGCCTTTTTGTTCCCGTGTACCTCCCCTTTGAGTAGCCAACTGCTACTTGTCCTTTAGTCTTGGTATAGAGTTCATGTTTTCCTGGAAGCCTTCATACCCCTCAGATAGAGTTATGTGCCCCTGTTAAATCTATGTGGATACCCTGTGCTTATAAGTATTTTAACACTATTCATAATATTTTTAAATAACCTCCTTGTTCACCAGTCTCCTGAACTATAATGATTTTCCTTGATAGAAGGAACTGAGTCTTATTCCCTTTTGTTTCTCCAGCACTGAGTATAGTATAATAATACTTGACAAATAGCTATTGCAGATATCTTTGAATGGATAGTTTGGGACCCAATTGGGAAAACCTTAAATGAAATACCGGTTTGTTGACCTTTTTAATAATGCCAACAGAAAGTCTTTTGTGAAGGAATTAGTCCCGATAGCGATGATAGACCCAGTTCCACCTTGCTTGCTCAATTAGTACTATGAAACAGTGGCACATTTGCAAGAACGGGTAAATATGTACTTGAGTATGAAATTAGATTCCATCTTATACAAATTAAAACATAACCTTTATTGATTGGGTACCAAATGTTTAGGGAAAATTCTGAGATAAACTTTAAATTCTCTCCATTGTAAAGTTACTATCAGCTTAATTTCATATTTTCTATTACCTTCATCCATTTTGCAGAACAGCTGTAGTCTATGGGATCATGTCAGAAAAAATTCATAGTTTAGAGGATACTACTTGAGCTGAAAAACAGAATAAAATGTATCATTATTATAGAACCATTTTTTAAAGCCCATTTAAGTATCTGCAAAAAAAAAATGATTAGACAGCTTGAAACCTGAGGCATCCTTGATTATTCCATCAGAACATCAGCATCGTTATTGCTGGAACATTAAAATCACAATCTTCCTGTTAATCAGCTGGACTAGAAATCAAAAAAGATATAACTTGAAAATCCTCATCTTCTATTAATAAAATGTTTTAATTTGGAATCAGTTGTCAGAAACAGATATGGATTTTTTGTCTTTACCATTTCAAAACAAATTTCTGAAAATAAATCAAACCCTACTAGTGTGAAATGAGCCATTTTCCTCTCTCCTCTTCGTGTGCCCATGCACCCTACCAGGACTGCAGGGATCTTTGTTTTATGTTCCCCGGAGACAGAATCTGAGCCTGAAGAGGCATGCAGTCAGGGAATCTCCTCATGAGATCACTGAGTGAAACAGGCAGGGATTTGAGGTAGCAGTGGTGGTCCTGCAGGGAGTCTGTGTGTCTTTCCCAGCTGGGCAGATCCCACTTTGAGAAAGAGCGGCAAGCACTGGACACCTAGCAAGTTCCCTTTTCTGTTACTTCATTGGAGGGCAAGTGATCACGGCCTTCATGCTGTCTTTCCTGTCTGGTTAGAAAAATGATGGAAATTGTCAAAGTGGGTCACTTACTGTTTATTACTGCTCTCAGGAAAAATTTGTCAGAACAGTGAGAAAGGATTCCCAGTGCAGAGGCCAGGAGAAACCAACAAAGGTCCCTAGGGTGGCCAGAATGCTGTCACCTGTAATGAACACAGAAGTAGTGGCATGCAGTTAAGGAAAATGACAACTGCAGTGCTATAAAACCTTGTACTTAGGAACTTTACTTACCCTTGGCAATATTATTTTCCAAGGATACACCTCCAGGGAGCCCTATCCCTCAGATTGGAAACCATTGCTGCTGGTGTTTCAGGACGTCTATGGAGAATAGTGGTGGGGATTTTTCTTTAGTTCATACAACTTTCTAGAAATACAGAATAAATGGGGTAGATTTCTTGACCGCCAAGTCTTGAAATATTTTGACAAACTGGGGCAGAGAGCTGCATTAGAAATGAACCTGCAGTCCAGGCAGACCTGTTTTCTATTCTAGGTCCATAATGTGTGCAAAGCACCGTGCTTGGTGGTGTGAGAGATCAGAGTTACACAAAGTTTAATTCCTTGATGAGGAAATGAGAAATGCTTATGCTTAAAAATCTCATGTGATGGGGGACACAGATGAGCTGGCAGAAAATAGAGAATGGTGAAACCCCCCCTTTTTAAACAGCTTATGTTTTGATGATCTATGAAATGTTATATCACATTTACATGGCTCAATATGAGGAGAAAATTTACAAATTATGAGTGAAGTGTGAACTTACTTCAAAGTGTGAATGAAGTATGAACTTGGGTGTTCGCTTTAAAAAACCTCCGTGTGTGTGTGTGTGTATGCCTTTCTTCAGTTTGGTATAGAACTTGGGAATCCTTGAGATTTTTCCTGCAGAATTTGGTGGGGATATATATGTAGTTAGCTGGGAGAAATGGCGGATGACCTTCAACGGATTCTTAAAGAATTCTGTGACTAAGAAGAAATTGAGAACCACTGATTTACAGACTCTTACCCCAACTTTCCCATATCATTTACTTCTCTGCACCTCCATTTCAATCCATTTTCATCTAACAGTTTGACAACTGTTTTGTTAACAGCAAAAAGTGGGTAGATGCTTTTATTTGTTCAATGCCATTGAATTAAAGTTTATATGCCACGGTCTTAATTTTAAAAATAAGCATGTTCACAGCGAAGTAAGTCAGAAGGCAAAAGAAGAAAAATACCAGATGGTTCCTCCCCTAGGAGGAATATAAGGGAACCAAATAAGGATCAACGAAAGGAGTAAGAACAATAATAATAATAATAACAACAATAAAGACACAAAGCCAAAAATGAAAAGACAAACTGGGGACACTTGGTGGGGAGTGGGGAGGAGGAGGGCGGAGGGCAGACGGGAGCACGGGGGACTGGGGTGATGGTGCACTGGTGATACGGTGATGGGGAATACATGGGGATTACAATTGATGTCAAATATATGTAAATTTAAAAAAAATTTATATTAAAAAAAAGAAAAAGAAGCATGTTCAACATCTTACTCGTAATGAGCCAGCCAGTGAACACTCACCAGGTGCTGGTCGGGCAGTACACCTCACATGCGTTCAGTCCTTTAGCCCCCAGGCTCTCCCTAAGGTAACAGGTACCAGCCCCATTTACACACAAGGAAACTGAGGCTCAGTGAGTATTTAACTCCGCCTGGCCCCAAATTCTGCAGGAAAAATCTCAAGGATTCCCAAGTTCTGTACCAAACTGAAGAAAGGCATATATAAAAATATATGTGTGTATGTATATGTATAGGCATATATAGATATGCATATATGTGTGTATATGTAGGCATATATAAGAAAGGAATATATATAAGAAAGGCATATATACATATACATGTATGTGTATACACACACATACATGGAGATCTTTTTAAGAGAACACCCAAGTTCATATTTCATTCATGCTTTCTGTCTTAAGTCTGAAGCTGCTGCCCCTTACCCTGTTCACTAAATTGTCTTATGATTTATAAGCTATCTTGTTTTCTTTCCTCAAAAAGCTTCACTAAACTCTTATAACTTGCAATTTGCCTTTTACGATTCCTGATGTTCTCCTTTTTCTTTTTAAAATGGCTTTTGAAGTAGACTGGCTTCTGCAGTGTAATGGCCATCTGGCATATGTGTGCAAACTGTCAGCAATATCATCAACATAAAGGAATACATGTTAATTAAAATCCAGATCATTCCATCAGATTTAGAAGTAATATTGATCTGTTTTTTAATTTGTTTAACAAACTTGTGTGAAGAATTTACTGTGTACTTGCTTGACATCATTGTATTCTCTGTCAAGACTCCAGATCATGGAGGAATGTAGAGACTTAGAGGGGAGACATTTTCAAACTACACCTTCCATCTGCTCCATCCCTCATCCCTGTTGATAAGCATTACCTGTAATGCTGGTGGTACTGAGGGAACTACTACACATAGGGACTCTGTTAGATACAGAAGGAAGATGAAGAAATATCATATTATTTGAAACCATCTTCATTTTACAGAATGTTGAATAAGAAATACAGCTTGGAAGTTCAGGATCACTGATATGTTTGGAAATTACATACATTTTATTTACATATCATTATCATGTGATTAAAAACTTTAGGATAAGGTTATTGTAGCCTAACTAACCTCTTTAAAGTATTTGACTGAGCAAACTAAGTTCAAGGTCTTTTATAGCATTATTGCTCAACCCCCTTTTGCAGTTAAAAAAAGAGAAATGCTAAGTGGCTAACATTTTGAAAATGTGCTTCAAAGAAAACATCGCAAAAGCCACATTACTTTATTGCTCTGCCTTTCCTCTTGTAATTCCAGGTAAGGCACTGACGTTTCTCCTGCTGCAGCCACCAAGCCCCAAACTCCCTCCACATAGCACTATTCGAAGGACAGCCATTGATCTGATCGGGCGTGGCTTCACTGTGTGGGAGCCCTACATGGATGTGTCAGCTGTCCTGATGGGGCTACTCGAACTCTGTGCCGACGCTGAGAAGCAGCTTGCCAAGTACGTGCCAATTCCAGTTAATTTGCTTTGATCATTTGTTTTGGTGGAGGTGATGAATTACCCTATATAAGTGGTATATTTTTGGTAGACCAAAGTCAAGGGCAAATATCTCAATCTATGACATTCTGGAGATACACAGTGAAAGAGAACTGGGTTTCTATAATTTTGTCTTCATCAGGATTTAACATTGTGCTAGTGCATGATTGATCTGTGTTTAAATTATGTTTATTATGCCTGGAGATATTAGCTAATAATAGTACAAACATATTTATAAGAAAAATTACATATATACACACACCCATATTTATACATGTACACATGCCATATATATATTTGTTGAAAAAGACATAGCCAAATCATTTGGAGAATTACTCCTTTGCACACATATTAATTTTTAAATCAATTATTTGTGGTTTCAACCAGCAGTAAAAAATCAACCATAAAGAGGTTGTAGTAATATAGGGAGGCAGTGATGAGGATGATGGAATAGGAAGATGAGCTGAGGAATCTGTTCAGATGAAATAAGTTGGAAACATTTGGTAAGCAGATAGCTGGGAAGGAATTGGAGTAATGGGAGTAAAGGTTAGTGTTAACTTGAGACATTAGCCTTTCTATTTTCTCAGATGACATAAACATATTCAAAATATAATGTGAAATTAACCACTGCAACCATCTTAAGTCATATAACTCAGTGACACTAAAGTGCATCCACAGTATTACACATCCCTTACCACTCTCTTGTTGCTGGGAGTGGTCACCCCAAGAAACTCTTCCCCATGAAGCAGTTACTTCCCATATTCCTAGTCTGCATTCTCATAAGACCCTGGCAATTACTCATCTGTTTTCTGTTTCTATGGATTTGCATGTTTTGGATATTTCATATAAATGGAATTTATTCACCGTGTGGCCTTTAATGTCTGGCTTCAAACTTGTACCATAATATTTCCAAGGTTAATGGCACGTATCAACACTTCTTTTTTCCTTTTCATAGCAGTATAATATTCCATCGTACGGATATACTATCTTTGCTAATGGACATTTGGGTTGTTTCTGCCTTTCAGTCTTGTGAGTGGATTTGCTATGAATGTTCATGTACAAGTATTTGTTTGAATAGCTGTTTTCATTTGTCCTGGATAGCCCTAGTGGAATTGCTAGGTCATAGGATAATTTTATTTTATTTATTTTTTTAAAGATTTATTTATTTATGCATACAAGAGCTGGGGTACAGGCCAGAGTCCAGGGAGGTGAGAGGATTCACCAGAGTGAGGAACAGAACAGGCAGACTGACTGAAACATATTGCTGAGGGCAGCAGCGAGCATGACAGGAGAGGTCTACTGTGCCATGAGGATCCCCTCCCTGGCCGGCAGCAGGGATCGAACTCGTGTTGCAGTGGCTGCGGTTTACCTCATAGTGTGTTGCTTAACCCACTGCGCCACCAAAGAGGCCCCATAGGATAATTTTACATTTAACTTACTGAGGAACCACAAAACTGTTTCTACAGTGGCTCACCACTTTATATTCTTGCCAGCAGAGTACAAGTTTATTTTCTCTGCATCCTACCACCACTTGCCTTCTCCTGGTTTAATTGTAGCCAGACCTAGTGGGTATGAATTCCTTGTGGTAGGAACTTTTAAACTATCCCATGATTCCTGCTTTAATGTAAAATTACCACACTTCTTTGGTTTTCTCAATGAATGGCATTTCATTCTCACTATTGTCCTCTTACTAGTGGTCAACCTTAAAAAACTGGTCTTTGGGAAAACCTCAGAACATGTCATAACCTCCCAAACCCTTACCCCACCTCTAGGTTTACCCTCCCAAGCAGTGCTCTGACTGTTTCTGCGACTTTCTTGATGCTCTTGAGAAGATTTTTAACATCTTTTGATTATCCAGAATTTATGAGACAGTTTTCAAATCTGACCTAAACACAATTTCAACAGTATACACTCTTGTTGTCTTGGACAAGTGATTTTTACTTTAGGTTTAGTACTTAATATTTTATTTTTAAATTAGCCTGTGTGAAGCTTATATCAGCAAACATAAAATGCACTTGTGTTTTATCTACGTGTAGTATGTTCAGAGACACAAATACTATAGTTTTTCAGTAGGTAATTTAAATCTTGCTATTACATCCTTTTCTGTCATGAAGATTAGTATGATTCTCTATACACAGCTCTGAATAAATGAATGTATCAGCATGTAGCCTTGAGGAGTCCAATGTAATTTTCATCATGATAAATTGCATAATAAGCAAGAAAATGTTTGCTTATTAATCTATAACAAGATTTAGATTGAAAATGGCCTGTTACATCCAAGCCACACTGGGCACAGACTGCAGAAGGACCAAGGCGGGGTGAAGTGGACCAGATACCTGGAGGGAAGCTTTTGTGTTATACTTACTTCTTAAAAATTACAGTTCATGTTTATTGGAAAAAGAAAAAAGCATAAACATTTCCTTCCTTATTTCCATTCTTGTGAGCTGACAAGGGAGGGTGTTATGCAAGAGCAGCTAGCTCAAGCCTGCAACTGCCTTCTGGAGAACACACGTGAGAGCTATATCTCTCATTGTCTCCTGAACATGGGCATCCTTTGATAGAGCCAAGTCCTGAGTGGTCTCCAAAAAAAAAAACTGTGGAAAGCTCAGGATTAAGGGGGCATTCTTCCAGATTTAATGATGTCTTTATTTTAGAGCTATTTCTAAAATATTTTGACATCTTTGAAGTTAAAACAAGTTCTCTTTGAATGGTTTAAACTGTGTTCACCAGCTAAGCAAGTGTTTATTGAGTAGCTAATACATAAAAGGGACAATGTTAGAATTACATGCAGTTACAAAGTTGCTTCAAACCAAGGTGTCTTTTCCAAACCATTTGCTTTCTTGCAGGGTAGGTAGAAGAACCTGTCCAGAAAGGGTAGTGTTAGGAAGTAAGAACAGAAACTTACTTGTTCTGAAGTCGGGTTGCCAGAAGGTTTCATGGAGGCCACTGTCTGGGCTTGGCTGTGAGTGCCCTCTTGCCGTGTGCTCACATGACCTGTTTGTGCTCATGACTGAGGAGAGCGAGAGAACAAGTCCTCTGTTGTCTCTTATGGGAGTACAGATGCTCTCACTTCAGTCTCGCAGTCATGGCCTCATGTAACCCTAAGTAACTCCCAAAGGCCCCGTCGCCACTGACTATCACATGGGGGGATAGGGCTTCAATTATGATTTTTAGGGAGATACAACACTAGTCCATCACACAGGACCGTGATTTGCAGGTCATTTGAAAAGAGCTTGTGTTTCCCTCTGAATATTCTTTGACTTGTAAGATGGGGAAGTTTTGCAGTTTTAGACAGTGGAATGAATGGAAGTGACCTTACGTGTAACTTTTAAAGTGTTTTTACCCAGATGGAGTTAGAGTTGGAATGGGATTAATGAGCAGTTATGTAGCAGTGAGCCTGACCTACATGGACTGTTATTCTATTCATGACTTTTACATAATATCTATCATCTCTGGTTTCATATTGAATGTGTATACTGAAACACTGGGTAGAATAATGGGGCCTATCACTTTTTTAAGATTAAAAACTGAAACCAAAAACCTATCCTGTAAACCTACATAACCAATGATCTGTGCAACAACAAGATTGGAAGGACAGATGAAAACAGTGAGTTCTGTATTTCCCTTCAGATTCCAGGAAAAGGCAAACACCCCTTTAATTTTAAGCCTCTGATAGTATGATCCTCTTTCAGTCAGTTAGAATCCCACATTAAAATATATCACATACACAGTGCACTTTCGACTTTCAAGATCACTACATGCAGAATTAGAGTCCATCTGTTGGGACCACCAGATCAATTACTTTGACTTCATTGCCTGGTCAATTCAGTCAACTAACTGGCTTAAGTGATTTTTTTTCCTGGTAAATTTTCCAGGTAACTTCATTGAGTGCAAAACTCCTGAGCTGTGCTCTGTCCACTCTGGTGGGGATGGGGTGGAAAGGTGGTATGGGTGGGTGGGAGTGAAGGGGAACAGATTCAGAGCTGGGAGGTACAAACCCAACTGGCATAGAGTTTGCCATACAAAATTAATCCATAATGCCTGGCATAGTGAGGTTCAGGGCTAATGGTCTGAAATACACAGCTTTGTTGTTACTGTTTTTTAATTCAATAATTGCTAACTGAGTGCCATAGCCAATGTAGAACCCCGCATGGACTTCCACAGAGATTGAGCAGAGGAGAGGAGCAAGAGTGTAAATACTATAATTAAAAAAAAAAAAATAGAACAGTTAGGACCAGCTTTGATGTTAGTCCAATTACAGGATCATGGGTGTTGAAAGACATGAGTTATAAATTGGTGAAACTAGATCATGGAGGACTTGAGATACAAGATCTAATAATAACAAGTCATTGGTTCCAAGCCAAGGAGTTTATGATTTTTTTTAGAAACACTAAGATCCACCGAGGTTTTTAAGCAGGTTAGCCATGGACTAGAAGTGGTGCGTTGGGAAGATTGCTCTGGCCGTGGATGCTCTTATTCCCCACAGCCTTGGCATTTGCTGTTACAACACCCACTGGCCTCCCACTTTTGCCCTGTGGATACTCTAGAGATCATTACAGAGTCCTCAGCTCAGAGCAATTGATGTGCCCACATCTCTATAGTTCTGTAGTCAGACGCCCAGCAGAACATCAGTGCCAGATGCAGACAATGGGAATCACTCAGGACAGACACTGGCACTGCTACAAATAGTCAAACTTGGGGCAATACTTTCTGTGTCTTTGGTTGGCTCCTTCCCTATTCCTCTACAGCTCCTCTTGCAGGCCCCAGCTTCACAATTTTCTTGATTCGAAGTTTACCAATTTCTCCAGATTTGCAAGATTATTTTCTCAGTTGGAGGAAGAGTGACATGTGATGAGGCCTTTAACTTAGAACCAATGACCTGCTGTTATTGTATCTCGTTTCCTTTTTCTTGGGAGTGGTGTCTTTGGTCAGAGGAGGCATCTGTGATACATATGATCTAGGTAGGGGCGGGGTTTCTAATCAGCCTTCGGAAGGAAGTCTGTTATGTGCCCATTTTACAGGCACCGTGCTTACTTAGTAGAGTAGGGTGGAGCGGACAATTTCCACTTGTCTCAGTTGCATGAGTCTCAGCTACAACATCATCCCCTTCCTGCCTGAAAGTATATCCTTAACATTTCACTATAACCTTGGCTCCTCACAGGACTTCCCTAGATGTGCTTTCTCCTTCAGAAAACCCTGAAAGAGCCCACGTCCAAGGGAAGTTCTGGGGCAGACACAAGAGGCTGTGCCAGAGCACAGAAAAGCCGAACTTCATTGCTGCTCTTGGCGTCCCACATGCACTGCTTCCTTCTGCACGAGGCCTTCCAGATGTGAGACAGCCTGTCGGAAACAGACATCTGTTCCCCTGGCTGGCTGACTGTTTGGCAGTGTGGTGCCTCGCAGATCTCCTTTTTAACTCCAGCATTCTGGGAGTTTATTGATCTTATGACATTTGTTTAAAATTATTCAATTAACATATCAAGTGTTTGTTTCAGTCTCCACACTGACCCATCCATACTGATGAAAGAAATGAAACATCATAGTACGTCAAGGAAGTTTTAGTAGCTGGTGAAGTTTTAAAAACTTGACTCTTAAAATATGACCTGAACTTTATGATCATTATTACACAATCTAGTCCCAACACTATTCACATAGTAAACATTTTTTTCTTTTGCTGAGTAGCATGATAATAAAAATTAGTAAATTCAAACCAGAAATGAAACCTACTAACCTACCCCATTTCATGCTGAACACCTCTTTTTGGCCCTCTGGGAACCCACAAATCAGGATCTCCCTTGGGGGCAACACACCCAGCCATTCATTCCTTCTGTTCATTCCTTAATAATTTCACATTTTCTTTTTAGCAGTAAAAATCAGAGGAATGCCTTACATCATCCTCTCCTCCAAGTTCCTGCTTCATACCTATCCTCAGTTTGAGGGAAAAATAGATATTTTACATTATCAGTCAGACATAAGCAGTATAATAATCCCAAAGAAATACCAAGTAGAATTTTCTATAATCCATTTAACTTCTTTTAATAATGATGAAAACATCTGTTTACTGCATCTTTATTTTCAACTGAAATTGAAATAAATGATTCTGAAGTTAAAATATTGATTCTTAGGTAAATTATGGAGATACTGGCAACCTTTTTGAGAATTTTTAGTGAAAATAATCCAGTTCACACATGAGCTGTGTATGCCAAAGGGAAACTTAACTTATTATTTACTAAGGTCAGGACATTTCATATGGATACTTAAGTTTAAAGTTATTTAACTTTAAGAAATTATAACTGAATCTATAACTGAATTTTATAACGGAAGAAGAAATTTTAACTGAATCTTGTACTAAGTAACAAAATATGCTGTATACAGTTGATGTGTGGATCACATGCCACATTTTAGTTAAAAGTCATAATACTTTCACAGGAGTTATATATAGGAATAAAGGGCGCTTGAAAACAGAACATATTCATTTTTTTGTTTTAGGAGTATAAAGTATACAGGATCATTATCCTATCAAGACATTCTTATCATTTAGAAAATTTTATTTCATAAATTTTTATATATATATAAAGACTGGACCTTGTCATGTGTGCATTCTTAATAGAATGTTTAGAATAAGTATCAGTTAATATAATCTTTGCAACAATACAAAATAACATACTGACTAGTACGTTGGTTCTATAAGGATCGAATGTGGGGTAAACTGTCAATGCTGACAGTATTTCAAGCTAAAAGTAATGTACAAACTAAAAATAATTTAGACATGTGCCATCCTCTGATAATTTTATGGCCAGGAGTGAATTTTGCTTATTTTCAATATACAGTATTACCCAAAACAGAGCTTTTTAATGTGACCTTCCAAACAAATTCTTACCTTCAACTTTTTTAGGAAAAAAACTGAAAATGCTCAGCACAATATCCATTCTTGCTTTATTCTTGAGTGTTGTGATATGTATTCAGTACTCGCACTTGATAATTTGTTAACAAGACTTTTTAACACTTTGGACAGATGCACATACTGTTTTCAATCTTCACGGTTAATTATTCGATTTTGTATTTGATGCCAGAACACCCTGACTCCTAATCACTGCTCATTGTTGCAAGTCCATTATATTCTAACTGTTTGAGTGCTCCCATTGACCTTGAACTGACGTTATAAGCTGTGTCTAATCTTTTCAGTCTATATTTCTAATGCTTCTTTTCTTTTTTCCTTTTTTTCTGATCCCTGTTTAGCATCACAATGGGGCTGCCTCTGAGCCCAGCAGCTGACTCCGCCCGCTCGGCCAGGCATGCCCTCTCACTCATTGCCACGGCCAGACCACCCGCCTTCATCACGACCATAGCCAAAGAGGTGAGCAGAACTTGGCATGTGCCCCACTGACTCATTTGGAGGAATTATTTGATATTTTCAGAGGGTCTGTGTCCACAAATACTCCTTCCAGTTTGTCCTAGAGAAATGCAGTTAATCGTTTAGTATTGAGATGAATCTACATGTGTCTGTGTGCATTCACCCTGGATTCCAAAGCAGTGCCTTCATTACGTTTGCTTTTGTATTTGTTTCTGGTCTCAAATTTAATTCACTTGAAAAGATTTGACAATTATTTTTCAACCAGAAATATAGCAGGTTTATTCAAATTAGAGCACATTAAAAGTATTCACATTTTACAAGTGTAAGCACCTACCTGTAATCAAAACTAAACTTCTTATTAACACTGGCTCTCCAACTGTAAACAAAAACTCAAGTCATAAACTTGCTAATTGTTTTTCCTATTACATGTCACAGATAAAGACTTGAATGCCAATTGATTCTCACATTCTCAGCGTTCTAACTAATTGCCCACATCTAACTGAAAAACTAGTAAAGAACAATGAACCAATTATAGGCTCTTTCCTATAAGTCTTAGTAGTGGGAGGGGAAGGAAAGGACAGCAAGGGCCTACCTCTTTTGGAAAGGTGTGTTATGTTTCAGTCTGAATGATGTGCAGACCTGGTGTCCATACGTTAGTACTCTTAGTTGTTTTTCTAGTAACTATGAAGAATTTTAAAATACTAAAAAAATACTAAATAAATTAAAATACTAAATAAATATTAAATAAATTTTAAAATAGTAAATAAAATACTAAATACATAAAGGTCTGCCCCAAACCTGTTGAGCCTGCATCTGCCCTGGAGCCATCCATAAGGGCAGGCAGCAAATAGGTGTGACAGGAAGTCAGCTGGAGGGCACGCAAGGAGTGCTGGTAGCAGATTGTGTGGCTGTGAATTCAAGTCTAGAGTAAATTTATAGACCAAGGTGTGTGCTATTCTATTAGTCATAATGTTAACTGAAGTGTCACTGTATTTAAAATACACATGTGTATTTATCTCTTTTATGAATGCATTATATAAAGTGTGTGTATATATAAATGAACAGATTTATTAGCCATGATTTTTTTGACCAGTTTTCCCATCAGCGGAGTATGTATAGATCATGATAGTGAGTATATTCAGTGACCCTACATCAGCCTGACCCCATGTACAGTTCTTTAAATGTCAGTCATTAAACTTTCTCTTTAAAGAGAGTGAACAAGTATTCATATTAGTTGTTTTTTCAACTTAAAAAAAAAAAAAACAACTGCTTAAGGTTTGTTCTTTTCCAGCATTTGGTTAGAGAGGTAATTTTTTAAATTTTTTAATGTAGTAATCCTCACTTACTGCCTTTTCAAATGAGCTGTCCCTCTAGAGTTTTAGAGTCAGATATTCAAGTATCCCTCACTATTACTGCTGCCCACTGGGCCATTCCCATGCCCATTTCTCCAGGACTTGTACAGGGGCCATTAGTAGCTCTTTCTCCTCTAAACTTAAGACTTACAATTTGTATGAGGGGAAAAAATTTCACACTGAGTTGATATTTATGAGCCTCACTGTCTCTTAGAAGACAGTGAAACATGTTCTCTTTTTTTTTTTTTTAAAGATGTATTTATTTATGCATACAGAGCTGGGGTACAGGTCAGAGTCGCAGGAGGTAACAGGATTCACTAGACAGAGTAGGGAGCAGAACAGGCAGACTGACGGAATCACACTACCTAGGGCAGCAGCGGGCGAGGCAGGAGAGGTCTGCTGCGCCATGTGGGTCCCTCCCTGGCCGACAGCAGGGATCGAACTTGTGCTGCAGTGACTGCGGTTTGCTTCATAGTGCTTAACCCACTGCGCCACCAGGGAGGCCCGCATGTTCTCTTAGAAGCATGTTCATTTGAATTTCTCAGCTTGTTATAAACTACCTAGAACATACCTGGGACATGGTAAGACTCCATAAGCATCGTTTAATGTTATTACTTGAGAACAAAGATCCCTTCTTATACTTGTAGGTATCCCCTAGCTGCCACCCCAACCCCTCCCTCCCCGCCAGTGGCAGACCTACCAAATTCACAAATCTAACACTGGTCTTTATTCAAAAACATCATGGTAATAACGTGTTCAAGTCTCATCTATTTCCAGTAACTTATGGAACTTTGAGAATACTTATTGAGTTTGTATTGTACTAAATGATTTTCTTCTGCAGTCAAAAGTATTTCCTGACACCTCCTCTGGCACCCTCCCCTCACCAAAAATAAAATAGACAAAACTTGTAAGCACACTGTAGACCTAAGGCTTGAGGTGGGAAGGATCAGTACAGGAGAAGGAAGAACACAAGGGACTGTGATGATGGTTCATAGGTGATGAGGTGATGAGAGATTTATGGGAATTTACTCATTTACTACACAAAAATGAATAATAACGTAAGGGAAAAAAATTTTTTTAAAAAAAGTATTTCTTGACCCTCCTGAAAGGCTTATTTTTTGTTTTGTATTTTAAAAATGTATTAGTAAGTGAAAAATAAACCTGTGACTAGAAATGTAAAACTCTATCAAGTGTCAACCATCCTACAGAGTGGCCATGTTTTTCTAGGTGCACAGACACACGGCGCTCGCAGCCAATACCCAGTCCCAGCAGAATATCCACACTACGGCGCTTGCACGAGCCAAAGGGGAAATTCTGAGAGTCATTGAAATTCTTATTGAAAAGATGCCCACAGATGTTGTGGATCTTCTGGTGGAGGTAAGAATTTCCGGTTTCATATGACACATAAGCAGCACACATTACATCTAATCAGTATAAATATAAAAGTCAGCCTCTCTAGTTCTAGCATTTTTAAAAGAAAGATAACAAGATGTACTAATTTCTGTACCCTTTTTGGAGACCTTATTTAAATTTCCTAAAGCATCAGAATGTTCAGATGGAATTGGCCTGTTAAGAGTAATTTTTAAGGTTACATTCTCTTTGAGAGCCTTCATTATGAATAAAACACAACATGTACTGTGCTTGAATGAGTGGTGGCTGTGCTACATAAGTATGAACTGCCTTTAAAGTAAACAAGTCTTGATTTCTTTATTTTATCATGCTGTTTATAAGTATTTTTCATAGTCAAGAGAAAGGATCCCCGATAGTATAAAATAAATATAATTCATTTTGGTAAATATACAGTAGGCTTAAACTAAATATTAAAATTGAATAGTCTAGAAGTTTCAGAGGTAGATGAGGACTAAGTTAATTCAAATTTTATAAAGGTAAGTATTTGAAATTCATGTTAGATTTGTACCTTTTATTTTTTTGTTAACAGGTTATGGATATCATTATGTACTGCCTTGAAGGATCTTTAGTTAAAAAGAAAGGTCTTCAAGAATGTTTCCCAGCCATTTGCAGGTAAAGAAGCTTTGACAGCATGTAAAATGTATCATTTTCTATAACAAATTATTTTTTTAATTTTAACAGTGATTTAATAGTTTTGCTCAGTTAGAAATCCAATTGTTAATTAATATCTGCTTACTTTCTGAAATAGTTTAGGCAGCCGATGGTCAAATATAAAAGAAACATCCATCTGACATTAGGTGTGAAAAGGTTTTCTTAAAACTTTAAAAAGTGAAGCATCATCATGTATTGGTTATGTCTGTATGTCTATATGTTCATGTCCATTACTGCATTAGTATTTACAGTACAGACAGAGGAGAGAAGACATATTTTTCAACCAATAGAAGCCTTGGTGCAGCACTTTTGCTGATAAATTTAATTTCTAGTATAAAGCCTAGCAGGACAATTTATATTCTCCTATTCAGTGTAGTTGCTTCCCCTATAGGAAAATAAGGGGAGAAGGGGAGGGAGGAAGCAATTACTATTATTAAAACTTGTATAAACAACGTCACATATATTAAGTATAAATCTTATTTATGTGTATAGAATATAACTGTTATGAAATAGAGATTTTATTTTAAATATAAGAATAGAGTAACCGTGTTTATTTTTCTTTTAGAGTGGTTTTTAGTTTTCAAAAGGTTTATAGGTTGAGGGACATTTTATTATGAAATCTTTGCCTGCATCTAATCAGTAGCAGTAGTGCTTAAATATGTCGAAGATCACTGATTTTGTAACCACACAACCAGGAGGTATTGTTAAGACAGGTTTAGTGGTGGCCTTAGTTCTCTTTGCTCTGCTCTGAGTTCATTGTCGTGGAAAGCTTTGCTTTGGACTGTAAGTTTCCTGAGAGCTGTGCTGTTATTCGAGACATCTTTGTCTTCTGGATTTCCTGACGTTTCAGCAAGTGTCTGCTAAATTAGCTGTATGCCAGGAGCGTTCTTTCCCTGTATTCACAATAAACCTTGATAGCCCAGCCTCTTCATCTTGCCATTTCTGACTTGGATCACTCAGGGAAAACAAGAGCAGATATGCTCTGGTATTCAGTGCACTGAGCACACTTTCTTTTGATAGAAATACAGGCATGTTAGAATATTGTCATTTGCCCACTTAATTCTGGACTGTGTTCTTTTTGTTAAGAACCGCGTCTTAAATATTTTCATACAATAACATGTTAGTACATATAACTGCTGTATTCTCAGTTGATTGTTCTTCAAGGAAATGTCCAAGTGAAAACGTGAATTTGTCTGTCTCTCAGCAGAGTTGAGGAAGCAGTTTTGTTAGCACTTAGCTTACTGAATGTCAGCAAAGCACTCCTTATAGAACCAGTCACTGCCATGTAAATAAGCCTCCTGTAGTTACTGTGAGGAAATTGCACTGTTTAAAGGGTCTGTTTTTCCCCGTTGCTGGAAGTCTGCCTCCTTCCTATGCAGCATATAACTGTTCCTTAAATCAGCTTAGCTTGCTGCCTCTCTACTTTTGTTTGCTCTTGTTTAATCACTAGAGAGTAAGGACTGTGCTTGAATGCCAAGGAGACATGTCTAAACTGAACACTCAGTACCAGTTTTCTCATCTTTGGCAGAAAGCATTTTTATTTTGTTTATTAATTTGATACCATTCATTGCATACCTACTATGTATCAAGTATTAGCTAGACCCTAGGGAAACAATGATGAATAAATTGTTATCCTCAAGGAGCTCAGAATCTAATAGGGCAGGTCATTATAAAGATAAATAATTCCAACTTATTGGGAACTGTGTTGTGTGCTGGCATAGAATACACACCAGGGACAGAGCTGGGAATTAATGCAGGGCTTAACTCTGGGTAAGGGAGTCTGAGAAAGTTTCATAAAGGAGAATGCAGACTAATAATAAATGTGTGAAAGATGCTGGAAAAATAAAAGTGACTGCCAAGTGGAGGAAAGGATTTGTCCTCTGTAGGACAGTAGTGGTGAGAATGGTGGTGTGTTCTGGGAAAGCTTTGCAGAAGAGTGAAGAGTGTGGACTTTGCAGAATACTTGGTGCCGCCATCTTGAATTTCAGAAAGAACCAGATTGGCAAATATCTGGATGCACCAAAATGTACAGTGAGTCTGGTAAATTCTGTGTGGTAGTGTTTGGAATGTAGGTGGAGGATGGAAGTCTGCCAGAATGTGGGGCTTTGAATTCCATACAAAGATATTTGGACACCATTCTATATATAATGGGAGTCAGCAAATTTTATTCAAAAATCAATAATTCTTTTGCCAGAACACAGTTGATAAGACATAATCTTATATAATACTAGATTTGTAGCTAATAGTTGTTGACTCCCTCTTATTAAATCATATTGATATTATTAGAACTGTAAGGATAATAAGTCATACATATCATTTATATGAGTTAATTCATAAACATAGGAAGATGAGTAGCACTATAAGATTATATAGTTAATGCTAAATGTTAGTTGGAACAGATAGTAAATTATGGAGGACGTCAGAGTTTAATGGGACCTCAAAGTGTTATAGGTTGCTGCCATATTACCTATTTATTGATTTATACTAAGTTGATCAGTGAATAGCAACAAAGATATCACAGAAATTAGTTATTTTGTTGAATATCTGCCATATCCACATCATTGTAATAGGGGCCTTATCACACTTATCAGCTCTCTATGTCTAAATAAATATTTTTCACTAAATATGAAATTCTAGTCAGTCCATAACATAAATATCTGTGGTTTAGTCATGTGATAATAAAATCTTCTTTTTAGAGCTTTTCCTTTTCTTTACCTTTTCTTAATGATGCTATGGGTTTAAACTTAAGCTAATCTCTGTAATGTTGCTTTATAGCCATATTTGGCAGTCATGGGTGGTATATAATAAAAAAGTATAAAATTTCACTGTTTTTGTTTTTTTTTCAGTTTCCATATTTATTTATTTTTTTTAGACATATAATATTTTATTTTTTTAATTTATCTATATTTGACATCAATGGTAATCCCCATGTATTCCCCATCACCATATCACCAGTGCACTATCACCTCAGTCCCCCGTGCTCCCGTCTGCCCTCAACCCTCCCCCTCTTACCTCCCCTACAAGTGGCCCCAATTTGTCCTTGTCTTTTCATTTTTGTTTTTTGTGTCTTTATTGTTATTATTGTTCTTATTCCTTTCCTTAATCCTTATTTGGTTCCCTTATGTTCCTCCTAGGGGAGGAACCATCTGGTATTTTTCTTTTGCCTTCTGACTTACTTTGCTGAGCATAATCCCTTCCAGTTCCATCCATGTTCCTATGAATGCATCTAGTTTTCTTTTTTGATTGCTGAATAGTATTCCATCATGTGGATGTACCATAGCTTCCCGATGTGTTCTTTTTAAATGAGATGGTATTATCAAGACAAGAAAATGCTCTCTAGGTTTTTTTTTTTTAAGATTTATTTATTTATGCATACAAGCACTGGGGTACAGGCCAGAGGTGTGGGGAGGGGGGTGAGAAGATTCACCACAGAGAGCAGGGAGCAGAACAGGCAGATCAACGGAAATACACTGCTGAGGGGAGCAGCAGGCACAGCAGGAAAGGTCTGCCTTGCCATGTGGGTCCCCTCCCCGGGCAGGGATCGAACTCGTGCTGCAGTGGCTGCGGTTTGCTTCATAGTACGTTGCTTAACCCACTGCGCCACCAAGGAGGCCCTATTTAGGTATTTGGATAATGTTAGTTTTCTATGAGTTTCTTCATCTTAATAATGTGAAAACCCAAAATATATATGTGAAATTAGTAAATGTATCTTTGAAAGTATTTTATAAGTGTAAAAAGTACAGACTGAGAGTATTTCCATATATGCAAAAAATTGGTTTATGTTTAAAAATATTAAATAATTTACAGCTAATGTTATAAAGGTGATCTTCATATAGATCTTCAATGATTTGGAAATTATTCTGAGACTGCATATTAAAATAAAATTTCCATTTTATTGTCATCATAAAAAGTCTTCAGCTTTAGTTTAGGCTAACTTCTATATTTTGCTATATACTAATAGTCAGTTTCATTATTTCAGGTTTGTTGATTCATTCCAATTATTGATGCTTATGTAATGAGTGATGAATCCATTTGTTTATTTATATTGTTAACTGAATTTCTTTGTTCTCTGGCATCTTTAGTCAAACATATTTAAAGTTTAAGGTACAAACTGTAAATTCATTAAAAGAAAGGAGAATTGATAACAAAAAGTTGATTTTTCTTATTTTGTTCATACAACAGCATTTCTCTCAGTTGTTAGGATTTCTTGTAATATCTTTGGCTTGGGAGTGAAAATAGATGAAAACACATGCCAGTAAAATATGATAGGCATTCTTTCTCATCACTGACTAAAGAAACCTTACTTGCTGATATTGAAATGAGGTTACTGCAGTGTGTAATTTTCACAGTACATAAGGATTGTAATTTTTTAAATTTATACCATTTTACAAATTATCAACAGCTTTTAAACCTATTCTCTATTAACCAAGTAATTTCAGTACTTACTGGCTGACAGAACTCAGAACACAGATAAGAAGGTGGAATTTAAAAATAAGTATTGAATGCTTACTTCCTGTCACGCCCTGTGGGAAGTAGTCATACCTAAGTGTCGTTCCTGGCCTGTCTACAAGGGAATTCCCTCATTTCTAGCCTCTACCTGAGTCACTGCATCAGACCATCATGCAAACTGGGAGGCTGAGTTGAAGGACTCCCCTGCTGAGTCTCAGGTGCACCCAAGTTTGAAAACTAGCACTTGAGTCATCCAAAGTTGAGATCAATAATGTTGGAGTCATTATTTCTGGTGGCCATGTTTTTTGTAAAATCTTAGATCTGCAAACGCTTGGGTAGAATGAATTCAGACTTTCTAAGGAAACAACCTGAAACATTCCTTCAGGACATATATTCCAGTGATGCACCATTAGTTTTTAAAGACTTACTTTTAGATACTCTCAAAGAATGATCACTAAAAACTTTAACTTCAAACTGTTCATTAGTTGGCTTTTATATGAAGCCAAGTTAAAACAAAATACAAAAAACCCAGAACGTTTAGAAGCTACTATAAAAAAACACCCGGTCCATTTATTCCTCCACATATTCTAGTTTATATCCCTAGACAAAATTAAACCATCGGAGAGCTGCCTGTTTGGACCTCACTTTCTATCTTTTTATTCTATTATATTCTACAAACTTCCCTAAGTCCTTACTGTACTGTGTGTGTACATATAAATGGATATGTATGTTGTGAAATACATTTTAAATTTTACTTCAAGAGCTATAGAAACAAAAAATCATCATAAATGGAATTCCAACTCTGATTATTTTCTAAAAACAAAAAGTCTTCTTTGTATTATCTGAAGTATCCTAGATCTTCTTGAGGTAGTTTATGTGTCTGTAGATACTTTTCTATAATATATATTTAGTAGAAGATATAAAAATCACATAATTAAACTGCTATATAAAGTTTGTGGTCATAGGTTTAAATATAGCCTCATAATTCACAATTTTTCCAGAGATATTAAGTATATTATAACATCTATATTATATAACTATAATAATATAATACATCCATTAATAATACCAGAAAATTGTATAGATATCAATGTCCTTGTAAGAATATGGCATACATATCCTTCAAAAAATATCCATAAGCAAAATAGATCTACTGTCAGATTTTTTATCACTGTAATAAATAAGGCTAGATTATTACATCAGGATTAACCTGCAGTCTTCCTGAGGTGATGGTGCACTGTTGATATGGTGATGGGGAATACATGGGGATTACAATTGATGTCAAATATATATAAATAAAAAATAAATAAACTGCAGTCTTCTTTAGAACATAGATATATTAGCAACAAGGTGGTTACAACACTGAATTAATTTGATGTTTTGAATAAGCAAAGTAAGAAGTACTGGAAGGTAACATTTCAGAAATGAATTCCTCTAGATTCTCTCCCATCTCATTAGACTCTGCTCTGCTGTTGTTAGTCTCCTAGGTGACCTTCAAATAGACATCACCCAGCACTCTAAATAATTATTAAGAGGCAGAGGTACAGAGGGTTCTGAGTAATTTACATTTAATTGCCTGAACTATAAATAATACAGCAACCTCAGTTAAAACTACCCCCGACACTAAGAAAGTAGAACTCACTCCTTTCAAGGTTTGGGAGGAAAAACATCATTGAAGTTTCCTCTAAATTCATTGTTAAAATCGTTCCCCTGTTACTGAGCTTGAGTACCCTTGTCAAGTCCCGCAGCCAGCAGGCCGATCAGCACCGCATGCCATGTTGTCTCAGTTCATCCTTCCTCTTCTGGTCACTGTATAAATGCTGACTCTTACTGATGTGATAGCGCATGTTCCAGAAGTATAGAAGTGCACAGATTTGGCTGAATGGAGGGAAAAGCAGCACAGAGTATACACATGTGATAGTCACTTATTCTAAACTTTCTGGACAACTTTCAGGATTTGCTATTTATTTGGCAAAAATATTCTTTGCTAATCTCAGGATAGAAAAAAATTAAGTTGTTCATATAAAAATAGTCTCAAAGCTCAGTTAGAAAGGAAGATAAAGTAGCTCTAGAAATATAATGTGATTATAATATCATTGTTAAACTGAAGGTTATTTTATTATGTTCTTGAGGACTGGTAGTGGCATAATGCATGACAAATAAAGGATGACAGATTTTTTTAAATGAAATTGTAAGTTGATGGGAAGTAAGGATTACATTTGGAGATAAAAATATTTCAGGAATTTTTCATAGCAAAAATTAGATATGACTCTAAATATGATTTTCAGTCATTTGCAACTGCTCAATTATGTACATTATAAGTAGCTTGAGGACAGGGAGTATTTCATCCATTTCCTTTATACTGTCCTAAAGCAAGTAGTTGAAGCTTCTCTGGACAAAAGCCACATGCCCCAGAATTCCCAAGATAGGTCCTTATTTCATGCATTTTTATTCATTTAAAATTGAGCCAATTTATAGGACTTATAACTAGGGGCAATTTAATTTTGTGCCTTTTAAAGATCTGTTAAATAAATGCATTCACAGATTCAAAAGAAGTCCTTTGTTAGCTTTGTCCCAACTTTTCGTGTAAGATATATGAACACTGATGACTGGCACTCAGTCAGGGTGGATGAATAATGATGCCAACCCCACCACTTCTTAGGTCACATCCTTAATTTGATCATAATAAATGGCATCAGCCCTTTCACTTAAGCAGTGACCTCCTGCATTATTTTTTAAAATACAATTACAAATTGTAGAACTTGGAAAGGGCCTCAGGTTAAGAATTGCCCACACTCGTGTTTTACAAACATAAGAGTATTTTCGCACTGGCATTCAGAAGAAAACCAAGTCCATCTTTGCTGCCCGCAGTACATACCAAGCATGTGGCAGGGGACTCACGTGTCAGCTCATCTCCTGGCCAGATGGCTGCTGTGTTCAGGGCCCTCCTCCTCACTGCACCCTTCCTTCCAGCCCCTCACACCTCCTCTTGACTTTTGCTCTTCAGAGAACACTTTTCTCACTTTCATCCTTATCTTCTCTATAGCATTTCCTCCTCAGTTCAAAAGCATCTCTATTCTAAAACCCTTCTTCCCTCTGCCTCTCCTCCCTGTCCACCGTCCAAGCTCTGGCCTCTCCTTCTCCAGGCAAAGGATTCTGAACTCCATCCATTTTTTCATTCCTTGTGTCTTCTTGATCTCCTGTGGTTTGATCTTTGACCCCACTGTTTTGCTATTATTTCCCTGTCCTGCTTACAGACAAGGTTTTTGATTGCCAAATGTTTTTCTCTCTTTTGTGTGGTGGTTCTAACACTTCCTGGTCTTGGATGATTTTTTGCAGAAACACTGCAAAAAGAGTTTTTGTTTAATGAGATTGTTTCTATAGATTTTTAATATATTAAAAATTAAAACAAATTTTAAAAATATCTATTGGTTTATTTAAAATAAACTCAGTTCACATTGCTATGAACATGTTTTTATAGAAATTGACAACTTGCAAAAACAAAACAAAAAGTACTAAGAAAAGTAGCGTCAAGCATTGCTTAGTGTGTTTTTGACAGGTGGATTTTCATATTTGCACAGGTCTTTAATCTGTAGCCATATATTGTTTCCGTTGAATTATATGGCAAGAATCTAGCTATATACATATATCTTGTCCATATGCATATTGCACATACACATGTATACACATATATGTACACACATATACAACATTCAGAAGAAGTACTTGTTTGTACTTCCTGCTTTGTCATACTGACTAGTAAAATAACACAAACTCACAAGAGTCAGCATTAAATAAAATTAATTGTCACTGTTTTGTCGAGGATACTTCCAGGTGGAGATATTTTTTCTCTTTTATTCACTGCCCGTGATAAAAGCATATAAGGAAGGACTGAGAGCACAGTTGGTGCCGTTGGCTTGATTCAAACTAAAGCATAAACGGTTCCACCCATCATTGTTTTATGCCACCAGTGCAAAGTCAACACAATAAAATGATCCAGTTATAGCTCAGTGTTTCTGTAAAACAAGTTCTGATTTCACAGTCTCCTAGAAGTGTAAGGCCCAAGGAATCCACAGACCACACTGTGGAAACCACTGGTTCACAGGAATCCTTTTTGCCTGGAAATGTGACTTACTTCTTTTTTCTTAGACCTTCCGAGTTTTCTGGTCCCCCTGCATCCTACAGTTACAGACTTTCCTGAGACATAGCTGGCAGTTGTTCATAGGAGGAAAAAGTAGAATTGGTGCTATTTTAGGTGAACTTTAAAAAATGGGTAGATGCAGACCAGTCCTTCTGACTCCGACATCTGTGCTACATCCATGTGCAAAACTGGTTCTCCTTGAATGAAACACTATTAAATGTGACTCTGGATTTCTGACTGAGTCATTGATGACTTGGCAAAACTTATAGTGTGTATTCTCTTACATCGTGTCTTTCACTGCCAAGAATGAAGAAGTAAGTTCTCAAGCATTCTATGCATTGAAGTGAGCAATGCATTTAATGACTCAACTACTTGGGCTTCTTAGTAGATATTAAAATGACATAGTGGTAAAGAAGAAGCTAACTTTACAGGACACATTATATAAATTTCTCTCTGTACTTGCTCATTAGAAGATGGGCTTTATATAAAAACACTTTCATCTCTTTTGTCCTCCAAATGTAATTATATCTTACTAACAGTTGTTCACACTAAAGATACCAGAACAGTGCCGTACCATGCAGGCATTAAAAAGATTGGAACAGTTCATTTCTACTGACATGGAAAGTTGTCAGCAGAAAAACTAGCAAAGTTCAGAAGCATCTATAAAAGAAAATATAATTTAGGGAGAAGAAAACGACATGTTAGAATTTGTGTTCATGCATGTGTACCTATACCTATGAAGACAAAAGAAGATCTAGAGACACATACCCCAGGGTGTTTTTGTGGATACCAGGTGTGGTTAAGGGTGTAAGTGGTAAAAGTAATGTTTGCATCTTAACTATTTTCCTAGATTCATTATTTTTCTTTATGTTTTTTTACAATGAAGATGTATTAATTTAAAATTGGATTATATTAGAATAATTCGGAAGAAAGAAATAATAAAAATTTATCACTGGGAGAGTAATCACTGTCATTAAACATTAAAGCTATAGCATGGGTAAGATGCAAGAAATTCAAGTGAAATAAATATTTAACTTTTGAACTGAATGGAAAACATATCTAGACAGAAGAGCCCAAAATCCATATTTTCAGAGATAGTTTACTTTTTCTTAAACTGTGTTATTATGTAGACAGACTGATTGATTCTGCTTTTCAAGTAAAAAGCTGAATCAGCTATGCTCACCCTAAATGGGCACTTAAAATCCAGTAAGGAAATGAGCACTGTCTACTTTAGAACAGTACATGAGCTCATTTTTCAAAAAACTCTTCCAAACTTGTGGTTTTTCTTATCCCATATGGTGATAACAATAATTTGATGGAAAACAGTTTCTATCTGAATTTCCAGTAAAATTCTTATGTTACGTACCATTTTATAGTATACTTTTAAAAAATATCAGGCAGCTCTTTGCCAGCTTGTGTCTATGCAAATGTCCTTTTGTCTTCCTTTTTAATAAACATGTTATTTGAATATAAAATAAATAAAATTAGATGTTACTCCTATACACATAAATAAAAATCCCTCTAAAATAATTTTAGTACATTTCCTTAAAAATGTCACCAACAGATGACTGTCTCAATATTAAAGTTCTTCATAAAAATGCAAAATCTAACTCTAGAGCATCCAAGAGTGTTAATAGGAAGAACATTTAGTTTTCAGACTGTTTGAAATGATTTCAGGAACAGTTAGCCAAAATCCATATTACTTGTATTAAAACTAAAATAATTTGCCATTGTTATCAGGTTATATTCACAAATCTCAAGTATATCGAAATATGCAATTAAAATTCTTGGGGACATTCAGTTCCCTTCCTTATTCATATATTATTTAGCAGTACTTACTTTGTTTGAAAATGCCTAACAAGTATTTGATAAATAGTACTCAGTACGTTAGCTGCAAGTAGTAGGGGTTTAGTTATTATAAATAGTTATCAGTTATATTCCCACCCATACATCTTCAGATATTATATAGTTTATATTAAGCTGGAGATTAATTTGGCTTAATTGAAGAGTGTTTCTTGTTGCATTTTAATGCTCAGTGATATGATTTGCAGTAGTAACAACATCCTGAGACCAGGTTAGGCAAGTGATCATTAAAAAAGTCATTTATAGTCTTTTTTTTCTCTCTCCCAAATAATTTTTCTACTGGATTTTATGTTTCCTTTTCTTGTATTGCCCCAAATTGACTTTCAAAGTTTTTGCTCAAATTCTCTTATTTGAGGGGCATTTTTATGTATATTTTCAGGGACTTCTGTTTTTAATTTTATTTCTCTAACGAAGTATCTTTCTCTTACGTCCATGTTAATTTTTTGACCAGAGAGGATGCCTCCAATCCGGTGTGGTCACTGTGGTTCCCCCACCACAGTTTCTTGTGCTCGGCCCCATCCTGTTTTCATCCTTCCTTCTCTCCCTCCTTCTCCCCTTCTGGGATTGAGGGCCATTTTTAATAAAGATAAAAAGATTATCAATTGAAGGAAAACTAAATAAAAAGTACCAAAGTTAAAGACTGGGTGCTGGATACTTGGCGAATTCCCAAACAAAGTGATAACTCTGGGACCCTGAAGCAGAGTGGACTCGATTCTGTCCCACTTATAACCCTCTTTGTGGGGTTGCTCCTGAATGGCTGCAGTCACAAATAGGGCTTTGGACATATAAAATAACCTGTTTCAGTTCTTCAAATGATCGATAAGTGCTATTAATTCTGTTTTATGTGATTCTACCATGTGCATCGAACTTTTTGAGTGCTGAGACACATTCTTCGAATAACTTTATTTTCAGGCCAACATTTGTATTCACAATATGGACTTTATTGTCTATTTCATGATTTAGACAATCCAGAGTTTCAGCTCAAGTAACTTTTCTACTTCTTTAAGATTTAATTCATTAGGTTCTGTTATGCATTCTCAGTCTCCTACTAATGTAACCACACTCCAGGGACTTTTACAGAGAACTTCTTATAAATCTGCAGCTATTTGTGTCAATTAAAAATATACTTGTAGGAGAATCATGGGATCTCATCTCTTGCTTTCTAACATTTTGGGACAATTTTTGTTTTCTTTGTTGTTCATTCAATTATTATTTTAGACTCCATAAAAAATGTCTATTGATCTTAAGAAGTTATACATTTAGTATCATGTATAGATTAGTGAGTGGAGGATAAGCATCATTATTTCGAAGTTACTGCATTACACTTTACTGTTCTTTCCTGCTTGCTTGGATCATATTTATGTATTCATATGTTCAACAAAAAATAAAGTCTCTGCTGGAGGGAACCAAGCAATACATGTATTGTTTACTTTATCAGCGATAAGTACGATAAAGAAAAAATAGGATATTAGAATAAAGAGTAATGGAGGAAGGGCTGCTATTAAAGAGGATCGCCCATAAGGGTCTCCTTTATCAAGATAATCTGAGAACAGAGACCTCTGACTGCATGTGGGCAATAATGGAAGCATAGAGATCTGAGACTTAAAACTGTTTGACCCAAATCACAGCAATTCTGCAGCATGATTCATTCTACTTTGTTCCTCTTTCACATACGTAAGTGGTAATGTTCTCTCCTAGTTGGTGGGTAGAATAGAGGAGAATTACTGATCGAAGCTGAGTATAAAGAAAGAATTCTTGCCAGTTTGTGGTCCAAGAAATGCTGCTCAGCTGACATGTTAGTACAGTGAATTGCATTTCCAGAAGTCTCAGCACATGGGAACCCTTGCTCTGAGACCTCAGTCCCCTAAATTTTAGAGTAATTAAAGAGTCTTCTTCAATCTATCAAAAAACCTTTAGGGTTGAGGGCAAGTAGTATGTACCTCTCCATCCTTAATATTGACAGCCCTTCAATTGAAAATTGACCCCAGGAGAAGAGTAGTCTGGTGGTGTGGTAGGCTCTGGAACCCTCAGCAGAGATTGGTTCACTCTGGAGTCCCCACAGCAGGTATTTGTAAAGTGACGTACCATCGATTCCTTCTGTTGACAGAGCCACTGTTAAAGGAGTAAAGAGTTTAGCAAGAAATCCAAAGCTAAAACCGGGCCTTAAGACCTTCACTGTCCAGAATTCTCTAAGAAATTATTTAGAAGTATTAGTTTAGCAGTAAATTGCAAAGAATGAAAAATGCAGACCTGTAATATATGGTCCTTTCAGACAGACGAAAGATTTGATACCAAGAATAGATTTGATCTTTTTTACCTCCCATAAATAATGGTGTTTGTAGGTGATAGAGAACAATGAGGTTGATATCAAGAGCATAGAAAAATGGTCACGGGAAGAAAAACTTTTTTAGATTCTAGTTTAAGTAAAATTTGGTCAGAATAAATGTATTTTACAAATGGTTTGTTTTGAAGATCATTCCTATTTTGCAGAAGTGTTTTAGCCATATTGCTGTTACATCTATGTGAAGTCAAATAGATTTTAAAAATTAAACCTCTGGAAATTTTATTTTCTTGTGGCTCTTAAACCACAAAGAATTGGTATTTGTTGAAACATTTGTTTTCATTAATTACATGTTACATATTCTTTTCCACATTATTTTAATAGGATACAGATTATTTGTGCATCTATCTGCAGGTTTAGAGGTAGATGGAGATGAAGGTATAGGTGTAGCTATGTGATAATCCCCAACACTTAGATGACTATAATTATTGAATAATGAAACAGTAAACATTTTAAATTCTTCTAATTCATTTTGGTTTCAAGTGTAAAATCATTAGATTTTGAATCTGATTCTCACCTACAGCAGTGAGATAAAATAATATAATGCATTAAACAGGAGAAACTAACTTGTTACTAACCATCAACCCATATAAAAGTGATTCATAAAAATATATAAAAGCTTCATATGTATCAGGACACTCAGAATTCTTCTTTACTTTAAACTAGTACATTCCACACCTAAGCACAGCAAAACCCAGTATGACACCCTAAAGCAACATCTTCCTGTAACTGACAATGACGCATGAATCTTCCATTAAAGAAGATGTTGGTTACTGGGTGACGCTTAGAGAAAGACAAAAGCCAAGTATTGGTGAACCCATTGCTTGGTAATATGTAATAAACCAAAAGTTTAAAAACCTAGTGGTTTGTTTCCAAGATCTATGAAATATGTTGAATGTTCTAATGTCTACTAGTGCCAAAATGACTTTGTCAAAATGTCCCTGGTTTCAAATGTTCATATTTAACATCTTATCTCTCTTTCTCAGTCTCTCCCACCAGAATTTCAAAAATGTAGTTCCATGCCCTAGTAATTTTTAAACTTATATCAATCTTAAAACAGATTAGAGAAATAATATTTCTTTTTGTTATCTGATCTCTCCTTGCCCTCTTTTAAGAATTGATAGCAGAAGAGTCAGGTTGGTGGTAAAGAACCAAAAGCAAGGACTGTATGTTAGAACTGATACAATAATCCTCTTAAATGTTTAGGGTGAGCCATTTGTTCATCTGAGCAACTCACATTGAGATAGCAGGACTAGACAGGGAGAAAGTAGATCTGCAATTCTGGGATTATAAAATCATACTTTATGTTTCCAGTAGTCTTTACTCTTACCTTACCAAGTTCTAGCCATATGGCCATGAATCATGACAAAGCATAAATCAGGAATTCAAATACTTAATCCAGTCATGAGAACTGATCTACAAAAAAGAAAGATAAATATAAGCAAATCGATCCCTTACAACCTTCAAACCATCTTCCCTAAGTCCTACTTTCATGCAGTGCCAAATTTGCTTATTTATACTACCTACTCACAGCCATCATTTAGATAAGCTGATCAATGTGGAAAATCTAGGGGATTTTCCAGATAACTTTTTTCCTGGTGAATAACTTCTAATTTCATTCTAAATTGCTGCTATGACCTTAAGCATACCATTTATGTAGCTTTTTTATGATTGCTCTGCTGGAAAGTATATTTCACTCCTAAATACTATAATAAACCATGAGAACATAATTAATTGACTGTGTAAGCCTTTTCATCTTTTCCATTTCTGTTCAGATAGAAAAATTTGCATAATAGTCACTGTAGCAAAACTGAGTTTTCAAATTGAATTTATTTTCTATTTGGCCCTTATTTCTTGCTTCCAGAACTCAAGTATTTGTAATTATGAGGCTGTTTTCCTATTGAAAATAATTATTAACAGGCCTTGGTGATATTCTATATTTTCTTTCAGTTGATTGTAACAATGACTAAAACGTTTTTGAAAATGTTCAATATTTTAATTATAGAGACACTTATTTAAAAATAAATATGAGAGCTGGCTATAATCTTTGAAATGTGTTGCTGTCCACCTTCCCTGTGCAGGTCATCTCACCTGTTTTTTTGTTTTTGTTTTTGCTGTGAAAATGTTCAATTCAGGTTCTACATGGTCAGCTATTATGAGCGGAATCACAGAATAGCAGTCGGAGCTCGCCATGGTTCAGTGGCCCTGTACGACATCCGGACTGGAAAATGTCAGGTAAATAAATCATTGTGACTTCCTCTCCATGAAGTGTGGAAGTTATTGAAAGCAGTGAGAGACTAGCACTTCACCAGTTGACGTGCTGAGCTGCTGGAACATTATGGATAATGCTAAAGGGATCAATAGTTTAATGAAGGACTCAAGGAATATAGAGGCCTACTGTCTTTATTCACTCAGAACAGAGGGCTGCTATGGCGGGTGCAGATGGGAGATCTGAAGAAAGAGGTTCTGCTCCCCAACCACATTGCGATAAATCTTTGCTTCTTTCAAGCAAAGTTCTCTGATTTTATTTCTGGCTGTGTTTTCAGAATTATGATTGGTGGCTAAACAAAAATGAATTTCCTAAGGAAAATGAAATATTTAGCAATTATAAGGTAGTATTGTAGTCAGATTTCAAGAAATCAGCAGTCATATTTAATATGTCTCTATAAGAAGGAAACTGTGCTCTATTTGAAATAATATACTTCTTAAACTTTTACAGGTCCTATTGCTTTTATAACACTTTATTGTTTATGAAAAATTCTTCATTTTGATCTTGTTCATTTGATTCTCAGTCTGCCAGCTGGGTAGACAGGGCAAGTCTAGTTCTGCTTTAGACAGGAGTGAATGAGAAGGTCCGAGACTTTAAATCTCTTATCCCGGAGTCATCCTAGTTAATGGCAAAACCAGGATGAGGCTCCACTGTGATCATGGTGAATTTATTGTGCTTATTGATAATAGTTCCAAGTCATAACTTCTTATGTTTCACTGTAGCATTTACTAATGCTGACCTATTCTGCCATATTAGGAATTGCATTCAGCTGTATTAGGTTGATATATTCAACTTATTAGGAATTTCCAGAAGGAATATGATGAAATTCATAAGAATGTGGCTAATATTTTTAAAGTGTCTTTTAAATTTAATATAAATTATGAATTAATTCTCCAACAGCTCTCTTGACCGTTTTCCTTGAAATAGGTCTAACAATAACAACAGCAGGTGAGAGTGAAAATATCAGGTTAGACAAGTTTAGGGAATACCATTTGCATGCCAAACATTTCTTTATGCAGAATTCTCAGAGCCTCTGATGTGTGAGTGTGCATCCTGCACTGGGAGCGTGTGGAACTGTGCCATTTGCCTCATTATGTAAAGATTTTCTTCTGTTGGTTGTGCCATTTTTATTTTTTTTTTTAAGACTTGAAATCTGCACTGGTGGCTGTGTTTCTCTGCTCCCAACTCTGACTTTGTGTCATGAAACCACTCTGAATGAATGTATATACACTTAGAAATGAAGTTGCATTGCATGTTGTTTAAAATATTCTCTCCTGAGTGAGGCAGTCTTCAAATAGCATTTCAGAACCTCTTTTGTTAAAAAAAAAAAATTAATTGGGTTATATTTCCACTGGTGTCTTTAAGAGTAAAATGTGAAAACCTGGGGCCTCTGTGGTGGTACAGGGGTTGAGCGCCGCACTGTAGGGCTTCTGTAGTCACTGCAGCCTGAGTTCGATCCCTGGCCAGGGAGGGGACCCACATGGCTCAGCAGACTTCTCCTGCCTCGCCCACTGCTCCCCTCAGCAGTGTATTTCAGTAGATCTGCTGTTCTGCTCCCCACTCTGTCTCTGGTGAGTTCTCTCACCCACCCCCCACCCTGCGCCTCTGGCCTGTACCCCAGCTCTTGTCTGTGTAAATAATAAGTAAAATCTTTTTTAAAAAATGTGAAAACCCTAGAGAGGACTCTTATTGGACAGGATGCAATTGCCAGTAGCAAATAAAAGTCAAGGAAGTGACCAGGGAGACCAAGGAAGATCTACAGGAAGAATTAATGAAAGTGCCAGCTCAGAGCCTCCCTGGTGGTGCAAGGGGTTGGGTCACAGCACTATGCGGCTGCCCACAGCCCCTGCAGCCTGAGTTAGATCCCCCGCCAGGGAGCTGACCCACATGGCGCAGCAGACCTCTCCCGCCTCGCCCGCTGCTCCCCTCAGCAGTGTATTTCAGTCCATCTGCCTGTTCTGCTCCCGGCTCTGTCTCTGGTGAATCCTCTCACCCCTTACACCTCTGTCCTGTGTCCCAGTTCTTGTGTGCATAAGTAGAAAAATCTTTTAAAAAGAAAGAAAGAAAGTGCCAGCTCTCCTGAAGAAATACACATTTCTTTTCAGTTTTCTCCCTACTGTCTCAGCAAAGATCTTTGTAACATGCAAGAAAACATGAATAATTTGAATACTTTATCCTTTTTAATTAAATTTCTTGAGATACACTTATTAATCAAAGGCATTCTTTCTTTACAGGAATCTGTAATGTCATTTTTCTTCTGTTTTATTTTCTGTTCATCCTTTCGGTACACTTCAACATCTTAGGTGCCCATGGTCTGTTTTCTTTTTTTTTTAAATTTCATAACCATGGGCATGTTTTTAAAATTCTGTGAGTTAAAGTTTTCTCATGATAAAATGGTGATAGAAAGACTATAATTGTGAGAAGCAATTAAGATCACTTATGTAAAATTGTTCGCACAGTGCCTACCAAGTACTTAGTATTCAATAAATGTCAGTTATTATTACATTAAAATAAACTTGGAAACATATGACATTGCAATTTAGCTTCGTTAATTTTAGCGAATTTGAAAGATAAATCTTGAGGCTTCAGTCTGTGTGCAGACTCTCAGGCCAGGGGTTCATACTCATCAGTTTAGAGCACTTGGGTAGAAAACTTCAGCAGGACTGCCTTAGGCCATGGGCCCATTTCCTTTCTAAAGGCAGCTCTTGCCTGTGGTGTCAGCCCAAATCTCTCCTGACTATGGAAATCAGAAACTTTGATGCAGTTCAATAGTTAAAATCCTGCTGTGCTGCTGTTTTTGCTTGACAACTCCTAGCAATTTAGGAATATACCTGACTCGAATTTTGCTTAATTAAAAGGAAAAAGTTACTCCCTATAAAGTGTTTAAATTTTGTTGGTAGACGGTGTTCTTGATAAGCAGGCTAATTAAGTTCCAGGAGTCCTTAGAGCCACAGGCATGTGTTTGGTTAAATCAGCAATGAAAATCCTCCCTCCAGCAATATTTGCCTTCAGCTCCCCAGACTTGATATTCTATTTCAATGACTTTTCAATCTTTTTGAAGACACTCTTTGTAATAAATAACTGCTGGCTCTGTGCAAGTTTTGCTTAGGGTCACGTTAGCTAATCTTCCTTATGAAGTTTATACTCTGTCACTTGGCAGTATCTGATCCACTTTGGTAAATCTAACCACTTATTTTCTGATTTTTGTCATAGCGCTGTAAAAAGGCAGTGATGCATGGGAGAAAGAAAGTGTGGTCGAGGTTTATCTAAATCTTAAATCACTACAAGAACTTTGCTATGGAAAATGTTAAGTACATTCCTTAAGGAGCCCGTGTATGAACCCTCTGTGTTTTCTAGTGCTTGGAACACAGAAGAAGGACATTAAAATGCAAGTGGATCAAATAAAAAGTCCAAATTTTAAAGGAAAAATATAATAAGTGGTATGACATAGTAATTGAAAATAAAGTATAGCAGACCTTAAATATATCACATATATATTTGTAATCTGGGTATAATTTTATTTTGGCATGTCAGAATTACCTAATCAAATTGCTGTTTATCTGTAACCTGTTATAATTTTTACCTGATGTTGTATCATCTCTCCCTACGAGTCCATATATTTCATTCAATAATAGCATATATGAACTGAGTGCCCACTGCTACTTGTGCACCTATCTTAGTGTGGGGATTCAGCTATAAACAAAACAGCCATGGATTCTGCCCTCAGGAAGCTTCTAGTCGGAGAAAAAAAAAACAAGAAACAAGAAAATAGTCAGGTAGTAGTATGGTGATGCAAACGAGTGAGTATCTACTTTAGAAGTGCTTAGTGTGAACCTGTATAATGTGAGAAGTGCAACCATCTAGGGTAAAAAAGCATTTTAGGGCAAGGAGATTATAAAGACTAAGGTGGGAATAACATTGGAAATCTAGGGAAGAGAAGGAAGGCAAATTCAGCAGGGCAAGTGGAAGATAGATTTAAGATAGAGTTGGATAGGAGGCAGGGATCTGATCACGAAGGCCAGTTTTGGAATCTCAGTTTTTAGTCTAATGTGATGTGATGCCACTAGAAAATTCTGGCAGGGAAATTATATGATCCTTTAATTTTAATTTAATTTTTTTTTTGCTTTTGTGTTTTTGGGAGACTTCTTCACAACATTGGACTCATAATTAAGACATTACTCCCTAACTTTTAAAAATTTTAATAATATGTCGCAGTTAGATTACTGAATCAAAATCATTGCTCTTATGTGCTCTTTATAAAATGTAAAGTGCTTTATTCCACTTTTTTTCTGCTGGTGAAATATTCAAATTAAGTCAAATTTTATCTTCATTCAAACAAGGCTACATTAGCATCTTTAATATATGTCACTATACACTGGTGCTTTTCTTTCTTCAGGGTAGATTCCAAAAGGATAATTGCTTTGATCATTATTTATTCCAAAAGATTACTAGCTGTTGAACTGGTACTTGGATTGTTGCAATAGAGATGGAGAAACATGGACAGATATGGGGTATGTTTTGGAAGTAGAGACAACGTGTCTTGATGATTGTTCAAATGTAGGTGCAGAGTGTGGGGAGGTAAGCAGGAAGAATTCAAGGGTGACTCATAAGTTTGAATCATGAGCAACTAGATAGATTATGTTTCTACTAGTGACTGGGGCACATTAAATTTGAAGAGCAATTTTATTCTGTTTGAATGACAACATAGAATTCCAATATATAGATGCAGGAGAATTCATTAATCATTTTTTTAACCAGTAAACATTTAACAACCCTACCATTTCTCACCATAACCTTAATCATTTATATCATTTTTATGAAGATCTGATTTTTCTTTTTTATGTATATCTGAGTTCACTACTGGATAGACAGTGCAGGTTAAAAGATTTGTAAATTTGATCAGCAGAATGCGCTGAAGCTATTTTCCTACAATTGATAAGCATTAATTTCTCCACATCCTCTCTAATATTTCTGTGAATGGCAGAATGACTCTGGGACCATTGTCATTCTCATAAAAATTGAAATCAATGAAAATTGGTCTATTTTGCCTCCTATATTTGTCATATTAGGCAAAAACTATTTACTCATGACTTATCATTCATTTTATTTACAAAAAAATTACAATAGCTCTTTTCTGTGCCAATCACCATATTATATTCGAAGTCAAAAAATATTTATGAGCTGTTTGTACCCATTAGGAATTCATACTGTGGTATAAAAGACAGATATAAGCCTCTAACTGTGATCATCCTTTTCAGGAGGCATCCTTTTCATCTAGCATGTTCTGGGAGCATGCTAGAGGAGCAGTAACCCAGATTTGTTTCAGAGTCTAGGGAGATTTGGTCTGGAGAGGGCTCTCTAAAGGAGAGGGCATCTGACCTGAGCCATTAGCAATTAGGAGTTAGGCAGAAAAGAGCCAGGGGCGTTATTCCAGGCTGAAGCACAGCATCTGAAGCCCAGAAGAGCAAGAATGCAAGGGAACTCATACTTCTCAAAGGTTGGAGATGGTCTCCCAAGCGAGTACATTACACTGGGAACTGCTGCCACGCCTGTGAAAAACTGTTACTCCAATAGATAAGTGCAGACACCTTTAATCTGTGACTTATTAAATGTTAAGTCAGCAGTACAGATTTTGTAAGTAAAGTTATACAGTGTCAGCAAAGTGTTAAGGAAGTACTAAATGCTGGTATCTTTTAGCTAACTAAAATTTTTAATTTTCTATAATGGTTTTAAAACAGGCAAAAACTGTAAAGCTATTGCATGTGTAAAGAGCTAATATCCAAGGCTCACTAGAAATGTCAGTAAACACACCTGTATTAATAGAAGTTTGGAAAACAATGTGTTCTTCTCTCTAAAAATAACAAAGATTTTACTTCTAGTTAGGAGGAGCAATGGGCCTTAGGGATCTGGTGGACAGTAAGATTGATGTTTCTTTAAGGCAGAGTTTTGAAGCTTCAGGCACAGTTTTCACTGAGTATAACGCTTATACATCAAGGGCACTTATGTGGTGATTGCAAAAATTGCAGTGAGAATTGACTACAGTACTTAGTCAGACAGTGACATTTTAGGTATTTTCTTCCAGCTCTTTTCAGCAGCAGTTTTATGGCAGGTGCTCCCTATGACATTCTGGAGCAACAACCAGAAATATGGCATCAAGGGTGATAATAAGATGAATGGGTAGAGAAGACAATGGCTTCCTGACACCGAGTCAAGGAAGTAGCTAAAAAGCTTCCCATTTTAAAACTGAAATGCTATATACAGAAGAAGCTCTAGGAATAGAAACAGATATTCACTGGAAATTAGATCATCATTTATCCCAAAATTTTTAAAGAATGTTTTAAGTTGACTGTGTAGAGGCGTATATTTCTGTTGGGTATTTATTTACCTGTCATTGGGTATTTCTTATCCATGTTCTCCTCTGAATGGTAGTGTTCAAGATTTTTACACTATGAAAGAAAATTAAATCCCTGGTAATATTTGTAAATGGAACTACATGATGTAGCGTTCTACTGCTTACAAACCCAACAGTTCTTAGAAGCATTTCACTATCCTTGCAAAAGCATTAGGTAAACTAAAACTTATTGCAGTTCTCAAAAAAAAAATTTTTTCACCTAAAATTTCAATGCCATTCAATTTCTTAACTTCTCTCTATTCCCTCTCAACACATAAAAACATGAAAGTTAAAGTGTGTATGCAATGCACACATGTTCAGACACGTTTTCATTCCACATATACTTAGTCCATAAAACTAGAGAATATTAGATATGAGAGTCACAGTACATTAAATTCGTTTTGGATTCACTACCTTGTATTTTTTATATCTACTCTTGATACGTAAGTTACTTAGAACAAGACCTAATATAGGTCAACAAATATGAACCATAAATAGTTTAAAACATATATAATAAGAATATGATTCTGTAGTGTATGATAGGTTCTGATGTTTATGGTGACTTAAAAGAACTTGTTGTCAAAATTTGGTTACTCCTATCTCAAACAGAACTCTCAAATACGCTCATGTCCAGAGTGGAAGTTTGCTGAGTTAATAAAAAAGGTTGCTCAAATATGGAAGCATGAGATGATATGTATCTTATACGTTTCATTTAAGTTCTGCAAACATAATTTTATTTGTCATCTCTTGGTTGAGACCCGGGCCTTTTCTTTCTATAACTGGTCCACTGATTATCCTTCTAGAACATTTTTCTTCCTAAATTGCACCAACTTCTGTTTAAGAGGACTGAGAAATTAAAGATACTAATAAAGTGATTTCAAGTATAGTCTTAGATGCTTCTGCTTTCCCCAATCTGTTACAAACATCTCAATTATGCCAGATTTCATGAGTGCATTTGTGTCTTCTTAACAGTATCTCTCCACTGTCATTTTACAACTTTATATAATATTTAACTCAATGACATATTTATATTGACAACTGCAGGTCATAGCACTCAATGGTGTGTGCACACCAGAGAGTTGCCTATTAAGCCTGGTCTTTGTCACATCAGTCAGAAGGAAATAGAAAGCATTGGTTTGCCCACAGATGAGTAAAATACAGCAATTCTGTTATAATAGAGTCAATGCACGGTGCCTAGAAGTATTTACATGATATTATGAAATGCAGACAGGAAGGGCCACTTGCGTGGGGAAGGTACTTATAATCTGGTAGGTATGCCAAAGATGGAACAAGTAAGTGCAATGTGTGTTACACTGGGAGGTGACAGGTGACAGCGAAGGAAAGGTGAATCCTGTGGAGGTAGGAGAAACAGAAACAGGGAAAGAATCATGAAGAAAGGGATATTTGAGCTGCATCTTGAGTAGATGATCTAATAGCCACAAAAGAGAAAGAAAACTTTTGAGAGAGAGGGACTAAATCAACAGAAGCTCAGAGACATTTTTTAGCTGATAATGTTTTCTAAGAACTACAAAGTTTCTGTTAAGCAGGAGCAAGATTTGCAAGAGTGTGGAAATATGCTAGGAGAGTGATGAAGCCTAGCCGTCAGGAGGAGTGAAGTCATAATAGGCCTTTCTGGACAGATGGCTTCTTAGTTTGGATCTCCTGGGTCAGCAGTGACAAATGTCCGCAGAGGCCAAGCAGGTAGCCAAACTTTATAAAGCATGCAAAACTTCTTGGTTTATCTTTCATTTTTTCCATTTTGTTGCCCCATCCATGAAAGACTTTTTAACACTAGTCTCTATAAAACAACTGTGTAAGCCTCTAACAAAATTCCTGCGTGCTCGGGACAGAACTGGGAGGGGAGAGGACAGTGGCCAGCTGGAGAGCTCATGCACTGTAGAAAGATCGCAGCCACGTCTCAGCTCTTGTCAGCTGGTAGCAAGTGAAGTGTGGCCTGGTGTCCCCTAATCTTCTGATTTTTGTCAAGTGTAGCGGCAGGATGGGGAGCACTGGAGCAGGGTTCGGGATGGTTCTGGGCAGACGGGTCAAGGAAGGAGAGTCTTGGAGCCCTAGGTGGCTTTTCATACTTTATTTAGTAGAGGTGGCCAGGTACA
>JAGFMF010012290.1:6652161-6808616 GCA_019455555.1 Galemys pyrenaicus
GTAGAGGTGGCCAGGTACATGGCAGGCAGGGGTGCCGGGGGGCCGGGAGGCTGGCAGGCCTCCCAGCCCCCAGTGCATCTCACCCTCTTGGCTGCTGCTTCTTGCTATCTCTCTCTGCTGCTGCTGCTGCTGCTGCTCATCCTGTCGGTTCTGTTGGTCAGTCCTCACAGTTCTGTTGGTCCTCACAGTTCTGTCCGTTCTCATGACGCCGCCCATTTATGCCTATGTCCAACACAGGTGCGCCCACTTGCACATGCCCACCCTGGAGTGCTCACAGCACCTCAGGTGTCCATCATCAGTAGTGGAAGGGTGGAAATACCTGAACAACCTTTACCCTACATCAAGATAAACTGAAAGTCTGTTTTTCTGTAAGACTTCCGATTTTTAAATATTAGGGTCTAGTTTACAAAAGTTTAGCATTCATAAGTTAATACTATGCTGAATGTATATAGCAAGGCGTTCCCAGAAACCACTGGTAGAGGTTTAACCAGGCAAGCAATGGGTTAGATATCCGTTTTGGAAGATCAGGACTGTAGAGGAAAAATTGAAGGTTTTCCCTTTTGAGGCTTTGGTAACAGTCCAGGAAACAGCTGATCAGACTTGACTGATTTCTGCTGTGGCTGAGTGAAGTAAAGGAGTAAGAAGCTTGGTAGAGAGCAAGTAGATTGCATGACATTTAAAATGCCTTCTAAATATATACCCTGAATTCAAATATAAATGTACATAAGGGAAAAGCAAGAGGAACAATTTTGGGGAAAAAAATTTTTTAAGGATATGCTGTGTGTGAACTGGTAGAGAACATAGTCATGTAAAAGGATAGATGTAGTTTAGACCTAGAGAGGAATTTTAAAAAGAAAAGAATTGTGGGATTGTTGGCAAGACTTAATGGTTAGGATATTTCATCTACAAAGTAATGGAAGCCACTAAAGAGGCTTTAAAGGAAAGAATTTATTATTTCCAATAACAAATCATCCCGAGATAACATGAAGTTGAGCGGTTCAAATTATATTACCAGGGCCCAGCATCATTCCATCTCTATGTGCAGTCTCTGCCGCAGAGGCAGCAAGGAGATTTTAAAGATGTTCGGACCTTCCCAAGGGGACTTGGCAGCCCCGCCCCCCCTCCCCCCCCNCCCGCCCCCCCCCCCCCCCCTCGGGCTGTTTGAGGTACTGTTAAATAGGAAAGGAGGAGGAAGACTGGAAGAGGCTCTGGAGCAGATCTGGGTTTGGGGACCTGCCCTTCCACCTGCTACTTTTGAAACCTTAAGTCACGAGCCCTCTTTAAACTAGCTTTCTCACCTTAAATGAGAATAATTTTAGGTGCACTTTGAAATTAATTGAATAACATGTATAATGTGTTTAATTTCATGACTGCTACCTGTTAAGGGCTCAGTGATAGTGGTAGGTTAATTGTCATTTTAAGGAGCAGTCCAATTTTGAGTTTCTGAATGTGAAAGAGAAACTTTCTTGGTTTGAGACTAAAACGACTAACAATATTTATCTTTAATTTTGTTTACCAAGGTAGCGATTTATAGCACTCTATATGATTTAGGAATCTAGGTTCATACCTCTACAAATATACATGTTCTCACACCACGCCCACCAGCACACATAGTCCACTAAACCCCCTCACCCCCTGCTGTCACCCACCTACCCTCTCCTTCTGGTAGTCTCAGTTCAGTCCTCATATTTCAGGGATTTTTTTTTTATTTGTTTTTACCTATTCCTTTGCTTTGTTTTCTATATTCCATATATAAGTGAAATCATCCAGTATTTATACTTCTCCTTTTGACTCACTTATTTTGCTTAACATAATCTCTCAGTTCTGCCCGTGTTGTCACAAATGGGAAGATTTCATCTTTTTTACTTTGAGTAGTATTCCAGTGTGTACATATACCATATCATCTTGATCCACTCCTTTGTTTTGGGACAGTTAGGTTGTTTCTATAATTTGGCTATTGTAACTAATGCTGCAGTGAACATAGCAGTGCATATATATCCCTTTGAATGAGTGTTTTAGTATTCTCTGGGCAAATACCTAGGACACATTTTCAAACCAAGTAGACTGATAGTAAGGTTAATTTAAAAGAATCAACCTTCCCTTTTTCTACATGTGGTGAGCTGGGAAAGAAGAGTGTTGAGTAAAGCCCCCAACTCTGTTCTCTTCCATGGTCTTCCCATAATTATTATGGAAGGAGAGGATTTTATTCTCCCTCATCCCTTTCATTCAGCTGATCTCCATCTTACTTCAGAGTAAGCTATTAAGCAACCCCACCTGAAGTCAGAGTAGGCACTTACAAATAATTTGCATTTATTCCTCTGAATGTTTAACAGTTTCAGCAATTTTGCTGTTCTCTAAATCTAGACTGTTCATTAATGTGGTTGAAAGGTATCAAAAACAGTTTATTTTCAGAGGAATGACAGGAGCAAGAAAACATCTGTAGATGCCAACCACACCAAATTAAATGTTGCTTTCTCATATACAACCAGAGTCGCCTTTGTAGTAGTAAGAAACTCAGTTCCCATAAGCCTCTTGAACATGCCAGCATATGGCATTGTTACCGTGTTACTGTAATTTATGTAAATGTGTTGTCAGAGATGAATTAAAACTTACAGCTGTAAATCTACAAGGACATAACTATAACTCAGCCAGATTTATGACTTGTAGACACGTATATCAAGCCTCTAGAATTACTGCCTCTACTATAGACAGAGGTTAAAGAAGGTAACAGCTTACATGCCATTATACATATACAGCAGTTTGTCATTTGTTGATAGTGGTAGGAATACAAAATACTCACAGTGGACGTCCTTCACCCAGAACAGTCTGACTGGCAAATTTCAGAAAGAAAGCTGAAAAGTGGACCAGCAAGTGAGGAATCAGAAATTTCATCTGAGGCCTTATTTACTGACTTTGTTACTTAACTTCTCTAGTAACCTAGAGTTACTAGTATAAGACTGCTTTTTAAAAAACTGTTACTACCACCCCAATATACTCTGCATGGTTCTTGTGAGGTTGTCATGCATACATTTATTCATTCGACAAAAACTTATTGAGTGCCTACTTTGTATCAGGCATACATCATTTCTTCAGGCCAAAAAATCCAATTAGGCCAAGGTCCTTATTTTTGTGAAAAAACAAAGTGAAAGCAGAATGATGAGATTCTTTACAGAATGAATATGAAAGGGCTTTTGAAAACTGCAAGATGCATACAAAGGAGAAATGAACCATTCATTATCACAGAAAGCAGTGTCTCCTCTACATGACTGTGTGTGTGTATTCTCCATGGATGTTCCTCTCTGCCCAGGAGTCCCTTTATAATAATTCATTAGATACTGTCATTTAGTATTGCTCTTTCCAAGCTAGATGACATATCAGAATCATGTAGGAAATGTCTAAAGAGATTTCTTTATTACATCTGACTTCTGAATGAGAATCTCTGAGGCAGGGATTTAGATACCTAAATTCTTATAGGGTGCTCCCAGGTAATTCTCAGGCAGGCCAGGGTTGAGAAACTCTGGTTTTACCAAATAAAATAACAGATTCTATGAGGAACAGCTAATGTGTGAACTATTGTGAAATAACATTTTAAGTCTACAAAATCAAATAATTTATAAATAACTTACATTAGACCTGGAATTAAATAGATTGAAAGGGAGCCATGGAGTAACTGGAATTTGACTTGAGGGAGGGGTTTCAGTTACTACTTCCTATCTAGAAACTTCTTTGACTATCCTGAGTTGACTATCCTGAGCTAAGGCCAGAATGCCTAGATTTCTATATTGCATTTGAAAATGTTCTGTTACATTGTCAACCTGCCTGACAGAGCTTTAGACACTTAGCTGAATGCCCACATATACCTTTTCTTTCCTTTTCCTTCTATAGTCCCTCTTTTATTGAGGACCTACTTTATATTAGGCATACATTATTTTTTTCAGGTCAAAAAAATTAACTAGGCTACATGAATTTGTAGAATAGGGGTTGGTAGAAATTGTTCAGTTTGTAATGTTAACATTGGGATGCCTAGTAAGCATTCAGGTAGAGTTGGCAAATAGGTAGCTACATACATGCTCAGGAGCACAGATGGTACATCTGGGCTGGAGATAAACATTTAGACATCATTGGCATGTTGACTTAGAACATGGCACTGGGTAAATAGAAAGTAAGAAGAGAAGCAGGGAGAAAATACTGGGGAAGTTCAACATTTAGAGATGAAATGGAAGAGACTCACTTCACAAAATCATGAGAATAGTTGCTTTGTGGGTCTCGAGAAAATCACAGGGTCTCCTGGAAGAAATGTCCCAGTAAGATAAATTTAAGAGTCCATCCGATTTGGCAACAGAATTGTGTGCCTTTACAAAAGAAATCTCCGTGCAATGCTGGGGTAGAAGCCTAGAAGTAAATGAAGCAACAGAAAGGGGTACTTGGGTAGGTACTCTTTCAAAATGCTTAGCTGGGAAAATGAGAGAAGAGGAATAAATGTATCATCATGAGAGTCTTAGGTTTTTAAGATGTATGTGTGAGCATTTTTAATATGTGCTACAGAATATATGACTACTGAAGAACACCAGCCCCATTATTGCCTAAGTAAAGCATTTAGCACTAAGGAAGGGTGTAACATAGATATGAAAGGTTATTTCTTTGCATTTGCTATGCAAAAGATACCCTACATATTATCTGTTTACTGTTAAATGTTAATACTGCTATTCAGAACCATTTTAATCTATTTAATGCCAACCCAAAGAATTTAAGTAGCATTAGGTCTGTGCTAATGAGAGTAATGAAAGGACTGTTAAAAAACCTTTGAAAGCACAGCTTAAGATGAAGAACACCCCCCTCCCCAAAGTTTGTGTCAAAAGCCCCTCCTGAATTAGTGAGGGTCATTTGTCCAGGAGATTCAAGGACATGCATTACTTTAAAATTTGGTGGATTTCAAAAGCATTCAGCTTCTGAGTATTCTCAAAGAAATCAGTAATCCTTGTTACTTCCAGGATTAAAGCACCCATCTCTTTTTGCCAAGGATGGAGCTTCATGGCAAAAGCATTCTTTTCATACTATCAGACAAGAAGTATCCGGTCTGATGAGTAGTTTTTAGAGACTTTCTCTTTTCACTGGACAAGAGAGACACAGGTCCAGTTTGCATTTCTGATTTTCCTCCATGCAAATGTAAGTGGTCTCCTGGGCTTGAGCTATTTTCTTATGGTGTAGCCATCTCACTGAAGAAAGAGCTTTACTCTGACTTTTCACCTTTTCCATAAAGCAAATAGAGAGCTGTTTACAACAGCCTTTGTCTGGCTTTGGCATTGATTTTAAATCACCTGGATTGATCATGTGGTTATGGGACTTTAAAAATCCCACCAAACACCAAAGCCTCTAAACACAATTAGAATTGAGGGGTTTTTAATCGGCTAGCATTATGTCCATAGGAGTACATTTTAAATTATCCTTAACTTCTGCTCATGTTAGGAGGGGGAAAAGCACTATTCTAATGTATAGTGTCTGGGTTTTATAGATACTCTCTCTTCAGCATGTAATGTACCTAGTTTTCAAAATGAGGAAGCATCTAAAATCCATGTCTGTCTTTGAGCGTTTCACAGCCTAGGCAGTTTCCTCAGCCAATCAGAGAAGAACATGCAAATCAGCCAGCTGTCATGTCACACACTCCTCAGCTGCTGGACAACAGCAGGACTTAGGCAAGCTGATCTCAACCAGATTTGACAAAGAGGTGGAAGGTCTAAAATTAAATAGGTCAACACAAATTCTCTAATAATAGGTAGATGTGACAAGACAATGAGGGATCCCATAGGAAAACTGCTTTTTAAAGACTGCTGATAGTGTTGCTTTTCATTTCAGATTTCCCATCATCAGAGGCAGCTAAGTCTGAGCCATCTATTTGATGATGAAACAGATCTGTTTTCCACTAATCACTGATTAGATTATTTTTCTTTAAGATTAGTGTTTTAACAAAGTAAATATTTAGAATGTTACAAACTACTTAAAGAAGCTGACTTTCCTTTAAGGCAGTTATTTTTCTGAGCTTGCTTTAGTACTTCAATTTTGTTGTCATGGCAACTAGATAATATAACTTTTCAAAAATGGAAACCCGTTTTTAACCATATTGTACCAATCTACTAATCATAAATTTAGAATTCAGAATGGACAATTTATACTGTTTTTTGCCTAACTGAAGTCAAAGTTTACTGACAGATGATTTCAATAATTACACACACACCCCTCCTTGTCAGTCTACGAACAGTAAAACATAAAGCACCAACAAAGGAATTATTGGTTTTGATCTCACACTCTTTCTAGTTAAAAAACTTATATCCCTGGATAATTATAATTTTGTGATATTCTGATAGTAGCACCTAAGTAAACAATATAGTACTGTTTTCCTCACTACCTATAATGGTCAGTGAATAAAAGAAAAAGATTCTTATCTATAAGCTGAACAAATAGATAACTCTTTTATTTTTTAATGCAATTAAAATACTATAAGAGATCAGTCTTTTATTTCCTAAATTCACTCACAACCTATTTCACACAATTGTAATTGTTTTTCTTTTTAATATTCTTTTGATATTGTAACAATGGAAACATATTGTAGTCCTTTCTGTAGCATTATGTTGGAGGAATATTGCAGAATGTGAAGCTTGAACTAGTGTACATTTTAATACTAAAAGATATTATTTTGTATATTTTTAAAAAGAAACTAATCATGAAAAATAAATAAATCTTAAAATGTTCCTCACTATTTTTTTCTTTCTGCACATTGTCTGCATGTTTCAAGAAAGATGGCTTTACACAGTAACTTAGAAACAACACCTAATGATTAACAGAATGATGGATGTGATGAATCACCTTTTTCTTGAGAAATAATAAATCAACACATTCCTACCCATAAATTTTCACTGAAGAATGTGAAATATTAGCATCATATATTTAACAAAGTGTCAGATACAAAAACTGTCGACAAAATGTTGCCCTCGGAACTAGTGGAATATATTAAAATGTTATGTTCCTTTTTTGGGAAGCAATTACAGTAATTCAAATAGAATTTACAATTTCCTAAATTTAGGTGGTTTTGCTACTGCTCACTCTTCTGCTAATAAGAATGAGCATTAGCTGCTTGGGCATTATCAATACTAGGCCTCAAAGTTAAGAAAATAAAATCTCCTGAAATAAAATTTTTTACTCACCAAAAAATTGGCTGGAACTGTCATTTTAGCATTATCAACTGAAATAATTCCCAAGCTCATATTTGTCCTTTCATAGTTAAATAATTCTGTCATGACCCTTATGTAACATTTTTCTCCTAGCTCTGGTTTTATTTTTAAGCAGACGTGATACTGAATTCGGTGTGGGTTTTGGGAAGTCTGTCTGTGAGCGAGTTCTGATTACCTTAAAGGATAGTTGTGGTTGTTTGAACAGCGAGTTTGCGAGTTTGCCTTGTTTCCATTGGGGGGTGTGTTTCCTGGAGTGGACGCCATGCATTATGGGAAGGGAGCAGGGCGGTGTCCTTCCGCCAGCTCATTGATTTGCCCTTCAGCTGTGCAGTGCGGAGAGAACCTCGGGCCTTGTTGTTGATTATCTACACAGTGTCTCTGGGAGCATTATTGACCCATTGCCGCTGACTGCCTGTGGCTCTTGATTTTTCACACCGTCTCCATGACACTCATAATAAAACATACTATCTTATTGCTACTCAGCTCTGAGAGCCAACTGATTCAGCGGTAGAAATTCACAGTGCTCCTGGAGGACATTTATTGTATGTGAGGGAAAGCGTTGTAGCAATTTTAGCCTTCTGCCTTGTGAGGTTTTAATAGTTAACCTCTTTAGCAAGATTTCTCAGGCACTGTGGCATTTTTATTTTGTTAAATTCTCCAACATTAGCTTTGCATAGCTGTTAACATGTGATGTTGCATGATTAATAAAAATAATTTTGAAATACTGGGTTAATGAAAATATTCACTGTTAACATTAGACTTGGCATGTTGCTAGCATATTCACTTTCAAAACTAAATTTTGAAATATGTCACAAGGTTTATGCTGTGATTTGTTACTACAGTGAATGATGGCTTTTGATATTTCTGATTTGATTTTATTATTGTCGTTTTTCTTCATGCTGACCTCCATTACACACTTTAACTTCTATAAGGTGTTACACATGCCCCCAGCTTGCTTATAACACAAAGCTGTTAAGCAGTTTTTAGTGGAAAACCGATTTCTTTGAGCATGTGTCTTTTTGTTTTGTATTGGAAGTTTCATCTATCTTTATATCAGATTATTTTAATTGTTATTTCCCAGTTCACACTTCGTGTTAATAACTTCTTTGTTCTCTAAGGGACATAGCAATTCAGAAAGAGCTTGGAGATCCTGAGAAATAGACTGATTTTATTGGCAAGAATGAGACAAACTTCTTAAAGATGCTGTAAATATTTTAACCTATTGTAAGTATATTACTACTATGAAAGATAATATAGCTCGTTGGCGAGCCAGCCATTCCTCTGTCCTTGCTGGAGTATCTGGACACTTTTAATAGAAAAGATAGGTCAAAAATAGTTGCAGGTTAAATAAATATTGGTGGTTACTTTTTATTGAAATTGTTCAATTTGAATGTTTTCAGTCAGAAAAAATAAAAATGTCACTAACAAAACTATTTTCAATATGCAGATTTGGGGTGTTATAATGAAACTTTCCTGTTTATTAACATGTGTCCAGGTTCATGAATTCCCTAAGGTAGGAGCTATTTCAAAAATGTTTGCTATAACACTAATCGCATTCAAATTATTTGTAACAACACTGGAAGGTGTTAACAGCATGACAGTTTAAATCAGAGAGCTTTGCCATTTAATTTTTAAATCATCATGCATTTATGTTGACTGGTGAATTTAATTTTTGTATATTTTGTTTTATCAAATTTTGTCAGGTAGGTTTTATGTTTCAGGGATACATTGCTTTCTAAATGTATGCTTTTAAATTTATCAGTCCATCATAAAATGAGAATTGTTTTAATGAAAGCTTTTAGCAGCTATTGCTTGTGGTGGGAAGTATAGATAACCTTAATAAATGGTTTTAATAAATGCCTTCTATCTGACAGTTCTGTGCAAAATTCCAAGCAACTAAGTTATCTCTAATTTAGCTGTTTCCCAGCTAATGTATTTCTGGTTTATAGTTACTCTATGTAAATAAAACCCAATAACCAAAAAATCAGAGGAAAGCATTCCCATTTCTCAGCCCTCCACATTTAATCTTCATTTTTTTAATTCAAAAACTTAATTCTGCTTCTATGATAATGCATGCCCCACATAACCAAGTTTTAGGACTTACGTGATGACAAATGATGTGGTTAAATCTCTCTAATGTTCTAGTGGAGGCCATTCTCAAACCTGGGTACCCAGGCTCCAGCATCAGTTCAGTACCCTCTGGGGAGAGTAAGAGGATATATCTGAACCATTGTCATGCAAGCATTGGTCTTTCTGAGCAAACCTTGATTCTCACGGATTTAACACCCACTGTGTGACAGGTTTGCATTCTCTGTGTAGGAGTCAAGTATCAAGTTTACAATAAACTGCAGCCATGGTGGTTTGAAGCCCTCCCACCTGATGGCTTTTGATAGCATGAGGTTTGTGTTCCACTTAAGCCTAAGTATGTCAGTGTCTTTTGGACATTCAGAAGCACTTGAAAGTGTATGTAACGCTCTTCTAAACGAGTCATAGTTATCAGGTATTGCAAAGGTTAAGCCTTATCATCTGCACTCCCCCTCCCCCCAAAAAAGGTGAAGTTTCATCAAAAACTTCCATCCTCACAACCTTTCGACCACAATTTGATGATTATTATTGATTATTTCGCAGCCTTTCACTCACGCTCTGCCACTGCGGCCAGCCCTGATATACAGATAGGGCTGCAGTCCAGCTAAAATAAGACTCCATCTTGATAATGGACTGAGATGAGATACTGTTATTTGATAAAGATAATTGATGTTTCACAGTGAATTGGAAAGCAGCTTCAAGTGCACAGTGTTGGGAACTATAGCCTGTCCACAAATATGGCAGTTGTTTATAAAAATAGAACAAAAGAAGTCAAGTTAAATATTTTGGACATGGCTTTTTAAAACCTTTGGTGCTATGATATTTTAAACAATGTTTAGTTATTTTAACTTCTAGAGGTAAAATATGTTTAATTATGGTATATATTATATCTATATTATATATAGATATGAAAGCACATATGTTATTTTTCCTCTTTGGTTTCAGGTTAGTTTATTAAAATCTTACATGTGGATTTCATCGATCATCTCCCTTGCAGACCGAATACCTAAATTCTGTGGTTGGATTATGATGAATCGCTGTCATATGTAAACTGGGCATCATAGGTCACAGTTAAATTTCATCGTTAATTTCTTACACACTGTACGAAAACACAATTTAAATTATTGATCGTAAACATCATGTCTCCTCGCAAACACAACTCAGATAATCTGTGAATGCAGGTTGGGTTTCTCCTCATTTATTATTAACAAAATTTCTCTAAAAATAATGCATGGTCCACTATGTGTCTGTTCATCTCATTTCCTTCAGCCACTGGGTTTAAGTTGATTAAGGTATCATTCATCTTCGGTACTGTTCATCCTATTTCTTTTAGTCTTATCACCTTCGTAACCCCTAATTAAGCAATAAGGCTTGACAGGGAGTATGGTTATCATGAGATAATGACACCCCAAGTGTGTTGTGAGGCACAGGGTTCAGCTGAGTGCTTCTAAACCTCTAGGGGTGTGATTATCTCATGATAAACATGCTCCATTGCCACTCAGTGATATCATGGTGCACACACACTGTTGGAGTTGGGGTAAAATCGACATCTCTGTGTCCACCTTTCTATCCCTCCAAAATGTTGATTTTCTAACATGATTGCTTCAGATCTTAGACTCACAAGTCAACATTGAGAGCCGTCATCTTTTGTGTCGTTGTTTAAATGATATCAGTTGACTTAGAAGTACGTCTCTGAAAAAAATAATAAATCTACTCTCATTTTAGAGGTAAAGTTTACTTAAAGGAAAGACTTCCTGGAGAGTAGACCTAATTTTTGTCATTGTCATTTTTCAGCAGTTAGTAATCCCGCTCCATTGACTGGTAAGACTAGGCATCTTGTTAACTGGGGAGAAGCATTTGGTGTTTTCACACAAATGACATTACTAAATAGTTAAACGATCTATAGGAAACAATAACTGAAATTTTCTTTTGGAAAATCCCTTTTATCTCATCACTTATAATTATCACAGTTAAAGATATACCAGCACAGGGCATGGGAAGACAGCAATATTTTTTAACTTTTTATGTGCCAATTTCTTATGAATGATAATATCTCAGGGAAGAAATAATTATTCATTTCTTATATTGGGCTTTAATTTGGTATTTAAAAGGAAAACAAGGAACTGTCTGCGTAGTTTTGACCTAAATGGTAAGGGGGAAAAGATACCACCATTTAGACAGTATTTCTTCTGGGGCATGAGTATATATGTGTATTGTTGTTATTTAGGGAAAAAAAAGACAATACTGGAAGTATGTTTGAATGCTTTCTGTATGACTTCTAGAGCAAAACTGTCCGCTGGAACTTTTTGTGGTGAGAGAATGTTCTGTGCCTGCACTGCATTAGCCAGTAGGGTGCTGACCGAATATGTCTAATGGGACTGAGGAACTGAATCTTAATTTTATTTAATTTAAATGTCAATAACTGATGTGGCTAAAGTCTGGCATGTTGGATAGCATAGTTCTAAGGACAAAATGAATATCCCTAAAAGGTAATCTCTCTTAAACCTCTCTTGCAAAATTACTGAAAAATGAGTGACTTTGTGAATTGAAAGAATGTTATTTTATAATTAGTTCATTTTATGATCTTTTTTCTTTTAATATTCAGGTAACAACTGAAAAAGTATATTAGTTTCAGTAAGTTCTGAAGTTCTCCTTTGTAAAACTAAAACTTTTATTATTCATCTCTAATTTCAATTTTTCAGAAGTCCACCTCCAATAGTTAGGAGTCAGATGTAAGTTGAAACTATTAATCAAGTTAAGAAATAAAGTAACAGCTTTCCTGACAAAATGAAATTCTAATAGCCAAAAATGCAGAGACTGTTGGTGTTTGTTTATTAAATGACTTATAATACATGATCATATTATATAGCTTTATTTATCTCACTGAGAGACAATATTTTCTCTTAGTAAGAATTATAGTACCTAAGTTTGCCTCCATTCTAGTAAATATAGTCTCCTATTTTGAAAAGGCTCAGAATATGTTTTAAACTTTGCATGCTCCAATGTGAGCCCAACCTTCACTCCCATGGCCTTGTTTGTTCATTCTGAAAACCACCTTTGAATTTTAAGCTAAGATATTTGCCAAGCTCCAGTCTATATGCAGTGACTTGTAAATGAGTAAATCAGGAGCATGTAAACTAGTGTCTTTCTTTAAGTGGAAAGTAAACATTTCTGAAAGCATGTACTGATAATTCCTGCTTCAGTTGCTGTTTTGTATCTGCATCAATTTGGTGTTTTAATAAGATTAGAACATCCCAGACAGAAAACAATAAACAAACTCGCCAGTAAATAAATGCATAGCATTTGTGTCAAATCCATGAAATCGAAGAACACAGGCACGAAGACCCACCCCTTACATCAGCTGCGTTGCTGTTTGTTGGCGAGTAAAGCTGTGTTTGAGACTATGTTCTAACTGAACTCCTTAGGTGAGCAGAGTCCACTCTGCTCATTGTAGTGCTACCATCGTAGCAGAAGGAAAGGGGGCTTTCAGTGGCTTGGAGGAGCTGATCTGTGGTCCAGAGCCTGTGGGAAATCCTTTTGCTTTCCTAGGTCTCTGAGAGTCACTATATTCCAGCACTTTTACGTTTAATTTTAAATAAGTCTTTTTATGTCTCTGTATTTATAAACAGCTGTAGAGAGTTATTTTCAAATAAAGTATCCTAGAGCTAGATCATAGTTTTCTTCAAAACTAGACAAGAAGGGAAAAGAAGATGGTTGTAGATGAAGCAGAATTAACCACGAATTGATAACTGTTAAAGCAGGATGAGGTTCCTTAATCTATTCCATTTGCTCTTGTACATGCCAAAATTTTTCATAATAATTTTTACATACAAGTAGTGTAAATACCAATGTATAACACTAGTTAATAGCAATATCAGCATCATTACTGACAATACTTATGAGATAAAATTTACTTCTACCATAGTTATTCTTCTTTACACTTCTATTGCTCCAGTCTCGTCTCTCACCAGACTCCCCTGCAGTCTGTGTTCGGCTCTTGTTAAGTTATTCTAACATCTGCTTTCCTCTTACTCAGAACCATTGATGTTCCCTTTTCTCATTCATTGTCTCTCTCCTTTCCCTACTCACATATCCTGTCTCCCTCCATCACTTAAATTCACAACTGTCCTCACTTGTTACTAAACCAGCCATCCCTTATTATCCCACTAGTAACCAAACTGTAGTGCTGGGGGCTTGACTGATTCTCACTCAGCTCAGCCCCATCCAGAGGTGAAGAAGTACCTGCCTCTCTCAGCTTTGGAGTCAACATATAAAGATCCCATCACCTCTCACCTGCTTCCCTAACCGTCCTCCTGTGTCATATAGGTAGTGGGGAAGAAACGAGTCAAATGAGATTTGGGCTCATCTTAAGGTAGGTGGGGGTCTTCGTAAAGTTGAGTGCCCATGACCCTGGGGCAAGAAGGGGGACACAGATTTCTAGATATTTTTAGATATCATATGGGCCATGCAAAGCAAGTTGGGGGCACTCCTGACCCTGGCCAATCTATAGACCTGGATAGAAGCTTAAGTGATTATAAAATGAGGAAAAAGAAGGAATCTGTCTGTTGAACTCTTAACATCTTGTACCACTATTAAAATGAGGTTTATTAGCGGCCATCCAATATACTATTTAAAATGTGGACACGCATGCCCTGCTTTAAAAGGAGATCCCAGAGGTCTCTAAGAGGAACGCAGTATTAGTGGGAAAAAAAAAAGGTCCACATCTTTTAGTTCCATTTCTCATGATAAGTTTATGGGTAATTTAATAAAATATTCAGACCTTTCATGCCTTCAAAGTATATTATTATATTTTTATATTACATATTTTGCCAGGTTTTGAATAGTCTCCATTTCTTCTAATTAGTCGTATTAACCAATTAAAATTGAAGACATGAGGCCTGTTCAGTGTAAAGTAACCTCAAGCCCATGCTGTTTAATTTTATAAAGCACACATAATGAAAAAGAATAATTCAGCTAATCAAATAACAGCTTCCTTTTTCCTTACCTATCTTGATTAAGGCAGCTGGTCTTCTGTGATCACTCCCTCAGCGGAGCGTCCACTCCAAGCCACATGTGACAGCACCACGTGGCATTGCCATGAATGCTGTGGCCCAGGAGGATGGGAGCCCCAGCTCCTGTAGAACTAGCACCACCGCCCAGCAGCTCAGGACTTGGGAATTAAAAAGCCAGTCTCTGGGAAAGAACCACAGACAGTCTTCACATTGATCAGGTTTTCCATGTGGAATGTTTCTTCACAAACTAAGGTAGCTCAGAAAGGCTAGCACCAGCTTTGTGACAAATAATAGAACTGCATGGGACCTTTCAACAAAGAGATTCCCAAAGGAATGACTTTTCTCTTTTGTCGATTTTCAAGTTAAAATTAAATCATGAGTTTAAAGTAGAAAATAACATGCTTCTAACAATATTAGCATATGAATTAATAGTTAGCTCTGAAAAGGCCTTATTAGCAAAAAGTATAAATTGAAAGTATATCGTCAATGCTATATGGAACATAGGACGTGGAGAACTGGTCCAAGGGATAGGTATTTTGGGGAAAAGAATATAATTAATGCAAACATATGAAGATGTGGTGGACTAGACTTTTCTTCCCCAATCTGCCCTGTGTCTTTGCAAGGCCAATCCAACCCATCTTAAACTATCCCAAAAAAAGAAGCTCTAATATGCACTTTTTTACATTTTTCATGAAGAAGCATGTCCAGGTCAGGGCATTTGCCCTTCATTTGGAGCTAAAATGGGAGGAGTGGCTAAACCGTGAGCTGGTACCCGATGGCTGTGATCCACATCCACTGTCTGTGCTGGTCCAAACTGCAAGCTAACTCACTACCATGATGGTCTTGTACATTTCACAAAGTGACATACCTCCCAAACTGAACCCTGTATTTAGTAATGTTGCTGTTAGTTGACTGCATACTGTATTTATATATATGACCAATAGATTAAATGAAATGGAGGGCCTCCCTATTGGCACAGTGGGTTAGGCAGCAGACTGTGAAGCAAACCGCAGCCACTGCAGCACGAATTCGATCCCTGCCACCGGCCAGGGAGGGGACCCACATGGCATAGCAGACCTCTCCTGCCTCGCCCACTGCTGCCCTCAGCAGTGTATTTCAGTCAGTCTGCCTGTTCTGCTCCCCATTCTTGTCTGGTGAATCCTCTCACCTCCCCCGTCTCTGACCTGTACCCCAGCTCTTGTATGCATAAATAAATAAATCTTAAAAAAATAAAATGGAATAATCTGGGGGGAAATGATATACGTAGTAAGGTAATAAATTTAGTTCCTAAGGCGAGTACGAAAACCTCTCGAGTTATTTTGGAAAATTTAAATATATATCTGTGAGTTTAAGGAATTGTATGTAATACCAAGAATTTGGAATTCAGAAAAGGAAACAGTTTTTCTCAAGTTTCTATCTAATACCTAGCTCTTATCAAAGAACAGTTTGACATATGGATGCCAAGGTTGACATCGTAATCAATTTAATTTTTTCTTTGCTTTTATTTTGGAATGGTGCCATTTGCTATAATGAGATGGGGCTGCCTGGAAAAATAGTAAACTTGCTGACCACTCTCTGAAGCCACATATTGTGATTTTAAATTTTTATTATCGTAAAAGTGTGACGTCGTGTCTAGGGTAAAAGCCTCTTAAAAAATTGAATTTGTATCAAAAGAAATGCAGAAATGTATCTAATTTGCCTCTGTCTCCCTGGATAGGCCTTTTCAGCTTTTAAAAAGGCTCCATTTCAAGTACGTTGGTAAAGCAGTTTCTGCAAGCTGTCAAAAGAGCTTGTGTCTAGGGAAGATGGTGGGACGTGGGGGTTGTGTGTTTTTCCTGTTCACCCTAGTTTATAGGAAACCCTTTCACAGGCGTGGTATCTTCCTGTAAAGTGATCCATCATCTCCCAGGATAATCTTCAGATTACTGGATACATATTTGTCAGGCATCAGGCAGATAAATCGCTGTCAGTCAATGGTCTGGCACTTGCTTGGGGGAAACAGACTCTTCTTTGCTAGTATGTCGCTTAGTTTACATCTTTGTTGATTAAATTGGAACAAGCAGAGCTGCTAGTCCATTGCTATTAAAGGGGCATCGTCCCTTCGCTACTGTGTGCTCTGTGTGCTCTGTGTTCTGTTGAAGTGAAAATCTGGAAACTCACAGCTTTACCCTGCTTAGCACATTTCTAAACTCCTTCTTTTTCAACTTTTGTGTTCACTTTTTTTTTTTTAAAGATTTATTTATTTATGCATACAAGCACTGGGGCACAGACCAGAGGTGTGGGGGGAGGGGGTGGCGAGAGGATTCACCACAGAGAGCGGGGAGCAGAACAGGCAGATTGACTGAAACACACTGCTGAGGGGAGCAGCGGGTGAGGCAGGAGAGGTCTGCTGGGCCATGTGGGTCATCTCCCTGGCTGGCAGCAGGGATCGAACTCATGCTGCAAGTGGCTGCGGTTTGCTTCATAGTGCGCTGCTTAACCCACTGCGCCACCAGGGGAGGCCCTTGTGTTCACTTTTGACCATTCTGTGTGACTCTTTATCTTCTTTTTTAAAAAAGATTTATTTATTTATGTATACAAGAACTGGGGTACAAGCTAAGAAAGAGGTGCAGAGGGTGAGAGTATTCATCAGAGACAGAATGGGGAGCAAATCAGGCATATTTACTGAAATACACTTTTCAGGGAGCAGTGGGTGAGACAGGAGAGGTCTGCTGCATCATGTGGGTCCCCTCCCTGGCCTGGGATAGAGCTTGTTCTGCAGTGACTGTGGATGCTTCATAGTGTGGTGCTTAACCCATTGCCCCACCAGGGAGATCCCCTGTCTCATCTTCTTAAGAAGAGGAATTTGGTTACTCCTGCTGGGGAACTTTTAATTTTTGTGTGTGTTTGTAAAGTTTTCCCTGAATAACTTAATTGAAACTCTTACAATGTCATTTGTACATTTGTGAGAACATTGCTTAATATGCTCTGTGATTTTAACATAAAGAGTAAGTAGGTTTTCAGCCTCCTGTATTGGTAGAATATACATAAGTCATACCTCATCAAGATCTTTTTTTTTAATGATTTATTTATACATACAAGAGCTGGGGTACAGGTCAGAGATGCAGGAGGTGAGAGGAGTCACCAGAGACAGAGTGGGGAGCAGAACAGGCAGACTGACTGAAACACACTGCCGAGGGCAGCAGCAGGTGAGGCAGGAGAGGTCTGCTATGCCATGTGGGTCCCCTCCCTGGCCGGTGGCAGGGATCAAACTTGTGCTGCAGTGGCTGTAGTTTGCTTCATAGTGCATTGCCCAACCCACTGTGCCACCAGGGAGGCCCCCAAGATCTTTTTTTAATCCAATCGCATACAAATCTAGCATGCATTAAATCTAGAAATTAAATTGCTCTTTCTTTCTAGGCCTTTGGAGTTTACCAAACTGACCACATACTAGACAGTACTATTAAATCTCTAGAAGGTAGCTAGTGATTTATTCATTCATTCAGCAAACTTTTTGGGCAGCAATGGTACAGTACTCAAATAAATAGTATATTACTCAGATGAATTAAATCCTCAAAGTATTAGAATTTAAATTTCTAAAGCAATTTATTTAGTTGATCATCAACTATTTGTTGAAATGAGTTAGTGTATGAGAGACAAAAGCAACTTCCTTTTGAATTCAGATTTCATTTTTCTGAGCTGATGTAATGCTAAGGTAATATATTAAATGCTGAAGGCATTTAGGATATAGAGTAAATGAGGACAGAGGAGAATCTGGAGAAGTTTGTTGTGAAATTCTTCCGGTTTCCTCAGAAACACAATTTACTTGAATGCAGAATGATTTCCTCCTCAAATGGTCATTTACTATTTATGGGTATACTATTTCTGACTTATTTAGAACATGGTGTAAGCGATTACAGAATATATGTTATTATTTATTTGGGGAAAAATATTTTGTTAGAACTGCATGCATCCTGCTCAAACTTGATTACCATGTAGTAAAAGTGTAACTCTTTGCATCTACAATAGTCACCACTGGGATTAGGTAAAATTATGCCTTCATTTTAAATCAGGTTCATAATTGTCTATTTCTCAACCATGGCTCATTCTTCCCGAGCCTGTAGATTTACTCTTCTTTCATCCTCTGTCTCCAGTCATTCACCTCAGACTCCTAAGATGTACAGAGTTCAGTCACTTGAGAGTCCGTGAGAACCACAAGGATCTACTCAGGTGCTTCCAATTTCTGACGTCCCACACCCCACCTTCTGTCTAAACCAAACCCCCAGGTTAACTCACATTGGCAGTTGCCTGAGTATGGTGAATGGATGAACATCTGTGATTCCTTTCCCAGTGCATTGTCACAGAGAACCTGGTCTGCCGGAAGGGAAGCTCTGGCATATCAGCCTCACGTAGACAGAGCCACGAGCAGTCTGTTGGCAATAAAGCACATTTGGTAGCTGGGCTACTTGCTGCCGTTAGGTTTAATGATTCCAAATCAAAGAAGAGGGCAATAAATTAAGAGACCTCTTAGAAGGGATTGGAGCATCCACACAGTCCACTATTTAAAGAGAGTCCAGGAATATTAAATAAGAAGCTGTGATCCCTTCTATTCTCATTCATCCCTGTACTGAATAATATTTGTAATGGAGAATCTGTTTCTGCTCTTAAGGAGCTCTTAAGTATATATACTCTGCATGAGGGCTGTCATTTTTTTTTTAGGTGAATATAAGTAGAAGGAAATGTTACATTTTTTTTGGTGCATGTACCTAGAGAAGAAAGAAATAGGGCCTCTTCTCTTAGATTCCAGGGCTTTGAAAGAGATTTATTTATAATACACAACTTACTAAAAACATTTCAAAATTAACTTCTCAGAAAGTTAAAATGTTTTGAACAAATTTATCAGTGATATTAAATTTAGAAATGGAAAATTAGTAGTAGTTTTTGATAAATACGTACAATCAGGAATATATTATTTAAGATATAAATGCTATTAGCCTTGCTAGATTAGAAAATTGTGAAGAATTCGATAGTGCCAGGTAAAAATTGTGTCTTTCTTCCAACTTTAAGGCAGTTGGACCTTTCGGGAAAGAATAGAACCTCTAAAGAAATGAGATGTGCCTGAAGGGCAGGCCAAGTGGCCTCATCTCTCCTTTCTGCTTTGTCCATCAGAACTGACTAGGGCTTGAAAGTGTAGGCTTCAGCAAGCAGCACAGTGTTTCTTTAGGTAGGATACTCTTTATTCTTTGTAGTCCACAATGATCATGTGAGCTCTTAAGCTTATTTAAAAAAAAAAGACAAAACTATTAATATTTCACTTGAGAGGTAGAAAAGAATATACAATGTTCTACAAAAGCTGCCTGCAAATAGTCTTCAAACAAACAAAACCCTGGGTCTTTCCATACCTAATAGAACAAGCACCACTTTTCTAATGTAGAAACAGTATCAAATGAATTTACTAACAGGGAATTATCGAATATAATTATGGAATATAAATCTTTAATTACCTAAGCATTTTACCAGGAATGGTAACTTGCTTGCTACCTTTAAAAAAAATCAAACTTAAAATAAACCTGGACTAAACAATGAATTGTTCAGAGAAAGGGAAGCAATTACTTTTCAGAAACAACATATATCCTTCTCCATGGTCTCTGGCAGAGTGTTTTCAAGTATGATTTGATCAATAACCTCACAGTAGTGGCAGATATAGAAAAGAATAAATGTTTATCACACTTGTAAACATCAAAGGCAAAGCAGAAATATTTGCTGAAAAGGCAACCAATTCAAGCCATTCTTGAATTTCCTCATGAGTCAGATGGAGGGGAGGAGGACACGTACTATTAGGTCTGTAAGACTGGATATAAATAACTGAAACCGAAAGCTAAAGTAGCAGTGCATTTTCATTATAAATTATCATATTTCCTGACAAAGTGAAATGAGGAATTGAGCTGAATTTTCTGGTGGATATTTTATTTCTTTGTAAACAGAAAACACATACTTTTACAATAAAAGGGGAAAGTTGCTTACTTGTGGCTTTTTAAAACAAACATAATTAAGCCTTTAAAATTCATTCCACTTCTTATAAAAAAAATAGTTCTTAATTTATCTTGGGATATGTTTGACACTTGGACTAATTTCTAGATTCCAGCTATTTCGGAAGAAGATGAATAAATTACTTAGAGTATAAGCTGCTGACAATAGTGGGATGTTGAAATGTTTAAAACAAAAGCCAAGAGAGTCGCAGAAAGTAACCGTTCTCATTATCAGTTGTTGTTTTATTTAGCTCTGTGCATATCTGTGTGTGTATATGCACACATTTTCCTCTTGATCCTAGTTTTAGAGAAGCCCTTTTTTCATGAAAATCGTTATAAGAAGGATGAAGAACAAGGGTGAAAATCCCTCCCTCTTATTGTGTTACTTTCCTTACCTTGTATAGAAGCAAAAACAAAGCAGGTGTACATTCAAGCCTTGAGAGACTTCTAAAAACTGGGCAGGAGCCAGCTGAATTCACAGGGTGTTTCTCAAAAGAAGAGTTTACTGTCCAAATAGCCCTTACCTAAGAGACTAAGTATTCGTGGGATGCTGTGTGCCTGCCTACCCCATGGGCCTGTGAGAGACTGGACTTAAACTGCGGGTCTCCTGAGAGCTGTGCATGTTCCTGGAACTCTTTCACTGAGCTTCAGGGAGGCAAAGGTCAACTCCTACCATCTCTCTACACATATATTTGACACTGCAGTTATAGGTATGATGTGGGTTTTTTATGGTTTCTATTTAATAAAATTGGGTTGGAGTAGACACCCTTAAAATACGGAGGTAGGGGCATATTCTTTGTGAGACAAATGGTCTGCAGGGAAAGAGTTGAATTCTTTCAGTGCATTTGAAACCAATATAGCCTCCATGGCTTTGAATGAATCATTTAACGTCTACATTTCTTTACTATGCTGTTTGCTTTTATAACTGCTCTCATTTGGAATTATATTACTTGAATCTAGGAGGGGTGTCCATTTCAATGTGTTAGTTATCAACTAGTATAATAACTGTGCAAATCATTGTAAAATATTATGATAAGGAGCTAGTCACTACAAAATAAAATTTACTAAGTTGTACACATAGAAAATTATGTTTTAACCCAAAGTATAGTGCCCCTTTTTTGGCATGTGTCTTCAGTGGCTGTTATACAAAAGAAATAAATGATCATATTCTACTTATAAAATGAGAAAAATATCTTAAAAATTTAGAGATATTGAATATTTGAGAAATTACAGGCCTCGTTCTTGATTGTTCCAAGGTCTTGAGAGTATATTACAGCACTTAATAGCTAAGGAAAATAAGCTTCTGGCAGCAATATCCCAACCTATTACCAGGATGAATAATGTGTCATGCAGACAGTATAATAATTTATCCTATGATTTTAAATATCTGGTGGTGTCTTCTGCATGAAAAAGTCAGAGTTATGAGAATATATTTAGAATCTTATATTTTAAAATATGCTGTAAAAAACTTGACAGCATGTGAGTAGAATAAAACCCTAACAGTACAAGCCATTAGTCTGAGGTGAGACTTCGTGACATGGAGTAGCAGACTTCTAAGTCTCTCCACGTTCTATAGCATCCATCTTTTTATTATGTTAGAAAAAGCTCAGTGAAGAACTTAGGGTTAGAAGAATGTTTTTGAATATAGAAATAGAGAAAATTTAATTCATTGGATAGGTGGTAATAATGGAGCAAAATACTGTAAGAATAAATAAGTGTTAGGAAATTATGGACTGTGGTGGAGGACTCGGGGTGCTTTGATAGTGGATGTGATGTAGTAGCATATACTTGAGGAGGTGGGATCAGATATTTCTGAATCATATAGTGTAAACCATTGTAATTTTTTTAGTTTGAATTTGAAAAAGGAAATAACATGAAATGGTGATGTCATGGATTATTTAACCTCAGCTGGGCAGAAAAAGGAACCCTAGAACTTTCTGAAATCACTTACTCTGAGATAAATAATAGAAAAGGAAGGTAAGAATTTCTTCCACCTTCCTCCATGATGTCATCCCCTAGATTAGTGTGGGGAATCCAAGTCCTTGAGTATCTACAAAAAAAGGTGCAAAATAAAAAAGAACGTATTCAGAAAAATGTAAGTCGGGGAACAGAAGTTAACAATAAAGGTTTCGTTTTGCTGATGGCCAAGAACAGATAGAGATGCATTACGGTAGAGAAGACAATCAGAGAACTGCAGAGGAACAATTTTATTGTGTGTAAGCAGCCATGAAAATCACATGCTATAACTTCCTTTATTGAGGTGACCATGGTTTACAGCATGGTATATGATTTGGAAGTATAGATTCACACTTCTTCAGGTGTGTGTTATACCCCAGTCCAGATGACTTCACTCTTTAGTGGAGTATAAAGAAACAAAGGAACAGACAAACTCAACCAAAAAGAGGAAATCCTATGTACACAACTGAGTAAATTTTACTTTCTGGTGATTTTCATTTAATAATGATACTTTTCTAAAGATTTCATCATTTGATTTGAGAACTAACTCATTGAAAGAGACCTCCCAGCTTCAACAGATAGAATTCTTTATGAGAGGATTTATAGAAACAAACAGCAGGGTAAAGGAGAATGGAAGTCACACAGTTACCTGGCTAGGGCAGAAGCTGGATTCTAGAAACCTTCTAAGAGAATGAGCCACTCCATGGCCTTGCCCAGAATGTTCCCTGAACAAGAGGCCGCTCTGCCCTCTGATCGATGTGCGCATCCTTCTCTTCCCATGGGCCGAATTCCCTCTGTGCTGTTGCACTTGAACAATATTTTTGGTGACAGATTCCAGTACTCTGGACCTGGATAAGTGCTGCAGCTGGCTGACCTGGCACAGCTTCGAAGAATTAGGAGTATGAACATACTTACAGAATCATCTGTTAGGAAAAATCATCTGTTAGGAAATGGTCAGGGAAAATGTCAGTAAGCCAAATTCTTGATGGTCTAATCCTTTAAAACTATAAAGTGGTTTTAAAGAGATTTATTAGTATTTGTATTTAATTAACTAGAATTACATTCATATTTTTAAAAGCCTATCATAAACCAGAATTTATTCAGAGGCTAAGGAGAAGAAAAGGCTCAGTGAACACGCTAACTCTTTTTCATATCTGATTTTACTAAGTCTGTCTTCTCTAATGTCCTGATTTTGGTTCAGGGTGACGTAAAAATACTGGTTTTTCTCTTCCTCAGTTGAACATTATTTCTGTTTTCCATGCCCCTTTCATTGGGTGTTATTTTAATTCTGTGCAGCTTATTCTTTAGATAGAATAAGCTGTAATCATTTTGAATTTTAGTGGTTTTGCAATTTTTTTTTTGAAGAGGATTTGTGTGTTAAGTTGATAAGCTGGCATAGAGCTCCTTAACCACATCACTCACACAATTGCAGGAAAGTGGACAGCAACAGAAGATTGTTCTGGAAATATTAAAAAAATTTTCTCATGTGAAAGCTACATTGTCAGTTCAGTACTATGCCATTTATTAACAGTAAATCCTACTGAAATTCCAGTATAGAATCCTTTATATATGGAAGTTTGCATTTACAAAATCTAGAATTTATAAAATACTTTTGCATTAAATAAAAATATTTGGGGACAGTAAGAAGTGGACCAATCAATTGTTTGGACCAGCAATCTGGACTCAGCCAACATTTTCAATTGAGCAAAAAATGTATAATTTATATTAAAAAGGAAGAAACGCCACTGTGCTTTACACAAATCTAAAAGTGATTTAAAAAAAAAAAAGGAAAAGACCACTTCTAGTGGATTTGCGGGAATTGGAAGGTTGTGGTTCCAGTTCCCAAAGGCACATTGTGGGAGCACCCTCCTAGTTTCCTGATTGCCAGCTCTCAGAGCTTCCACACACCAGCAGCAAAAGCACCAGTTACTCTACAAATCACGCTTTCCTAATATGTCTTTCCATATTTACATATTATAACTAAGTCAATGAGATATAACTTGCATATAATAAATCCGTCCACTATAAGTGCACCATTTAATGAGTGATAGCAAAAAATTTTTAAGTATCCACAAATGTTTTCTACAGTGTATCTCTTAGTTTATCTGCACCCTCAAATTATTTAATGAGAAAAATAGATTGGGTGGGATATGTGAAGTTATTTTATAAGCAGAAAATGTCCCATGTTTCTGAAATAGACTGAGAAAGTGAGATAGTTGCTGGCTGTCACATTTCATGATGTAATATTTAGAATATAGAATCGTGCCTTCTACAAACGTGTATAAAATGTCCTGTAACACTTGAGTGGCTGCAGCTGTCATCTCATTTTTTTCTGGATTAAGTTTGGTCAAGAAAGAAGCTGCCTCATTTTCTAGTTGTCATTTGCCCAGGAAGTAAAAGCAAATTGTAATGAGGGAATCACAGCGGGAGAGCCGCCTAACAAATGAGAGGCATGTATTGACTGGCAGCTAGCACACCACTTCAGTGATAAATGTATTTTTATACACTGCTGTTCAAGGTCATTCACTGTTGTCCTTGAATGTGCAGCCATCAAAAATCATGCATGTCACATTCTAAACAGTTCTAATCACTAGTGCAAAGGTGCCTTCTTAAAAAATATATCAGTCATTAATTTTATGCAGTTTTTAAATAAACATCTTTACATTTTTACTGTTTTATCTTGCTACTGAAAATTGGCCAGAAATCAAAGAAAGTATAAATGTATGAGATAGAGGTGAATTATGTATGTGTAGATCTGTTTATAATGGTCACAGGAGCCATCCTTGAACGTGGGTAAATCTCAGTAATTAGCCCTTCCCTGTTTTGTTGGTTTTGCAGTTTTTTAAGCCTTTAAGGAACTTGTATAAGAATTCCAAAACTATTTTCATTTTGAGACTGTTACCATCAACTTGAAATTAATTTTGTTAAAAATACTGAAAATAGCATGCCTTTCAGATCTGCCCAAGTCAAAAGAAAAGGTTCTCACTAACTTTTTTAACACATTAGTTACACTTGAATAAGTGCTCTATTTTATAGTTATTTGGTGAGAAAGTGATTGAATTATTCACTATTTTATTAGAAACCTAACCACACTTAATTTAATAGAAAATATCACACTTAATTAAATATAAAATCATCAAAAATTCGGTTTTAGTCTACATAAACAACAAAATTAGATATGAGTCTAAAATTAGCCATATTTAAAAAGTAAAACTATATGGAAAATATGATAATTTGGAATGCTCATTTTCTTTTAGTAAATTTTTAAAAAACAATTTCTATTTAGGGTTTTAAAGTCCTATTGGTTGGTAGTAGATGCTGACTGGATATTTGGTTGTGTGTGGTGAGCAAATGTACTTCTGGAACCTTCACAGTGTTGTAAACTAATGTCACCACAATTTGGAAAAGTGTGACAAAAACAAAAAAGTAAGTGACAACAAAAAAGCCCTCACAATATGCTTTCATAACTACCACAAAGTAGCTGAAAACTGCAAACCCTCTCGCATCTGTCTTTAGCCTGATTCTCCATCAACCTTTATCTCTCTCCACTTCATTCCTTGCACCATAAATCCTATTCATTCTGAACGTGCTTTCGTTTTCCTGAGAAACTACACTCTCCTTCCTCTCGATCTCTGATTGTTACACTCTCTGCCTGAGGGCTCTCTCAGTCTGGCTGTCTCGGCTTTACCTCAACATACACGCAAAGGCACACACACCCCCACCAACACTACTCCACACAATCTCAAAATTACTACCCAGAAAATCTCTGAAGTTTCCTGCAGTTCTCCCATGATTTAATTTCTTTTTTTTTTTAAAGATTTATTTACTTATGCATACAAGCACTGGGGTACAGGCCAGAGGTGTGGGGGGGTGAAAGGATTCACCAGAGACAGAGTGGGGAGCAGAACAGGCAGATCAATGAAAGTACACTGCTGAGGGGAGCAGCGGGCACAGCAGGAGAGGTCTGCCGCGCCATGTGGGTCCCCACCCTGGCCGGCAGCAGGGATCGAACTTGTGCTGCAGTGGCTGCGGTTTGCCTCATAGTGTGTTGCTTAACCCACTGCGCCACCAGGGAGGCCCCCATGATTTAATTTCTAACTGAAGGTATATGTATGAGGATAGTTACATGAGTGCCTTCACGACTTTAGCTGAGTATATTGGGTAAAGCTGATTTCAAGGGGTTTGAGATGGGTAACCCCGTACTTTGCTCAGACATGATGCTGCTAGCCTAATAACATACATGGATGGGCCTGCTGAACATATCTAAAGTTGGAAGTTTCTGGTCCCTAGGGTCTCACTTGGACCTTGAAATGCTTTTCCCCATGGAAACTGTTATAAATAGTGCTTAGGAGATTGAATAGCCCTTAGATTCTGAAACATTAAGTATTCTCTAGGCTTTTGGAAGTTGACCTAGAAATATAACTGCTATTTGTGGCATTGTTTCTATGGACAAATGTGTTCAGAGTCCCACACCGCAGAACTCCAAGCAAACTTCACAACTTCTTAACTGATGATTGGCTCTGTGAAAGCATCCCTGGCGTAGGATGATGAACAAATTACCAGATTGCACATGGAATAGCGTGAGTGACAGAGTCTGCAGTGAAGATCACAACCACAGATAGAAAGATTGCTTATTTGTTATATTTAATACAAAATTAAATATCAAGATATTTTTTAAAAAAAGTTCCTCCCATGCATCATTTACCTTTCTGGAAGCTCTGACTTTGGGCCTGTCTCATGTGTAAATCAGAGTATATGAACCAGCATTCTCATTAAATTTTAAACCTTCCATGATTCAAACACAGTATTTTCTTGAGTGCTCAGATTTGCAGCAGCACTAAAGAGTATTCTTATTTTACCAGTTGCTGAGTTTGTAGTTCAGGTTCCTTGCTTGAGCAGTTATAAACTCTGACAGCTGAACAATCATCAATTAAAAGCTTATAAATAGAAATAGTTTATAGTGCTGTTGCATGCATAATATATAATATAATGTATACAGTGTAGTGTATACCACTGTATCTAAATATTGATCTCAACTATTAAATGAAAACATTTACCATAAAAATTTTATCAGATTATCAAATAGTCTCTTCAGTTGTATTACCTTTTATAAAAACTTCCCTTTTAAAAAACCACACCTACCTTTTAGTGTTTTACCAAAACAGCAAGCTACAACCACAATTAGATAGGTATTAATATTCCTCAGTGTTTGTAAGCAAATTTGGGGGAAGCATGCACTTACTAAATAAAGCACAATTTTAATTTTCACATTTAAAATTATCTAACATCACTGAATTAATATTTTCATAAAAACAAAATAGTTCAGAGGAATTCTACATTGTTTCTAGTAGAAAAAAATGGATAGACCCTGTAATTTCAAGGACAAACTAATAGTCTGGAATAAATATGCCAAGTGGTTCATGATATTTCTTCAAAGGCCTGGGATTCGATAATTAAGAATGGTTGGGTAGGATTTTCATTTTAATTATAGGTACTTTTGAAAAAACAGTGCAATTTTAAGTGATTTCTTTCCTTTTTTTACTCTTCTGTTTTTTCAAAGAAAAACGCTAAAATAAAATTCATGCTTCTCTTGAAAATAATTTTTGCTAATGCTAACTACATATATGTCATCTATTAAGTCTTTAAAAATGTGTCTCAGCTGCCTTTTTCATACATTCAGTCCCCAGAGGAAAATATACTAAATGGAAGGATTTTATTCTACATGCTCTGAAAAATATGAAATGTATATGCACAGTATAAAGTGTGCTTCTAATAGTATCTGTAGTAAGGCATAACATCTTATTTTAAAACGCATCTGTGGGTGACATACGTGATAGCAATTATAAGCAGATTATAAACAGTGCATTCTGAGTTACAAACAAAAAGCTTCAAAGGATTCATGTTTGCTTGGGAAGAACACAAATGAAAACATCAAAGCAGATTGTTTCCCTTAAGGATTGTAGTTATTTGGATAGCTTGTCAGTGCTCGGGAGTGCAACAAGTGGGCAAGTGTTATTGATTTTCACCTTGTGTTACCAAAACATTTCTCATTGACAAATATTAATTGTTTATTAAGTGCTAGTGAGTTTGATGGTCCAAATATCGAATTTTATAATGAATTGGCCTTTTAGTTTTGCTTATCATTAGACATTATGATTGCATTAAAGATACAAAGGTTTAAGCCAGCATATCTTCCGCTCAAGAATATCAAATACATATTCCTGTAGAGTTTCATTTCAGCTAAGCTATTTAGTTCATCTTCCTTTGCATACAAGTGAATTTTCTGACCAAATTGTAGGTAATGCTTATTTAAATTAGCTTTCTGTGGCAGTAATTAGTAGTGAAGTACCCAGTATACCTTGAATTAGTTCTGGTTTATGAATTTAGTGAGCAGTTGAAATTTGTGTCACACAAAATTGACAGTTGTGATCATTAATATGAGTTTTATAAATCATTAATTTGATTAAAATGTTTTGGTGTGTGAAAAGTATATATACATTATTGCATTGTTTTCTCTTTTAATATTAAGAAAAACTTAATTACATCAAAATTAGAAGGGTGATTTTTGATTGTTATAGTTTGGCATATCTTGACTTAACCAAGAAAATGGATCTTATAATATAAAAACCCTAATTAGATTATGCTAGTTGAAGAGGCATAAAAAAACCTCACATATCAAAGTGTAAAATTCCTGAATCTGGAAGAATAATACATGTATACTGATAGGGTAGGATATTTATTGCTTAATGTATATCTGAATTTTTAATGTATATGTAATGTTTTCATTTCCTTTAATACTTTCAAATCATTTCTCTTTTTGGAATGTTGAAAATGTTAAATAATATTGAAATGGATTTTGGAGGAAAAAAAGCTAAATTCTATAGCTTTAGTTAAATCCACCCAGGAAGATTTTGTGTCATCAGACTCTGCACCAGGGGAGGAGAAGGGAACAGGAGGGAAAGCCTCACCTTCCCGCTCAAGCCCCAAACCAGCTCGTGTTAACTCAAACCCAAATCAGAACCCAAGAGGATGCTGAGTGCCACCTGCATGGACATTTACCTAGGAATGTGACTGCTGCCCCTGTCAGGTAGAGGGCACAGGTGTCTGCTGCAGGCCTGTTGGAGAAGGACCTGCAGTGCTGGGAGCACAGACAGAAGATAGCTCCTTTTCCTCAGGAACTCCAAGCCCGGTGTTATATTTAACAATACTTTCTCCTGTTTCCTTTGAAAAATTATATAAATATCAAAAAATGTTTAGCCATTCTGGAAAATTGTATAGCCATTTGATATTAGTCCAATTTTTTAGGAACCCCATAGTCTAAGAATACAAAAGCAAAGCTTTATTCATTTTCAGATTTTCAGCATGTGTTTGCATGAATTTATATTAGAAGTACTGGTAACAAAACATTTGTTTTGGGTCTGCCCAAGTCTAAAGAAAACATTTTCTCTGACTTTTTAAGTAAATGTGAGTTGTATTTTCAATAAGAATGTCTTTTAATTATTTCATGGCAGCATTGTGATATTTAGTAATAATTTATTCACTCTCTTTTTATTTAAAACTGAACCACATTGATCTGAATCAGATTAGCATTCGGTGCTTGAGTATCCAGAATAATCTTTATATGTGGCTCTATTTTTAAAAGTTGAATTATATGAAAAACGTTAATGCTTTGAATTATATTTTTATATTATTTTCTTATGCTATTTTTACTAAGCATAAGAGATTGACTCACAGTACTAATAATATACCACTGTCATTTTATCAGCCAAAAATTGGTGGTGATAATTCTGTTTTAAAGAAATTGGAAGTTTCTGATGTTTGGGATTTGGGGCAAAGATAATTCTCAACATGTGATTCTATAAAATCAATCATTTTAACATGCAAAGAAAAGACATAATTTAATTGGGCATTAATATGTTTAGTTTGTCCTGAAAATATTTGATCTAGTAAAGCAGAAGAGAGGTGTGTGTGTACACACCTGTTGTGTGCATGGTCAGTTCCTGGCTAGCTGAACCAAGAAAAGGAAGAAAAAGGACTTAGACATTAATAAGTGAGACTTATGGAAATCTGTTCTTTGAATCTGAAAACTTTACTCGGTTGAATAGAAAGGAAGAAAGTCCTAAAACCACTATATATATTTAACTACTATGAGTGTTAGCTGCTGTGACTATAGATTGGAAAATAGTTGTTGACTTAAATGTTTATTTTCTGTTTAATCATAGACCTTTTTAAAAATGTATTTCAATAATTTATAATTAGTGAATATATAAGCATCTATATTACTAATTACTGATCCCTAAATTACAATAATAATTTGTGAACATTTTGATTTTTACTATTCCTTGAGAAGATTGTTCTGTGTGTGTATGTTTGTATGTATGTGTGTGTGCTTATACATGCGTGTGCATAGGCACATTGGCTTATAATCCTCCATGAAAAAAACAATTTCGAAAACTATTCTTTCATGGCAACATCTAAACTGGTATTTAACTAGAAACTGATGAACATGTCCACACCAAGTTGACATATAAACTAGCCAGCACATATAACTCATGGTCAATACATAGTTTATTTAAAGAAAACTCTCCCTTGGGTCTTAAGGATTACCAAAATACAGATATTACAAACTCCTTTAATTCATCAGTATTAGTTTATCCCCATTTAGATAATTTTTAAGTAACTTTTAAGTAAGTTTCGATAACTGAAAATGGACAATAAATGCAGCAGCTCTTTTTAAGGAATAAAGAAAGTCTGTGTGCTTGAGGTGTTGTGTCTTATAATAAAACTTAAGATAGCTCACTTATTATATTTATCCTTAAATCTATTTTCCATTAAGATGTTAAGATGATACCAAATCTACTTGTCTTTTTCCCTGACTGTATACTCTTTCCAATTAGATAGTGATAGAAAATAACTCAATTCATTGAATCGCCCCAATACCCCTGGGATTGGAAGATGCCACCACAGGTTGACTCTGTAACACAGAGTTGCCATAATGCGAACAAAAAGCATCTGCGCAGTGCTCCATCAAGAAAAGAAATTATAGAGATAAACAACCCATTTTCAACCCACAAATCTTTGTTTGAAATCACTGTAGGATTGCCGAAGGGCAGCATCGAGGCTGGTGTGCTTATTACATTGTAGGAGACGGAACAGTCAATGAGAAAATCTGGGCACTCCCAACCCCAGAGACTAGGATTACATTTACTGTATACTTTCATTTCAATCCACACTTTTTATTTCTGTGTTTTGTGTCACATGTAGGCACAAGCCAGGCCCCTACTTTTACATAACCCTTCTCTCAGAAGTGCTGCTTTATGGCACCTGTACACAGGTATGGCCTCTTTGGGGCACAGACAAGCTAATGGGAGGATGAAGTTCCTCTGGCCTGGGCACCTAGGGCAGCCCATCCAGAGGAGTCATCCTCCTACTTCCCAGCTAACGAAGGACATGGCATCTTCTAATCTCTAAACCACCATTCTGGGAGGTGTACTGCTGGAGTTGGAGCATGGAAAGAGTTCTTCATTCAAACCAGCACAACAGACCTTGGGATGTGGGATGGCAGGACACATGAATCAGGGCAGCCCCAGATGGGAAGGGAATCTTCCACAAGAGCCCTTCCACCCCCCTATACTGAAGCACCCACCTGCCCCCAGAGCTCAGGAGTCTAGGGGTTCGCTGAGACTTCCTGGTGTTGAAGACAAGGAGGCAGGAACTTCCCCAGTGAGGCCCAGCTCCACCACCAGCCCCACTATCTGGTAGCTTTCCCAGCTGCCTGTACTGAAGCTCTGCCCAGTCTCTGACATCATCACTGCCCTGTGGGAAAGTCATCAAGGAGTGCCATGTGGGGAATGTACAGAGGTGCCGCTCAGGAAAGAATCTAGTGTATGGAAATCAAAGATTGGCAGCTCAGAGCTTTCTTTTGCCTAGTTTTCTATGAGGCAGTGGACTTAGGAACCAGGTGGCCTGAATTCAAATCAAAACAAGCTACTCCGCCTTCCTGGGTTCAGTCCCTTCAAATAGAAAGTAGAGGATAATATAGGTTTTCATAGAGTTGATATATAAGGCCGAAGAGGTTTATGTAAAGGTGCTTGGAACAATACCTGGCAGTGGGAGCACCTTGAATGTCAGCCATCACCTTCTCTTCTAAAAGAGTTCTAGTAGCTGTCCTTTCAGCAGTGATCATCAGCTATGGCTGCAGGTTTCTGATAAGAAAAACGTAGCCCTGGTCTCCCTGCCCATATTTTGGAGAAGCTGCGATGACCCAGTTTTCTATTCCTAGACTCAGACCAGTTTGCAGCGCTACATTTTGAGACAGCATTGAATAAGGCAACCTTTAAGATACTGTCCAGCTCTAAGATGTCATGATTTCGAAACATGGAGAAAGCTTAAGAAGAAGCCACAGAAATTATTAAAAAGTTGGAAAAGGAGACCTAAAAGGAACGTATATAGTCACCAAGATTTCATTTTCTACTGCTAAGCTACCTTTACAGTCCAGTCCAGGAAAGGTTATCATGCCAAGTTAGTGAGGTGGCCAGCTCTCCTGTGTCTCTTTGAGGCTAGAACAGGAGGGCACAGGATCTTGCATGGAGTGCTTTGGTTTAGATTTGCCATAACAACAAATCTCCTGGCAGCACACATTGTTCACAGAGAAGGCTCTTTGGGTGAAGTTTTGGAATCTTCTCTACATACATCTGAAAATAGAATAGTTTCACCTGTCTGACCTGCTTTGCTGTCTGTCCACATTCAGAACAGTCTTGGTAACATTCTTGGGACCTAGAAGCCCATGCACAAAAGGGCTGAAAAAGGCCTAGTTCATAGTGATAATTACCTGTACTGGTGCCTCTAACTGACCAGAAGTGAGACTTGTTTCAAAATGGCATTATCATCTGCCAAAATTATTTGTCAGATCTATTATTTCCTTGAGCAGATCTATCTAATGAAATTTTCATAAATTGGCTGCTTCAGAGAAAAGGGAAGGTTTTTTTCCTTGAATGTAATAAATTCTTAACTTTTCAACTCTTTCGAAATGGCTCTTTTTTGGTTGAGTCGTTCCCTTGCCTCACAAACAAAGCTGTCAGTCAGAGCGACATCTTTGTCTTCCCTCCTCCTTCAGCAGTTACCTCCCTGCCAATCAGCCATGAAATCAGTGGCTTCTTGTATGGGGATGTTAGAAAGCCACACAAGTCAGCCACCGTCCCTTTCTACCCTTTTCCAGCTTCAGCTGCAATCTGTGAGAGATACAAATGTGTGGCTATCACTTCAGGTACAGGTGAGCACCCTGTACTCACTTGCTGTTTATTCTTCAGACCAGCTCTACAAGAATGTAGATATTGGGCTTCCCTGGTGGCGCAGTGGGTTAAGCAACACACTATGAAGCAAACCGCACCCACTGCAGCACCAGTTCGATCCCTGCTGCCCGCCAGGGAGGGGACCCACATGGCGCGACTAGACCTCTCCTGCTGTGCCCGCTGCTCCCCTCAGCAGTGTACTTCAGTTGATCTGCCTGTTCTGCTCCCTGCTCTCTGTGGTGAATCCTCTCACCCCCACACCTCTGGCCTGTACCCCAGTGCTTGTATGCATAAATAAATAAATCTTTTAAAAAAAAAAAGAATGTAGATATTTGTAGGTCTTTGAGTTACCTCTTTTCTTTTCAGGACTTAGCCTCACTTCCTCAGCACTCACTTCCTACCTATCTGGCCACTTCCTTCCTGCCTCATACATGGCCTGATGCCCTCCAGACCTTTGATTCCAGTGCCACGCCACTACTTCGTGAGAGCACACTTGACCTATTTGCTTTCTGCCAGAGCACATTGTAGGGAAAATGCCACAGCCAAAAGCATGATTGTTTCTTTAGAAATTTCAGAGGCCACCTGCAGCAATTTGGGACATATTCTCACCTCAACAGACTTTCAAGCACTATCAAATTGCAGCTACCCACCGAATCCACAGCCAGCCAGGTCTTTTCCCGAGAGGCGACAACCAAGGCAGTCATTCTCCCTCAATCCCTAAAAACCTCAGGGCTGTGAAGGTTCAGTCCAAGTTCTTTTACTTTTTAATAAAATGAAAACTGTTCTGTTTATTTAGTCAGTTTTATACAAAATAGATGGGTTAGTTCTACATAAATCGTTCCTTTGCGCTGATATTCTAAAATAGTAAAATTTTACGTACTTTTGGAAATCTTTCCTTCACAGTTCATGTTAAAAGTAGGAAAATGTTTGATTTGGTTAATTCTCCCCTTCCCCTTTAAAAAAAAGTGATGAGAACTGCAAACAGATACAAAACATTCTCAATAATCTTGCTCAGTCTTGGAGGATAGAATGGAAGCCTACATTTTGGCTTCAGTTCTCAAACTTGTCATTTGGATGGTAAATATCAAAAGTAGACTATTTGAAAAGCAGTTTTAAAGAGATCTTTCATGACAAGCATAGCCTCTGTTGACAATGACCAAGTCATTTTAGAAATGCATGTTTCTTCTCTGTCCAAGAGTTGACAGAGCACACCGAAAGAGCCTGTTAAAACTGCTGGGTACGTGCAAGTGTTGCTCATTATGAATTCTTCCTCTCTGTTCCTTTCTTCCACGAGAAAAGGGGGGAGAGGGTATTTAACAGTTCAACACTCTGTCTCTGCTAGGGACAATTGCTTGATTTCTTTTATTGTTCATGGCACTTCTTGAATTAGATGAATTTCTTTATATGCCACTCCTGTCTTTTCAAGACAGTGATTTCTTTGGCTAAAAATACAACAAGACATGATACTTGATTCGCATGTAAAAAGTAGATCAAACTGCTTTTTTATTTTGAAACCTGTTGTTTTGGAAAATGTTCTTTGCAGTTTAGCATTTAAGATCCCCACCGCTGGGTTCGCCCCACACAAGGCAGGCACCAGTTCCTGTGAGCCCTGCACAGCTGCACTGCTAATGCCAGAATAGAGGTTCAAGTCAGCTCAGGTGGTGCCTGCAAGATCTTAGAAGTTCAGAGATTCCGAACAAAAGACAATGGCAACATTTCCATTTCACTGAGGGCTGAAGCACCTCTTAGGCTGGGATTGTAATGAACTCACCAGATGTACCAAACCATTTAAACAGCAGGCTTCCTGAGCTACCATGAGTGGTGCTTGCCCTCTTGTAAGACAGCAGGTCTGCCCACCAGCAAGCAGGCACAGTAGGAATATTGGTGCAAATATCAGTATCTCAAATACTTGGCTCCTTTAGATGAAAAAAAAAAATATCATTGAAGATCCATAGGAATAGCATCGTGATAATAAATAAGATCACTCGCTAACTGGAAGAGGCGCTGGGGTTCTGATATCTGTCAGTGGGGGGGGGCACCTGTGGTATTGTGCAGCTTGCGTGCGTGTGTGTGTGTGTGTGTGTGTGCTTTCTGATCTGAAATATAGTCCTCCTTTGCCCAAAAACAGATTTGAAGAGAAGTAACGAATTAAACTCAGTATCTAACAGAACCTCAGCAGCAACAACAGATGAAAACAGGGCAATGATTAGTGAGATGAGTAGGCAGTACTTATTAGTAGACATGCAGAATGAGCAGTCGCTCAGTGCCGAGTTTCTTGGCAGGAAAACAAACAGGTGTGATTATATAACTCTCTTTACATGTAAACAAAAGCAACCAAATCTATCTAGAAAGATGGGGATTTTCCTGGCAGAAAGCCCCAGCATGAACTTAATGCACAGGGCCTTCTATGGGAGGCATTAGGTAGCATAATGAAGAGTGTCTTCTTCTGACACACATTCACTCAAATGGAGGATGTTTTAGATGTCCACCCTCTATAAAGGAGGAAAACATCGTCCAAAATGCTTGGTGAAGACTTCCCTGAGTGTGCCCACATCTGCTTGCTACCTTTGCCTGGTCCCTCAGCCCACCTTACGGAAGGTACATGAGCATGCCCTCGTGAGCGGCCCAGAGGGCAGGGAAAGTTCCAGCTGCTGCCTGACCGCAGTCCTGCCTTCTCTCCTGTCCGCAGCACATTGTGCTGCTGTTGGAAGAAGGGTGATGATCTGAAGGAAGCAGGCTTAGCGTTCAGCCTGCAAATGTAGGGACCCAAACTGCAGAAGAAGGGTCCATCCACCTCCACACTGGATAGGGTGTGGGGGGGAAGGGGGTTTGCAAGAAACACCAACTTTTCTTAGAGGAGCTTTTAGTTTTCTTGGATATTAGAGTCCCAGGGCATGGAAGGAACTAGTTTGTATCCAAAAAATGTAATGCTACTTTTTAATTGAGCAAGACAGAGGCAGAATGCATGCACTGGGGTATTTGAATAGCAATAAGAAGAAAGAAATTAGCTAGAGCCACCAGCTGTTTAAAAAATGCCCAGACGCCTCTGTTTGTCCCTGGTGGCCAGGACACTGAGGCGGCCTCCACAAAGGGTTAGTTCTCTTGGGGTCTGGGGTATAGTACAGCAGGACGGGCATTCGGCATGGTCTGCCAGCCACATGGCCCCCTCCACATCTGGCAGCTGCCCGTCACCAGGGAAATTGAACGCTGTCAGAGGACAGTGTGAGACCCTTGAAGAGAAGAGTAATTTCCTCAGGTTCCGCTAGTCCTAGAAGGGACATTCGGCCAAGTTGGCTTGAGATTGGTGCCTCTGGTGCAGCATGTCTCCATGTCCAAGAAGGAGTCATGGCCACGATCTGCTCAGGAAAGCACCACCTGTGGCTCTCAGCTGTGGAGCGAGCCATTCCCCCAACTTGTGCTCGCTGACCACCAGGTCCAGTGCACGCTGCACCCTTCCTCATTGATGTCAGCCTCTGTCGGACCAGGGCTGGTGGCCAGGGCAGGGCCAGAACAGCCAGCAGGAGCAGCGGGGCCTGCAGGGTTGTGCCCAGGTTGCTCGGGGGTGAGTGGGAGTCCCGCGTCGAGTATCTTAACTAGAAGGGTTGCGTTAAATACACAGCAGAACCAGGCAAGATGTAAAGGAGTCAGGCAGCCCGGTTCAGGCGCACAGGCCTGCTCGTGTGTTAGGGCTGGGGCTGGTGATGGGCAGCAAATGCCCAGGCTGCAGAGGCCAGCTGGGCCCTTGTGGTGCCCAGTGTGAACAAAGGCTCAGGGTTGCCTGAGCTCCTGGTTTTCTAGGGGATGCTACAACTTTTAATTTTACTTGAAATTTGATGAACTAGCATATGGACTTGGAAGGCTTTATTTTTTCTAGGAAAACATTGTGCAGCTCAAACCGAATACATCTGCAGTGTGGTGGCAGCTTAAGGAAGGTGTTCACTTCCAACTCCAACCAAAGCTTCGCCTGACCAGTCACCTCTTAACCATAAAATGGCCTCAGATGGACCCAAGAAAATTTCAGACTTTTGACAGAACTATCTCTTGGTTTTAAAAAATAAGTTTCACTGCATTCCCAATCAGCTTGTTAAATTGACCTGGTCAGCGGGATTGGCCAGGTTTCCATGCTAAATTGGCTTCAGTTTTTTTCTTTAATATTCATTCTAATACATGGATGTTTTGCTGGTTTCTTGCAATTATTATTCAGCTTGCTCAACTTAGAGCTTATTTGCTCAATGTAGTGCCACGTTTGTGGACTCATAGTTACCACATTCATTTGATAAGATGTCAGAGTCTGAAATCTGTATTTCTAGATCACCTAGCATGCTAACTTATGCTGGTTGGGGGCTATTAAAAGCTTTTTTGGCTTTGGTTTAGTTTGGTTTGGTTTCAGCTTTGATTCAACTATACACTTGAGAAGTTGAGTTTTGTGATTGTTTACATTTATTAAAAGTAACATATATTGATGGTACTTACAAATGCTGTGCCATGCATTGTGCAATGATAGAGATGTTTTATTATCTATATGTATAGATAGATAATTAAAGCTTCACAAATCTCTTTGAGGCAGTGATCATCATCATCATCTCTATTTTGTAGACTTGGGTACTCCCCAAGGTTAAGTAATCTAAATAACTTGCCCTAGCTCCCACAGTCTACAATTAGTGGGGCCCTAAACAAACCTGGTAGCCTGACTCAGAGCTTGTTCTTTGCTGACCCAAAGCCCAGTGCTGAGTTGCCAGCACAGCATTCTTTCCTTGAATGTCAAAAAACAGGTATTACCTGGGATGCCATTGTGCTCCAAAGGCTATTGACAGGAAAGAACAAAATCTAAACCACTTGGGAAGCTCTTGTACCCCCATCTCTCTCTCCCCTCCCTCTTCTTCCTCATTTGAGTCACTCAGATGTGAATTTAGAAAAGAGTGTTACTGAAATTCACATGGGGTTGAATCACATGAGTGTGATGCTCCCACCCAGAGACACAGGGTTCACAATTCTTCATCAGAAATAGATGAAAATTAAGCTTCTTGCTCTTATCTTAGTTTAAGGGAACACATTTCCCCAGTCCTTCCTAGACAGGGGAAGAGACCAAACTACAGCTTCTAAGTAGGCTGAATCTTGGTCAGTCTGGTAGAGGTATGGTCTTTAATAGCTGAGTGTAGGGAGATTAGTATGATTTTATTCTAATTTTTTCATTAGGCCAGTGTTTTTATAGCTATTAACATCATTAAACTTGAGTATAATTATTTATTAGTAAAAACATTTTATCAAAAACAGTCTAAAATATAACTTGCTTTTTATTATTCATGGTTAAATCAGTGATAGCTATTTGGCAAAGACTCAAACTTATCCCTGTTAGATTGTTTTTAATAGTATTTGATTTATATGTGTGTCCAAATCCCCACCACATAATGTGCATGTATGTTTACTAACTGCAGCCATTTGCACTTAAGCACAGAGTTATTGGTGGTAAATGAAGCCTAAAACATGAAAAATATATATAGTTATTAAGGAGCTGAACTAAACAGTTTGTGCGCACGCGCGTGTGTGTTTGTGTGTGTTTTTTTAAACTTGTTCTAGAACAGGGACATTTGATTGCTTTTCCTTTCAGATGAGCAAGGTTCCCACATAGATTTAGTAATTGCAGGTTTCTTTCCTTCTTCCCTTATCTTTTCTTTAACCGGCATAAATGAATGGACACATTGCTTATCTCATGATCTCCTCCCACCCAGGAGACAGGTAGCTCTCCAAATAAAATTGAAGCTCTTGGGTATGTCAGTGAGAGAGCTTTGGTTGCTTTGTTTAATTTTTCTAACGTGTTTTCATAAGTAAAATAAAGGACATAATGGTCGTAATAGCCGTGACATACCTTGTTCAGCAGTGAGTGTGTTTGCATGTGAACATGCAGTAGCTCTGTGGACAGCACCCCATTAATGACTCTGAATTTATTTTAGACAATCCATGGACACAAGGGACCAATCACTGCAGTGGCCTTTGCTCCTGACGGACGCTATCTTGCCACCTACTCCAACACCGACAGCCACATTTCCTTCTGGCAGGTAAGCATAGATGGGACGGATCTTGGAGTTCCAGCATGACAGGCTTTTGCTGGGAAAGGTTTCCTGTGGAGCCTGCCCACCAGCACCCCCCTTCTGCCCCCACTCCCTTCTTCTAGCTGATATCAAGTATTTATTGCTCACTGACTCCATGTCAGGTGCACACATGCAGGGGCTACTGAGAATACAATTAACAGTCTGGGAAGGCAGAGAGAGCCTGCTCTCACAGCTTTCAGGCTGAGGGAAACGCAGATAAATTAGCAAGTAGTTATAATAGGGAGGGCACCAGAGAATAAGGCGGTGGGGTGGCTTCACAAGGAAGTGTCATCTAAGCCTCTAAGCCAAGATGTGATGCTGCTGAAGAATAATGGTGGTGGGAGGGGGCATGTTTAAGGAGAGGGAGCACCTGATCAGAGGTAAACAAGGGCCTGGCCTGAAAGGGCAGGGGCAGGGGCAGCTTGGCTCAGGCTGTTAATTTCTACAGGGCATTGGCATGGGGCAAACCACCTTATGTGAACGCCACGTCTCTTTTTTTTTTATATTATCTCATTTTTGTTCACATTCTAAATTTCCCACACAATGCTCTTCATTCCCAAACTATCAAAAGCTATCTAAAAATTCAAGTATCATTAACTGGAACATCATGAGCATGCTAATGTTTAATTCTGATTAAAATTAATACTAATTTTGAGCTACCAATTTTATCATAAAACGTATTTCAGCCTTAGCAATTAAGCTCACCCTATCTTTTTATTTACTTTTGATAATTACAAAAGAAATTAAACATTACCACCACCCCCCAAAAAATAAGTTGATTGAAGTATCTTTTGTTGCCTTTACTTTCCTAAGATGCAAGTATGTTTTCTGAGATACAGTTTATTGCTTAGAGAGCTAAAAAAAAACAGAACAAATAAAAGTTTAAACAAGACTTCAGCCAACTTGATAATGGTTTCTAAAAAAATCAATAGCTAATAAAATGTAAAACAGATACAATAAATTGCTTAATTAACAACTTGCTATTAAAGCATGACAACTTCCAAATCTGTCACAGACTTTCGCTACTCTTCATCTAATTTAGTTTTCCAGTTTATGTTCTCATTATCCTTTTTTCCAGAATATATCTCCAGCATCTTAATTAGCTCATAATAGACTCTTTTTGTCCAAGGTCTCACCCTGTCTTTGCCTCTCCCAGTGGGTAACCATAGCACCCACACGTCACACACTGAAGTCCCACAGCGAGCACACTAGATGTCCATAAACTGGACTCTTGTGGCCGGGTACTTCAGAGAGTGTCCTCACCAGCTGATTTTCTACTCATGCCTAACACTGTAATCTCTGTTACACCAGTGGTACTCTAATACAAATCTTCCCTTATCTCCTCTTCTCTTGAAGCCCCAGAGGAGTGTTCATGGAAAGCTCCATTCATCCCACATGCACTGGGTGTGGAAGTGCCAGGTGCCCACCTGCTGCAGAGATCAGTCACTGAGACCTAAGCCCACTTCCTGGCTTGTTTTTCTGTGCTTTCTCCTGTGGCATAAACAAAAACAATTCTCTTTTTCTTTCTCTGCTAAGAGTATCTAATTCCTTATATAAATGATCCTTCATAAATTAGCCAGATTTGAAACTTTTTCCAATACTTTCCTGGATTTCTAAGTGGTAAACCTTTTCCTTCTTATCTAGATGTTCAAGGTTCTAGTTGAGTATGTTCATCCCTTCTTGCATATTTTCCTGTTTCTGTGCAAGTTTCTGCCCAGCTCATGGATGGAATTATGGTTTACCTTGGAGTTCAAAATCATCCATTAGATGGTATCTTTCTAAGAGATCTCTTTTCAGCTTTAGTGCAACTGTTCAGGCTCCTACTATTGTCTCTGGTCTTTGCCAAGTACATTTAAACCCACTGGCCTTTGCTTGTGGCTGTGCACACAGTAGGGCTGCACCTGCCCTTACTCTGTACCCCATCTACTTCAGGGGCTACATTCACCAGACAGAGCACCAAAGCCACTCAGGCTACACGTAAGCCTTTCTGACCTCTAAACCCACTGCCAGAATTTAAAATGCAGCTCATTACTTAAATGTTTACATTATAAGCAGCTTAATCTTGAAATTTGAGTGGAAGGTACAGAAGCATCTCAGTTTTATCAAGGAAAGACAATAAAACCTCTTTCAGAAGTATAGTGGGTTTTTATTTGAATTCCAGTCCAAAAATCCGTGTTGGATCTATCACCGCCCTCCCCAAACAGGCTTGTCTGATTTATTTAAATACATAGGGTTTGGTTCTAATGATGTATGATAATACTTTTCTATTATTCCAGTAAATGTACTGTAATATATTTTGAGAATGTAATGAAGTCTTATTTATACAGAACCTTACAAAAGCTATCAGCTATTAAAATCCTTGATGAGAAATGAGTGTTAATGAGAAGTATTGGTTGGGTAATTACTCAAGTGAGACTTAGTCAAAGGTTTATGTGCAACATTACTTACACTGAAATAGCATTAAAACACTTCTTGTTTTGATGAATTACGTGTGTATGTATTTCCGTGTGTTCAGAAAGTTATCTTCACTGAACTGGTTCTGTGAAGCCTTATTTTCTGTATCTGCATTTTAGTCAGTTTATATCCTCAACTTGCAGATCATTTAATTTAGCAATCTTTAAAAGTCTCAGAGTCCTTTGAGTCTCCAACCTCATGTTCCTCAATTGAATATTCACTTCAATATATACACTGGTGTATGAGTAAGGGGGATTTTATTACTGAACTGCGTCCATAGTTCTCTCACCTCAACTTTATCGCTATCTTCCCACATATACATATTTTCTTCCAGAAATGCCAATGGTAAATTAAATAGATACTGGTTCCCTTTATTGTTATTTGTTCTGTCATACAAGTGAGTACTATTCAATCATCTAAAAATCATGTAAATCTATAGACATTAACATAAAAAGATCGCCCTCAACAGTTAAACGAAAAAAGCAGATTATGAAACTACCCCCTATTGAGCCTATGGTTATAAAATTCCTTAAAGCTGTTCTTCTTATGAGTTTGAATACTTGGAGTCTGGATAGGTGGTTCCCCAGATAGTATTCATAATCTCTGGGAAGTGAGATTGCGTGCAATTTTTGTTTTCTTTATTTTAGTTTTCTATAATGAGTATTGCCTTGTAATCAAGACAAAGTTAATGTTAGCAGATATTATTTCATATAAAAGTTATTTCATTGATTCAAGGCTGAAACTGCCCTTATTTTCACATAGTTTGTAGCAGTCACTGGTCAAGAAAATATTAATATTAAATAACAAAATGGTTGATTGTTTGGGTGAGACTTCTTTGAGCTTTCTGGAAAAATTAGTACTCTTAGCACTTTGAATTCCCTTCTGATTCGAAGAGGTCATAGGCAAAGAAGTGGTCCAAGGAGCAACAAATTGTAGTTAACATGGGGGGTCTTCACTGTTCAGCTCCACGCAGCTATTATAATTATGTGTTCAGAGAAGTTCACATAGTCCTGTTCAGAAGCAGTGGTGCTGTTTGTCTCTAAGCAGAAAGGCATTCATCAATGTATCAGATCATTTACCAATCAACTGAGGGATGAAGCTCAGCTTATAAGAGGAACCCAAACACCGCAATAGACATGTTTTTGAAATATTTTCATTTGTAATATTCCAGTAAAATATTCTCTCCCTACCCCTCTTTAGCCTTTAACCCATTCCATAGCCCATGTGTAAATTTGAAAGCAATAGTTAAACAAAGATGCATTTGAGCCTAGGGGTGCGCCAAGCATTTTGCACCACCAGTAAAAATCAACCTCCATACATATTTTCACTATAAATCCATAAAGAAAAGAAATGACTTTGTAGTTATTTATCAACTGGAAAAATGAGATTTTTTTTTTTTAAGAGCACAGTATGCCTATAAATGCCAGTTTGTTTTAATCAGCAATTTTCTGGATCATTTGGATAGGTTCTGCAAGAAGAATAAGTTATTATATACTATTATTTTTTGTACCATTAAGTGCTATGAAATCAAAATCACCATCATTACTTATATTTAAACTATTTGGAAACTCCAGGGAGCAATAAGGCCTTGATTTTTATCTTCTGTGGAGTTTGGGGGAAGGAGGGAAGAAAGGAAGGAAGGGAGGGTGGGATGTAGGAAGATAAGAAAGGAGGATGACAGTAAGGTACTTACTGCCTGGCTTTAAATGTTAACTGAACTTTAACAGAAAGAGTTAATGATAACCATACATTTGGTTTTAAAATGTGACCTCGTACACTAGTGATTTTTTTTCACCTCTGTGTTGTGTTCGGCACTATTATTAATGCAGGAAAATCAGTAACATTAGTCATCTTAAAAGGGTTATTACTCAAGATGATTTAAATTGTGAAAATGTCAGTGGGGCCTGCACGCATCCTGCTCCAGATGCCATGATTTACGCCCTCTGACACCATCCCGCTGCTGAGCGGGGCCCGGAGAGGAGCGGCGTGTGTTCTGCACTGATCCAAATGCAGAGCATGAGATCAGCAACAGCCCCTCTTAAATGTCCTAGGATTTGCCAAAGTTTCATGTGTCAAGCACTTGTGTACATTGGATGGTAATCTGCATACTTCACACAAGTCCCCTGAATCTTAGACATGTAGGTGGAGGTTTTACTGGCGGGAAGAATGGGGAATGAAAATTAGTGCAAAGGAAAATATTATTCTGAGACCTCTTTCCAAACACTCAGTGCGCTGCTCAGGTGGTCTGCAGCAGCACAACAGATGTGTAGAGAAAGAATGCTAAGTATTCCTGCTGGACGGGATCCTTGGCTCAGTCGCTGGGATAACAGTTATCACTCAGTGTTTCGTACTTTGATGCAAATGATTCCTGGGCCAGAACATCCATGTTATCATGCATTATGGGAAAGGATTAAGTGAACTTAAAATTTAAATCAAGTCTGGAGACACTATCAACATGCAGAAACTTCCGACGGAAAGAAACATACGCCAATCAGTTAAAGTGTGCTCCCTTCCCCAGGCAGCAGAAAAGGCGCCTCAGACACAGGGCTGAGATGCAGCTGATTTTAGAGTTTTCCAGAGACTGATTTTTTTTCAAAGCAGATGAGGAGTGAGGTGTTGGCAGGTAGAGGTGGGGATGTGGCAGGGTGCATTTTGAGCTTTGATTTAGTAACCGGTCACTACTACTGCTTAACATGCCTGGTTTCCTTGAACTCATGAACATCCCCAAACCTTGTCTTCACGGAGCCATGTCAGGACTGCAGTAAGCGCTGCTGTTTGAGAACCAGAAGGCCTGCCCCTTAGAACACCGCAATTGCCAAATATTGTCTTACTGACTAACACCTATAACATAGCTCCCTTCTTAAAGATTGAGGGACACTCTCGTTGTCAAGTTCCGCCCAGGTAGATGCGGCTCCACTGAAAGCAGCCCTTTAGAGGTTTGAGAAGAGACTGTTAGATGACCTGAATAAGCACAGTGGAGGAGAAAGTGACCGGATGTGGGTGTCTCTTGGCCCCTCTCCGCGGTAGGGAAAGGACAGCTCTCTCAGTGACGGTGCTCCTGTCCTCTGTCCGCAGATGAACACCTCGCTGTTGGGGAGCATCGGCATGCTGAACTCTGCCCCTCAGCTGCGCTGCATCAAGACCTACCAGGTACCTCCGGTGCAGCCAGCCTCTCCCGGCTCACACAATGCCCTCCGCCTGGCCCGGCTCATCTGGACCTCCAACCGCAACGTCATCCTGATGGCCCACGACGGCAAGGAGCACCGCTTCATGGTCTAACGCGCTGGTCTCGGTCCTTTCAGTTCTCCCGCTGAGTCGCCTGCCCGTCCGCACGCTGGATTTGCCGCAGTGCCTGCCCCAGTGTGTCCTCGAGGCGTGGCTGGGCGCTGTCACTTCTGCATGGTTCTCTGGGCAGGCTCCTGCTCGTGCCACCTGCTGACACAGAGGCACCGCACACCCCCGTGCAGGATGTGGCTCGCTTTAACCCGCGGCAAGTCGGGGCGGCCATTGGTCCCTGCGACCCAGTGCTGGTGTGGCCTGGGGCACCAGAAGCCCCCAAATCAATAAACACTGTGATCGCATTTCCCGCCCATCTCAGCATTTTCTCCAGCTAAAGGCCACCTCTGAAGTGCTTGAACCTAGTCATTTTGATAGTGGGTTTTGAAATATGTGGGCGGTCCCAATTACAGGAAATTATTTTCCTTTGACTACTATTGTTTACCAAAAGGATTGTGTTTACGTGGGGTTTTTTTGTTTTGTTTTGTTTTTTCTCTTCTGGTGATTGTTAGTAACTTATTCCATCCAGTCTCCCAGGGCTCAGCTACTACCCTCTTTATTAACACCTACCCAATTTGAGACTGATGAGAAAATAAAAAAAATTTTTTAAAAATTCCCCCTTGTGGAGAATACAGTTTCTCAGTCACATGACAGTCTAAAATGCTCATATCCTGCTTAAGTGATCGTGTACTTAGTAGTTTAAAAAAAAAATCACTACTTATGATGTAGTTAGTAAGATTATCCAGTCACTCTGACCTCTTGAAAAGGACTTCTGTAATAACCAATTTCAGACGTTCAGCTTAGACGTAGAAAGGCTTATTTGTCTGTTGTTCACAGACATTTGTGTTTCAGAAAGTGCTTGCCCCATCCCTCCAGAAACTATACACCCACAGTTCCTGTGTAGGTGCCCAATCAGTTATCATGTAATAGTTATAATTCAGCCTTCAAATCACTACCAAACACTTACAGCAAAACTAAGGCAGCATTAAGTTTAAACAAATATTTTAGAAAATTAGGAACTATGGCACAAGCATTGAGGAGTAAATATAAAAAGTATGAGAGTTCTCAATCAGATGAGCAAACACTGTACTCAGTGTGTTCATCCCACTTCAAAGTAAGCTTTAACTAGCTAGCTTTCTTCTTCCTTTGGCAGGTGACGTGGTTCCTCCTCATAGCTATGGAAAAAAATCCATAAAATAATACCTGGTAGACATTGCTCCTCACAAACCTTGACCTGTATTTAGTTGGGGATTTGTTTGCTCAGTTGGGTGTTGACTGATGGGGTCAGTTGGGCAAAATAGTTTATTAAGTGCAAACACAGAAAGTGATTTATTAAACTCAGAGAAAATAAGTGAAGTTTCAAAGGAAGCAAAAATAATGGGAGCATTTAATTTAAAAAGCATAGCTTGTCAGAGTTTATGTAATATACCTAAAAAAGTAGGATCACTGTCCAGGAACAAATACATCTGTTATTTTACTGAAACAGATTTTTAAAGAACATGTTAAGAAATTAAGATCATTAGAATGACTCGTATTGTTATGAAGTATGTTATTCCCATTGATGGCAAACCTGTACTATTCCTTGGTTTTAGACTGGGTATTCTTTAAAAAGTGAATTTATGCCACTTGCATGTACATTGTATTTATAAAGAGTCTCTATGTAGTGTCCAGGAAGAACAAAGAACTATAACAGTTTGTTTGTTTGGTGAGCACAGTGTCGTGTTCGATATTGATACAGCATCCTGAGATTAAACTACAGTGCACTTGGTTTTTCCAGTGGGCTCCCCAGTCTTCTTGCAACTCAGCACATGTCTACTCTATGAACCTAAATTGGGGGTCGATTTCTTCTATGCTACAAAGCTGTAAAAGTATACCTTAGAGTTTTTGTGGGGGTTTTGTTTTTTATTTTTTTTAATGTCCCATCCACCAGGAGAAAGATGGGAGACTAACAGATGGGGCATCCCAGCTGCCCAGGTGGCACCCAACAAGTAGATTTACAACAAGGCTCTAAGGGAAGACAGGGAGTGAAACTCCTGGACAGTGGGCAGGAGCTCCCACGCACGTTCTGTCTGCATAACGAAAATTACTGGCCACTAGGATTTCCCAGTTGTCAAACTTGGGTAAATGATATTTGATGGTTAAAAGTAATATTTGCATCTTATTAACACAAATCTCTCCTTGGCCATTTTGACAACCACAGTTCCAAATTTCATCACAGCTTAGATTTCTCAGCATTGAATTGTCACCCCAGTGTACAGCTTTAGTGTTGTATTGATTTTGCTGGAACTGTATTTGGACCTGTCCTTGTAAATGTGGAGACATATGTGGCTTCATTGGTAATTTACAAGCAAAAGATGACTTGACGTGACACCCGTATGAAAATGTAATGATTGAAACTCACTCTATACAGCAAATGAATTAAAATGTCTGCCTCTCAAGACATTTCTCGATGATTCCATTTAATAGATTCTCTATGTGCTGAATGTCCCTGTGTACATATGTGTGTTAAATAAAACTCAATTGTAATGAAGATTGCTTTTCTCATAAAAACATTGTTCATTTTCCTTAAGCATTTCTCAGTTAAAATCCACATGCCCTCCACCCTCCCCTGTTGGTACCAAATTAAGCTTTCCATTTCTAATTATTCATTTCCCTGGAGAACTACCTTTGAGAAAGGCAAACTTGCTCATGGAGGACAGCAGAGCCGTTAAGAAAGAAGTCCTAGAATACTGCCGAAGTGAGAGAACTAGAGATACATTCCTACCAGTAACTCAACAGCACCCTCTGTCGTTTGGGCAAGGGAATTGTGTGCTTGTTGCTTTTTATCTACCCTTAAGTACCAAATTATATCTTGTCGGATTTGATGACAAGGGTTGGCCACCGTGGGGTGGGGAGGCTGGGCTGAGATAATTAAATTCATTTCATTTAATACTTGGTTTGGAGTTGGATTTAAATCCCTGAAGTAAAGGGTGTAATTGGTTTTCAGAAAAAACAAAATAGGCCATCATTGTTCACAGAGGATTATATGTGTAAGAAGTGAATGCACTTCTTTAATTTTCAGATAAGCAGATAGAACAGTCTGAACTGACTCAGTCATGAGGTGACAGTATAATTTTCTTTAAGAATGTGGTAAACATCAAAGTTGACTGCGACACTTTTGGCCCTATTCAAATGCCCAGTGTCCATCCCAGGAATTGTTTCAACATCTGATGACATAAATGTGTCCTTATAGGGAACAGAGAGAGGCAGTAACAGTTCCTTGTGATTGGTGATCACATAAACTGATCAAATGTGGAAAGGGCATGACATTAATAGGAAGGTAAAGCCAAGCAGTGCTGGGTGAACTTTCACCTTTCACCCCTTCGGCTGACTGACAGAGCTGAGTGTTGAAGAAAATCAATACTTTGGAGCCAGGAGGGAAATATTTCCAACCTCTAACTAGAGAATGTATTTTGACAAGGCCAAGATAATCCAAGCTGCACGGGAGAAAGAGAAAAGAAGACTCATTTTTAAAGCCTGACACTTCAAGGTGTTTTTGTACAATGGTTTAGAGATCGTCAATATGTACAAATACCAAAGGTCAAAAAGAAAAGCCAGAAGAATTTCAAAAATTAGATGTTCAGTTCTTTTTGCTGTTTACAAACTAAAAAAGACTACAGTGAGGTTTGTGTTTGTATTGTTTACATGAATCTAGCTGACAATTATGTGCTTTGAGGTGATCATTCCTCTTTAATCAAACCTTAAATTTAATTGAGGCAGCTTTATGAATGTTGATTGCCCTAAAGGTGTTCACATCACTTCCTATTCATTTGGGGGAGACCTGAGGGTTTTTTTGAGTGGTTTTATTGTTTTGGGTTAATGTCCCAAAGTCATGTTTTTTGATTCATGTTGATCGTGCTGTGGTGGCCTCATAAATCTGACACTGTTCTTCACATTTGGTTCAATCATTTGCATGAGAAAAGAGTTCATGTACCTTTGGAACTCAAATTGTTCTAGTTTCCCAGATCCCTTTAAGCAAATTACTTATAAAAGTATTCTAATTAGTGTTCTAAGTAAGAAGCATATGCACCTCTGGGAAGAAGGTAAGCAATTCACTCTTCCCAGCAAGATTAGATCCAGTCATTCTGTGGATAGATATCTCCATCAAACAGATATAGATTCTTTTCTTTCCTACAGATAAGAAGGGAAAGAAATGGAATGCTGCCCATACCTTCCAGCCAAGCTCAGGACAAAGGAATCTGAGTACTCTTACAAAGTAAAGCTCTGTTTTCTCATGGCTGTGCATCATCAGGCCTGCTGTATACATATGCTATATTAACAGTGAAAATATAGCTTCATTTATATATCCTCTTACTTATTGTAAAATTCCATTCTAGTCCCAGAAGATAGCCCTGGCTGACATTTTTTATTTTGTTTTAAAAAGAGAACACACCGTGCTCGCTTCGGCAGCACATATACTAAAAAAAGAGAACACACCAATCAAGACTCCCTAGTATTCTGAGATCTTCCAGAGAAATCCAGGATGCTGGCACATGTCTGCTTTTTAATAGCTGTGTTTTACAATTGTTAAGTGCACGAGATTATGCCTGTAAAATGCTTTTAAGGGTGGCACATATTAAATACTTGGGAAGTGAGAGCTAATAATTTTAGTAGATGTCCTTATTGAGCATGGATAAATGAGATTATAAATGACTTGTGTTCTTTGGAAGGTATTGGTGGATCTTTGTTTGCTCTTGTGTTTTATGTCTACCTAGACTTCGATAATAGGCCTGTACATCTCACCCAAAGAGGAGTCTGTTTGGTCTACCTGTATTCACCAAGCTTTTCGACATGTTGCTGTGTGTTCCCATCTTGCTTCTCACCAAAATTTGTAAGTAATGAAAATTTGCTTGGCAATGAGTATATGCCAGAATATATGCCGGTGAATGGGACTGGTTGATTGTAGCTATTGAAGTTATGACTGAGTCCTCAAAAAGTAATTCACCCCGGGCCTCCCTGGTGGCGCAGTGGGTTAAGCAATGCATTATGAAGCAAACCGCAACCACTGCAGCACGAGTTCGATCCCTGCTGCCGGCCAGGGAGACGGGACCCACATGGTGCAGCAGACCTCTCCTGCTGTGCCCACTGCTCCCCTCAGCAGTGTACTTCCGTTGATCTGCCTGTTCTGCTCCCTGCTCTGTCTGTGGTGAATCCTCTCACCCCCCACACCTCTGGCCTGTACCCCAGTGCTTGTATGCATAAATAAATAAATCTTTTAAAAAAAAAAAAGTAATTCACCCCATTAGATTTATGACTTATTAGCATCAGGAACAACTTTGAGTTCCTTATGTATCATCCCAATATCTTTCTATCAAGATTTAATAAGACTCTAGACAAAGCATTAGAGTTGAATAAAATCACCAAAATAAAAGAATGTGTAAGTTTTGTTTCCAGTATCTTCTTGTTTTGATGCATGTCAAAATGATTTAGTGCTCTACTTTATCCAAATGTGAAATGTATTGTCTAAAATTTGACTTATCCAGAGACACCTTGTTTTAGGAAAAATTTATGAATAATTTAAAGACACTGCACTGAAACATTTTTATTGCGTCTACAAGCATTTATTGAATCTTGATATATGCCAAGCATATGCTCTGTGTTCTATTTTCCTCTTGCTTATGACCTCTCAATCTAGCAAAGGAATGAAACACTATAAAAACAGATGGGAACACAAGTGATTAATTCCATTAGGGTAGTGTCAAGTTGGACTCCAAAGAGTGTAAGAATTTGGGCTATACCTGAAGAATAAGTAGGCATTAAGGAAAACAGAAGGGATGTTTAGGAGGTAGGAAAATATGAAAGCCCAAATTACATGATCTGAATGGATATAAACTACTTCAAACCTTCAACCTGAAGGGTATTAGGCACCAGTGAGAATCCAGGTGGTTCTTCACATTTAGAATCCTACTACATCCTACCATTACAGAAAATAAGATTCTTTTGCCAAAGGACATTTGAAGTCAATTCATCAAAAGTCTTAATAAAAGGACTTTTAAAATAAAATCTTTTTTAAAAATCATCCAAAGCCCTAGTAAATGATATCTTTGATTTTTATTATTTCAGCTTTCATTCTCATTATTTAAAAAAGCAATTTTTGCCTTAAAACTAAGTTAGGCATCTTTATCCTATAATCTGTGTATAGATGGCATGGTGTGTTGGGTGCCTGCCACAAACACACTGCCCAGAGTCCCACCCCTAACTCCCACCCTCAGACATTGCTGCAGCTGCTGGGAGTGTTGGCATCTAGTAGTTCTCTGCTGAGTCCTTTTCTGGACATTGCTTCACAGTCAGAAATTCATCTTACACAAACTCCCTCTCCTGGAGGTGAATGCAACCCATAATGGACCAGGGAGGAGGTATAAAGCCCAGCCCTAGCTCCATTTCAGAAAAACCTGGAGGGCTATCCCAGCTCCAGATCTCCCCTTAGGATTGTCTGAAGCCTTGAGCTGCATCACAGTCCGGCTTCTCTCTCTGCCCAGCCCCGCTCACTCCCCTACAGATGCTGGTCCCGACAACACTGCTCCATAGAGCTCACAATCTGCATCCAGAGAACCCAACTTGTGACTGTTAGTACCCAGAGTGGCCCAAGAAAACAGAATCTAAAATGGAATATGGAAAAACAGTGTGGAGGTTTTCCAAATGATTAAAACTGGACCTGCCATATAAACAGCAATTTTATTCCTACTCTACTAAAGAATACAAAAGTACTAATTTAAAGGGAAACGTGCACTTCCATATTCCTTTCAGCACTGTTTATAAGAACCAAGGAGTGGGGACAACGTACGTGCCCAAATACAGATGAGTAGATTAAGATGTGGTGTATACACACGATGGAAAGCTACTCAGCAATCAACAAAGATAAACTCTTGCCATTTATGGCAACATGGATGGAACTGGAGGGACTATTCTAAATGAAATAAATCAGGACAAAGACAAATGCCAAATGGTTTCATTTATATGTGAATATAGAGAAATCAAGCAAAGGATCAGATAAAGTCAAACTAAGAACTAACCCTAGAAAGTTCACTATAGAACTGAGGCATGGGGGGGGGGGTGTTAAGAACAAAGTGGGGAGGGAGCACAATGGACTGTCGGTGCTTTGGTTGTGGGTGCTGCATGGTAATAACACCTGAGGGCATAGGTCCTCTATTTCTAAAACACAAAAGTGATGTAAACCAATGTTATCTTGATTTTTAAAAGTCTGTCTGCCACTCATTACCTAAGTAACTCTCCTTGTGCCTCGGTTTCCTCATCTGCAAGATGGGAGTAATCATCATGATCATGGTCTTAAGAATGAGTAGGGTCTTGAAATAAGGATTAAAAGAGAAGTGAGCATTTAGAACAGCGGCACAAAATGAATATTCAATAAGTGCTAACTCTGTTTATTATTAGCAACCTAAGATTGTAATTATGAGATTTTTTTAGGTCTTCTACTTTATATCCTGCTTCTGTGTTATGGGGAAATATGCTTTTTCCATTAAGGTTTTTTTCCCCTATGTTTTATCCTTTTCTTCGACCTGTATCAAAGTCCTCACTTTCAAAAAGTGAGGAGAAAGAGATGGAAAGGAACAGACATTTCCGAATACTTATTATATACTATGTACTATGCTAGTTGCAGCCGCTTAATTCTTAATCTGAAAAACCTTGCATCATTATCTCCCTTTTACAGATGAAAAAAAATGCAGGTCACATAAAAGAAATGAACAAAATCACATACTAACCAAGGGCATATCTAATATTTAAATCCCAGGCTGCGTTGCCAAAGTCAGCGTCCTCTGCCCTTCCAGGATCCCTTAGATAGTAGGAGGCAGAGATCATCTTCTAGAAGCAGGAGGAAATGTGAGAGAACTGAAAGTGTTTTGACTCACTTAAGCCATCATTTTCTTTTGAATTTGACCATTGTGCCAAATTTTAAAAGGAAAGAAATTATGTTGATCTTCTGTTGTGAATAATACCACTATTTTAATGTGAAATGATTGAGTTAAAATGCGTGGGCTTTAAAATGTGCTTCATTGCACAGAGTGATTTTGTTAGAACTCGGGACCAGTGTTTTCTCTTATGAAATGGTATCTTTGGGAAAATAGAATTTGAGTCACAGAAATGGGTCATCATTCACCGAGTGTGCAGCAGCATTTGGTTGGTGCCGCTGGTCAGTCCCTGACCTGCTCTCTCCTTGTCTTCCTGGGGCTGTGTCACTCACCCCTTCTCTGGGCTTTTTTTGCTGGCACTTCTTCCTTAGGATACTGTTCTCCGGAGAGACATTCTCTTCTAAGTGCAAAGTCACTGGCATATGAAACACTCAAGAAACTTAAGTTTTAAAAATGGAAGCAGAAATTCAAATTGTTAGTGTGCATCTCCCATGTGACCTGGCCAGCATTCCCAATGAGGACTCCCTGCCAAGACAGGCTCCTTTATCTCTACTGTCACATATTGTGTTTTCACAGCTCAGATGCTCCCAGCCCTGATGATCTCCAAGGAAATGTTGGAATATAGCAGAACTTTCTAGAATAAACCTGAACACACTAAGATACACCCCTTAGTCGCAACTTTGGCACTAGAACATGTGCCAGACCCTGACTTCCTGATAAATAAATCTTAGGTCTCTTTCCTAATAAATGAAAGGATTCTCTTGGAGGGCAGAGAGGCGCTTTGCCTGTCCTTTTATTTCCAGACCGTCTGCTCCTATGTCACCCACTTCCTCCCAAGCCCTCATACTTAGCTTTCTATTGTTGGTTCCTAAAACCTTTAGGGAAAGGGAATGGATGAGGGTTTCAGAAAACATCAGTGATGAGCTGCTATTAACCATTCCTTTTGTTTTAACAGCTGGAGCAGCAGTAGATAGTCTTAGTTATTTGATGCAGGAAGGACCCATCTTGGACGTATAGAAAGGCTAACTCCCCATCCCTATATTCGGAGTGAATTGTATTGCCTGGTTCAGCAAATGAAAGAATTAGAGGAGAAAAGTAACATTTCTTGAGACCATGTCAGGCATTTGATATACATGATTTCATTTAAGTCTCTCAAAAATTCTGTGAACTAGTCTACATACATGTAGTTTAGAGAACTGATACAAATTAAATAACTAGCTTGAAGTCACACAGATAGTTAAGGGGCAGAGCTAGGATTCAAATCCAAAGTACTCCCTTGTCTCCATACCCAAGGCCAGTTTTTATGGCAGCTAAGGAGATATACTTCATTTTCATATTGACGTCAATAAAAAACCAAGGATCCCAAAATTCAATGTTCATCATTTAGTTCACAATGACTCATTGAATGGCTATTATTTTCCAGGCATTTCTAGAGAAGGCCAAATTAATACAGCACAGGCACTCACATTGTTTATGTCTCAGAAACTATCTAGCTAATGTGGTCTTTTCTGTGGAGTCAGTATTGGAGACAGTGACATACTGTCAGTGCACGCACACACGCCCCAGCCCCTCCCTTCTGATGATTTGACCTAGTGCATTCTCCATGCTTGTGCTCAGCCCAGTCCCCATGCTGTCCACAGGCACTGGTTCTGAGTGGCCTGCCATGGCTAGCCAGGGTGGTCTGCTTTCTAAAGAGCCTCCACTAAACTTCTCTGGATTCCCCCAAGCCCTATCCAGCCTGACTTTGTTTCTTTTCTTTTCCTCTTCCAGCCCTTTTCTATAGTGCCTTTATTCCCAGGATACAGCGATACAGTGGCGCCACAGACGAGGAAGGACACCAGCAGCTGGCCCTGCCAGTGTGTCTTCTTCCTGTCGATGAGACCAGTGGACCACTAAGACAAACATGCACTGGTAGGTTTGGTAGATTCCATTGAAAATTAAACTTATTCATTCCTTTGATATTTATTGAACATCTGCTATGTTTCAGGCAGTGAATTTGGTGTTGGGATTACTGTGGTGAATGAAACAATTGTAACTGCCATCTTTCAGGGTCTATAAGATAGGGGGTCACTGGGGCAGGATGGCAAGCCACCCACACATGATCCCATTGGGTATAGACACAGGAGAAGGCTAATCCCTGCTACCCAGAAAGGCAGGTGGTAATGTCAACTACAGATCTCTAAAGAGAAGGAACCAGATATATGAGGGGGAAACCTTCTAGATAAGCAAGTAGCACACGTGAAATCCATGAGGCTGACGTAGGTGAGTTATGTGTGTCTTCACAGGACAGGGTAGAATAGTGTAGGTTGGGTAACATCACACAGGCCACAATCAAGGGTGTTTTAAGGGGGTTCATAAGTCATTGAAAAGTTATAAGTTGGGAGGTGTGATGTGATTTACCCAGAAAATTCCACTGCCTTGTGGGCAATGTGTTGGTGGGTTAGGAAGAGTTATAAAAGGGAAACAGACTTTATGTATTCTGTGTAACAATATTGCCACAAATTTAGTGGTTTAAAACAATACACATATTTGGACCTGTCTGGTGACACAGGAGTTAAAGTGTCAGTGCTATCAAGCTATCGCCAGCCATGTAGCATGAGTTCAATCCCCACCCAGGGACCCGCATGGTGCAGCAGACTGCGCCTGTCTTGCTCGCTGCTCCCCTCAGCAGTGTATTTCAGTAGATCCACCTGTTTGTGCTCCGCACTTTGTCTGGTGAGTCTTCTCACCCCCTATACCTCTACACCTCAGTTCTTGTATGCAAAAATAAATATTTAAGGAAAAAAAGTTTAAAAAGAAAAAACACATTTATGATCTGAGAGTTTCTGTGGACCAGGAGTCTAGGGCACAGCTTGGTCTGGAACCTCTGCCTGAGGTCCTCACGGGCCGTGATCAAGGCTTGGCTGGTCTGTGGTCTCATTGGAGCCTTGAATCTGTGATGCTCATGTGTTGCTGGTAGAATTCAGATCCTTTTGGCTGTGAGACGAGGGCCTCATTTTCTTGCTAGGCCTGCTCTCGACTCCGACAGGCTTCTCATGGTTCTCTGATACACAGGGTCTTCCAACACAGCACATCACACAGAGGTTGGCGTTTAGTGGATCTTGAACGATGAGTGGGAATTGGCTAGGGAGGAAGGACTTTCAGGTAAAGGGGAGGTTGCAAGTGAAGGCTCAAAGGAGGGATATGGATGGTGCCTCTAAGAGATAGCAAATGCAGCCAATTGCTTACCTAAGATCCACATCCCCCTTCTTCCCTGATCATAGGCCTGGGCGCGGTCCTGTTCTTCATGCCGCATGACCCCATGCTCAGGGACTGAAGCTTGACTAAGCCAAGCAATGTTAATTCCTTTCCTAGTGGTGATCAAAAAGGCCCTAAGGCCATTCTGGCCAGTAAGACATGAAGGGGATATTTGGGAGGGGCGCTCCCCAGTAACAAATAACATTCAAGCTGAAGTTTCTCTCTGGCTGTAACTGGATGAAATTGTAATCCCCTGGGCCACACCAACCATGTTGAACCTGCATTGGAACCCACCTAAGGCCCAAGTCAACCCATGGACGATTATAGAGCCAAAAGATGGGGATCGCTAGAGTCTTTGGTGACACCAGTGGACTTCTAGAGCAGCCTCCCCTGCAGTTCTCCACCTCTGCCTCCATGACGTATACAACCAGCTTCCTCACTGATGAAGCCTCTTTCAGCCAAAGCTGGAAAACCAGACTGTGCACTGTCCCCAAGGACATGGCAGGACATGTGTGGAGGTGGCATGAGGGTTTCACAGCCAGTGCAAGGGTTGGGCTTTTGCTGGGAGGCCTGGGGAAATCGCAGTGAAGTTGAGGGAAGGGAAAAAAGGAACAACCCTGTTTCTTGGCTGATCCTGGTGGCAGCTTGAAGGATAAGTGAAAAAATAGAGGGAACCAGAGAGTGAATGGCTGCAGGTCCAGTTGGAAGGTTCTGAAAACCAGAACTACAGAGGGTTGGCCGGTCTGTGGTCTCATTAGAGCCTTGTATCTGTGATGCTTTTGTGCCAAACCAAGAGGAAGGACCAAGGAAATTTTTTTTTTTTCTTTTTGAGGCAGGATCTCTGGGATTTAACAAGTTTGTTAAATACCAGGAATGAGTTAAGTGGGGAATAATGAAACTGACCTTGGGGCTATGATGATGATTCAGTGAAACAAGAGTTTGCAAGTGACCTAGTTCAGGAGATGGCACACAGTAGGTGCTTAACCAGCGTGCCTTGTTGTGATGTCTGTGTACTCCTCTATCGGATCTACTAATGTCAGCGGCAACATCTCAAACCTTACAGAGACACATGGATTCCACTTCACGCTGCAGAAAGCCTTTGAGAAATGGTCAGATGGTTTGGTTCTATGTTTTCCTGCTATAACTTTAGTGTTTGGAAATTTGTTAAGAATTCATTTTGATGAATCCTAAATGCATGCACCATGAAAAACAATTAGCATTAATACTGTAAAAGAAGGAGATCAATAAATAGATTCATTTTTAAACTGTAATAATTTATGTACTTTCTGACTTTTGGGAAATACTGCATCTTCCGGTGACACGTTGACCGGTAAATAGGGAGCCACCATGATTTGTGAAAGGCAGTTGGTATGCAGCACATGGACCCGCTCTCACTCATGACACCAACAACCAGCCAGCAGCCATGGAAAGGAAGGGAAGTAGCCCTGTTCAGGAGACAGCTCAACAAAATGTTCATCCGGCCTTTCCCATCCTTAACCCACTTCCCAAATGCAACACCGCAGATGGTGCAAATTAAGGAGATCAGTGCAGCAAGGCGGGGAGGAAAAACCTGGCATTCATCAGACCATGATCCGGGAGAAGGAAGAGCTATTAGCAGAAGAGCTGGTGGGGCTCTAAGATGAAGACAGGCTGCTCCAGAGTCCCCCAGAGCAGGAAGGCACAGAAGAGATGGCTGGGTGGAGAAATGGGAGATGATTCTCCAGCACAAGGAAGAGGGAAGGGCCAAAGGAAATGAGTGTAAGACAGGGAGGAAAAGAGGGAGGTGCACAGTTCCTCGCTCAGCACTCGCCCGTGGGCCAGAGACTGTTCCCATCACCCTTCCTCCCCACCACACGTGAAAGAAAATGAACTTTCACTCCGTGCCCGAGATGCTGGGGCAGGCGCACAGAGCTGAGTGAGGGGTTGCCTCATGCAAAGGGGTGGTGGGCTGAAAGCCACACAGCAGCCGCCCACAGGAAGTCCCTGGGGAAGGCAGTGCAAAGACAAGGCAGGGGCACTTTCCGCGTGGAAGAAGAGGGGCACCAGGCTGGGGCTCGGGAGTATGCACAGACAGATGGCACAAGCGGTGTGCCCAAAGGCCGTCTGCACGGCGAAGAGCAGCCTGGCGCAGTAGAGGCTGCAGATGGCCAGCGGCGCCCGCCCCTCCCGCCAGGCCCAGGGCTGGGGGCCAGCGCAGATTACATTTTAAGGTGATAGTCATCTTTGACCTTTGGGACCTCCAGGGCCACTGGTCATCCATCTTAGAGCCGCTGACCAGCAACCTCTGGGCTATTTTTATGGCCAGCAAACATTGCCCATTGATTGAATTGATTGAAATCTGCATCTGGTTTGTGGGGAAAGGACACGGTTTCATTATCGAATGTGCAGCTCCGTCTTCTGTTATTGTCCCCCGCTCTAGCCTCTTCCCGCTCCCAGCTCTGATGCGATGCGGGAAGAGGACACACACGGAAACTCACAGGCACACTCACACACAGCCACCAGCACAAAGGCACACACACATACACAGTCACAGAATCAGTCACACACGCCACACAGCTACTAGCAACGCACAGTCACACACACTGACATACAATCATAGCTACAGACACACCACACAGCCATTGACACACAGAAAGCCCACACACCGAAAATCACAAATACAGACACATGCTACTCACACACACTAAACACAAAATCACAGACACACTACTCACACACTGCAGGGTCAGAGAAATCAGGTCTTTCCACCTGCCCACCACTGTGATGATGGACACCTGCGGTGCTGCGAGCATTCCAGGGTGGGCATGCGCAAGTGGGCGCACCTGAGTTGGACACGGGCTAAATGGGCGGCGTCATGAGGACGCCAGGACCGACAGGACCGACCAACAGCGAGAGCACCAACGGGCAGCAGTGAGAGCAGCAAAGCAGCCAAGAGGGTGAGATGTGCTGGGGGCTGGGAGGCCTGCCAGCCTCCCGGCACCCCTGCCCGCCATGTACCTGGCCACTTCTACTAATAAGAGCATGAAAAGCCACCGAGGGCTCCAAGACTCCTTCCTTTATCCCAGTCTGCTGGAACCATCCCGAACTTGCTCCTGTGCTCCTTTCCTGTCGCTACACACACATACCACACACATCAAAAACATCACACACACACAATCACATGCAGACATGCACACAACCACAGACACTCACCACATTCTTTTCCAGCAGATTTCCTGGCACTGTGCTCACTTTCCTGTCAGAGTTTAAAGGAATTCAATTGAGAGAAGGAGAGGCAGGTTCAGTTCAAGTGGACTCCAGACACACACACACACACACACACACACACCTATAAAATTGTACATTCAGGAACTGGAAGTATGAAAACACACAAAACTTACCTGGAATGAAAATCACATGTGGTGATTTGGGGTGGAATTTGTTTGAGGGAAACAGTAGCCTCCTGTATTTGTGAATCTGGAAGGTAAAGGCGGGGGTGGGGGGTGACTCACAGTCAGCAGCTGCAGGTCCCCCTGCACCCCCAGGCCCAGGCCCTGTTCCTTGGCTGCTCCACCCACCTGCCCCCGCTCCCCCACCCCCAGCTGTGAGGGTGATCCTGGGCTTCCAGGGTGGAGGCTGCCTGGGAAGGGTCTGCAGGAGGGGAAGGGGAGAGGCACAGGGACTGGACCTGGGAGCCATTTCACTAGACCAGTGGGATGGGGGTGGTTGGGAGGCTCCTGTGCCCACACGGCAGTAACCTCAGTGGCGGCCACAGGGTGAGTCCCTGCTGTGGTGTCACCTGAGGCTCACCCCAGATTGGTGAGAAACACTTTCTGTTTAATTAAACCTCTGCTCGGATGCTAGGTTGAGGTCGGACTTCAAATGTCAGCTACTGGAAATGAAACAAAAGAAAATGACTTTCAAGGACATTTCATTAGTGGGAAATGAGCCCAAATGGCAGTTGAGAGCCTGGGCCTGCTGACCACGGCCAAGGATGTGAGGACAGCAGCAAGCAAAGGGCCCCAGAATCTGCAGGAGGTGGTGAGGTGCGGCACTTCTAAGCTGCTCCAGCCCAGGGCCCAGCCTCACAACTGCACGGTGCCCTCCTTGTTCACCTGGATCCTGTTCTGCTGACTTGGAGGTTAACCAGGTAGTTCAGGAGTAAACTGTAGACCCTTGGAGTTGAGCTGGTTCAAACTGGAGCAGGTTCAAACCCAGCTCCATCGCTGTCCCCTCTTCCTCTACTACTTAGAATTTTCCTTTCTGTGAAGTGCTCAGTCTAAAACTTATCTCCCATGTTCCCTGTAAGAAACATCTAAGCTAAGGTTCAATGCCTGACACTTGCAGCCCCATGAACGTGCATCCCAGCCCCGCCACTATGGCGGCTTTGTCTTCTCCCCAGTATTGGTGCTTTGGGTTGAGCGGTGTTTGCTTTGTGCACTGTAGGATGCCAGCTCCGCCCCTGGCCTCTGCCCACTAGATGCCAGTAACACCCCCTGTTGTAAGAACAAAAATGTCTCAGGCTTTGCCAGGTGTCCTCTGGGGTACAAAACTGCCTGATTGAGAGTCTCTGCTCTGCAGAGGGGAGACCCAGCCAGGCCCACGATGGGCTGGGGTGCAGAGGCACTGACTCTAGAGATACCTTCTCTCCTACAGGCTGGGGGACCTCAGACAAGACCTTTGGCTGCTATGGGACTGATCCCTTGCTGTAAAGTGGGGGTGATGGCACACACCCATCAACATGCTCGTAGGTCAAGGGGTGATGGGTTGTGACCATATCCTTAAGCTGTGTCACCTGGTTGGAAGGTATTGTCATTGTTTGAATGGTGGCCCTTGAGGTCAGGGGTTTTGTCTGGCCAGACCCATGCTGAGTGCTGAGGTAGCCGGGTGCATGGAGGTGTTCAGGAAGGGGGGCTGAGTTAGGAAGTAAATATTCTGTGTGCTGCTGCGGGGTCTGGTGAGCTGCAATTGGGCCCTGTGACTCCCTCAGCAATGAAAGTCAATAAAATTGATTCATCTATGACCCTGTGACCCCTGCAGCAGGGCTGTCACGGGGAGGAATGCACTGGAGGCTTATCAGAAACCCAGCTTCCGGCCATGCTCCTGAAGAGCTCCAGGCCGGGCTGGGGGGCCAGGGAACCTACATTTGGATAGGTTCCCCTGGGAAACCAACTCAGCTGTACTGCCCCCTACACTCTCCCCACATCCTCGGCTGCCAGAGTCCCTTTACAGCAGCTGACGGTTTCCCAGCCTGTCCCTGGCTGAGGTAGGGGCCTGTAGGACCCTGTCCTTCCCAGGTCACTGGCAAGTTCCCAGGGTCAGGCACCTCACAAATAAGCCGACTTTCCCAGCAGGCTCAGTCTCCCCACCCTTCTCCAAGAGGCTGAGGTATGCCCATGTACAGCCCACCCCAACCTCCCCATATGAGGAGTCTGGTGCCCAGGGTCATCCATGGTATCTGAGCTTTAATGTCCAAGATTTACTTGCAGGTTTGCTTTATTTGTTGGCTTGGTTTTAAGAAGACAGCTGAAGGGGACACCAGGTTTGAGGAGTGTAGGCCCTGCTTTTCAAGGTCACAGAGTCTGAGACCCTCAGATACAAGCTGCCCCTCAGGCTCTGTTGTCACATCTGTGATTATTTTTGCAAAGTGGGCTTGCCTAGGGTACAGTAGGGCCTCAATAAATCCTGATTTAAATGAAACAATTGTGGAAGCATGTAAGCAGTGTCTGTGCTTCCCCCCAAACCACAGTTGCCTGTGGAATCCTCACAGCAGCTATAAACCTGCTGAGAAGCACCTCTGAGAGATTCAGAAGTGCCTCCCCACCACGCCCTCAGACTAAGAAAGGCCTGGAAGCCTAGAGCCTCCTTCATTCTACTTATTATGCAGGAGCCACGAGCTCCACAGGAACACAGCCCTGATTACCTCCATTTAAGAACTGGCTGTGTTGTTGTCCCTTTTGCTCTCCAAAAGCCCTTGTTCAGCTAATCGGGCACTTAGTCACTTCATTTGGTTCCACCCTGTTTTGCAACCACCCCAGGCCCGGTAAGTTCCCCATCAATTCTAGCAATTTCAAGGAGAATTCTGGAGCCCTTGGCATCATTTTCACAGGTTTTAATGGTAAGCAGGGCAATCAAGCCAGAAGAGAGACAGCAACTTGAGCCCCCTGCGAGTCTCTATACACTCTTTTCTGGGGGCTTCCTCTGGCGTTCTCTCTTGGTCTCGTCCTCTCATAGCCATTCCGCCACCTCTGATCCCTTAGATCCCTGACCTCTAGGCTCTGTTGTGCAGCTCGCACATGCACACACACCCATGCTCAGTTGTCTATAGTCAGGCACACGTGCCTCACACCCACGCACCCTCTAAGTTAACAAGATCGAGGCCACAGATGAGCACCACAGAGGCCAATGGTGTAAAAGCCTGATCAACTTCACTTACCCTACACACCCCAAGACTTATTTAGGGCTCAAAAGCATCTGACTGTGGCTCCCAGCAACAGCTGGAGCAACCGAGACAGGATGGAGCTGGGTTACGGCAGCCAGCAGCCCTGAGGGAGGGCAGAGCAAGGGGAAGCATCAGGGTGCCTGGAGACCAAGGTGGGATGGCACAAGTTTTTGCAGGTGGCGCCTTGCCGGACACAGTCACACCCCCAGTTGGGACAGGTGATGCAGGTGGGCTGGAGTGGCAGCTGTCTGGGAGCCACGTAGGAATATGGAAAGAAGGCTACCTCAGCTGCACCTCCACTCACACTCCTGCTGCCTGTGAGAAGTGGGGTGAATTCGGGTTGTGACAATAGAGGAGACACCTTCGTGTAAGCTAAAACTGATGACATCTCAATTCAACCACAGGGTGGCAGAACCCTAAATGACTCTGGAGGTCCTCTAATTCAACCCCATAACCAAGATCACAGAGACTGTGTCTTATGGGCCATGACACAATGGGCTAGTGGAATGGGGGCTCTTCCTTCTGCATGGGGTTCTCAGTTCTGTCAACCCCAGTGCCCACTTTACATGACAAATATATTGTAATGGCTTCGTAGCTATCTTAATATTAAGTTTAGAGATAAAATAACTTGCCTACATCCTAATAAAAAATCAATATCATCCCCTACATGGGAACGAATTCATCATGAGGGAGTTCAATAAGCGGATACGCAGCCACGAGTCCATGGCAAGACAATCTGCAGGAGTGGCAGGGCCAGCAACGCAGACAGAGAAATGTGCTGCGTTGGTGACTTAAATACCTTAAGTGTGCTCGCTATTGATTATGCGATTGTCTGAGACGGTTAAACAACTCTCGGGAAAGTTACGCTCATGACAAAGTATAGTCTCTCCTCTTTGGGGAAATTTTAGCCAGAAAATTTGCCCCTGGAAAACAATCAGTGGCAGGAACGACAGAGCTGATGGTTTCCCAGGACGCACAATCCCGGGACCGCAGAGGGAAGGGTGAGTGGGCAGCAAAGGATGGAACCAGGTGACGTCTTCCTGGGTAAACCACCGCTTTGGACACAGGGCTGGTGCGGATGCGCAGCTACACAGCAGGGGTCCCGCTAGCCCAGATGGAGAAATCCCACTTCAGAACAGTCCCAGGAGGAGGAGGGAAGCAGGACTCTCATGCCCATGGCAGAAGTTCCTGCCAGGACGAATGAGCTCCCAGGAACCTCTGGTCGTGTCTTCTGGTCCCCAAGGCAACTGTACTTGAGCTCAGCCTTTGCTCTGATTCTGGAAGTGATGGGAATATGCAGAGAACCGGTGGGCATGGAGGCATATGGCTGGCGGACACCAGTGTCTCCGCCGGGCACACTGGGGGCCAGGGAGGCAGGTGCAGCCCAGGAGATCTGTGCAGGTGGCTAAACTTCAGGGTGTGTTCCTTGGAGATCCAGTGTGCGTTAGAATCTTGTATACGTTTTTAAAAATAGTTATGTTTCAGGCTCTGACCATTGTAAAGTTCTTTGCCCATGTACGGGCTTAGTGGGGCATTTGAAACGCACACAGAACACAGGACAATTAGTTGCAGGCGGGTCGGTTCCTTGGGTTTTAGGAACAGGGCAGCTGAGGTTTGTAAGTTTCAGGCATCATTCGTGCTTATTTAGTCTCTGAAAGTGCACCCTAAGAGGGAGGTACATTCGCCATCTCATTCTATAGATGTGGGAATGGAGCCGCAGGTGTTCACATGGCTGTGCATAGAGGAACTGGGGTTTAAACCCAGGGGCTGGATCTGGAGTCGCACACAGCTCTGCTCTGGCAGTGCCAGCCCTCACCAAGAGTGGCCAGTAGTGCCCACTGCCACCATGTGACAAGCAAAGCCCCCTCCCCCATGGGCCAGTGTATTCTCCATTACCTCCTTGGACACATAGCCTGGGGGTTGGCCCCTTTGAACCCCAGGATTACAAACTCCAGCCTGGATGTGGGGGAGTGGACAGGGTGAAATGGGGCCTGGACTAGAGATGGGGTGAAGGAAGAAGACTTCGGAATGTCCTTCGTTGGCTTCTGTGTGTATTGTGTTATCTTTTAGTGAAGTAACGTTGACTTACAACACTGTATATAGTTAGCGGGACAGGGTCACACCTCTGCAGATGTACTTCACTGCCCACTCCACCACCGAAGCTCCCCGAATCCTCTACACAGTCCCCAAGGATCTCCCCACGCCGCGCCCCGCCCCCATAGCCTCAATTCTACAGTCAGATTTGTCGACTTTGGTTTTCTTTTATATGTTCCTTTGTTTTGTTTCTTTATAGTGAGATCCATTTTGTTTTACTTTTAGAAATCAAGACAGGCTGGGCCGTTTGGCCAAAGCTGGGGCTGAAGGTTTTCAGGAGTTTTTGCTGTCCTCACCCCGATTCTGGTGGAGCACCAGAAAAAAATTAAAAAGGAAAACCCCAAACCCAAACCTCAGCCACCTTCTGTTCTTGCCTCCGTACATCTCGGTTGCGGCTCCCTGTGGTCACAGCCAGCTGGTGTCACCAGGTCTGCGAGCCCCTTGTGCGCCTGTGGGCTCCCATATGAGTCGCAGTTCCGCTACAGAGACCTGTGGTGGTCGTGGCTGCAGAGCCCACGGGGTGGTTTCTCCCCGCAGAGCCTCTGACAGGCATCTTAGGCTGGGACTGGAGCCCCCAGCCTCCTGGTGGGTGGTCTCAATCTGCCCAGCCACCAGGCTGGGGGCGCTCAGGCCAGTGGGGGCGGGGGTGGGGGGTGCTGCCAAGTGAGCTCTGGAATTCCCACCGCTGATGGTGGAGCAGAGCCCTGCTTTGTTCTGGGGCCAAGCTGCTGGTTTGTTTTCTCCTCCAGCCAAGACGCCATCTGAGACTGTCACCCGCTCACTCTGAGGATAAATCAAGCGATACAATGATAGTGGCTGAGCCCCCATCTGAAAGCTACTTTGTTGCTGATACTGTTCTCAGCGACATGTGGGATAACCCTGGCTGCCACCCCGTGCGCTGTGTGCTGTCATCACCAGCAACCCCCATTTCACAGATGGGAAAACAAAGGTGCAGTGCATTTAGGTGACAGGCCCTGGGCCATGGACGCAGGGCCATGCCATGGCTAACCATTTCTAACCACTGCAGCTTCTGCCCTTCTGTTGAGTCCAGAGTAACATACGGCCTTGGGGCTCTGCTCCTGCCTGGCTGCTAGCCCCCCTGCCACACAGAGCAAGGGACATCCAACCTGGCGGCGGGGGCCCAAGAGCAAAAGTCACAGTCCTCTTTGAGTGGCCTCCTGCTGCCTCCCCCTACAACCTGCTCAGACAGACAGCGCTGCTGGGTTCAGAGTGTGCCCAGGACTCGGATTTCCGTGGAGGACAGAGTAGGTGTAGCGGCAGGAAAGGGGCGGCACAGGAGCAGGTTCGGGATGGTTCTGCGCAGACGGGTCAAGGAAGGAGAGTCTTGGAGCCCTCGGTGGCTTTTCATACTTTTATTAGTAGAGGTGGCTAGGTACATGGCAGGCAGGGGTGCTGGGGGCCAGGTGGCTGGCAGGCCTCCCAGCCCCCAGCGCATCTCACCCTCTCGGCTGCTTCTTCACTCTCTCTTGCTGCTGCTGCTGCTGCTGTCGGGCCTGTTAGTTCCGTCGGTTGGTCCTGGTGTCCTCATGACGCCACCTGTTTAAACCCGTGTCCAACTCAGGTGCGCCCACTTGCGCATGCCCACCCTGGAATGCTCGCAGCACCGCAGGTGTCCATCATCACGGTGGTGGGAGGGTGGAAAGACCTGATCATTCTCTGACCCTACAGTGGGTCTGATTCCCCATCGTCACCTTCGTTTCTCGGTTTTCTCCTCCAGCCGCCCCTCTGTGGTCCTCGGGCGTCCTTGACCTCTTTTAGCCCCATCGTCCCCTGGGCCCCTCTATCTGGCAGGCCTGTGTTCCTCCGGGCTGGGAGCTTCTATAATGCTTTAACACTGTGTTCCTGGCTCAAGACCGATGGGGTTTCTGCCAGGTTTGGAATTTCCTGATGGACAAAATCAGAAATGAGATGGTTGGTGTGCAGCTAAAACCAGAAATAGTTTTCTTATTAAAATCAGCAGCTATTTAATGTCATGTCAACTCATGATACTGTTCATATTGCAGAATAGGAAAAAAGAACCCCTCCCCCTAATAAAATAAAAACCAACCACATAAGGTGAGTTTCCATTTGGCACCAGATACCACTTGATTTATTTGCATCTGAAGTTCTGGCGTTGAAGGAATGCAACACCAGCCTCCTTAGAGGACCCTGAGCCCTGCTTTCCTGTCTCAGGGGCCACGGGGACCCTGGTGGGTGAGGACCCTCCAGCACTGGCTTGGGCCCTGGCTAAGCTGGGTGTCAGCTCAGGTGTGTTCCGACCTGAACTCTTCCTGGGCCCGCGGTGGCCCCGGACCTCGGCCGGAGCGTCCAGCAGCCCTTTGTCATCCACTACCCAACATGCCGCTCTCTCTGCTGGGCACAGCGGGGCCCTGGCCGCCAGGTCCTCGCCTGAGCCAGCAGCCTGCAGCCAGCCAGGGATTACAGGATGGGCCTGCCTGCGGCGGCAGATGGCAGTGCTCAGAACTCAACTGCGCGAGGGCGCTTTGAACATCTTGAAAAGATTTCTTTAGCAGTTAAACTTGGCTTGGGAGTGACAATATGGTTCAGTCTGTGGCTTTGAAAAGGCCTGGGGTGGGGTGAGGGGTGGCTGTTTCATGTTCCCCTGCCTTGGATTGGCTCTCACGTGTCCTGCGGCCTCAGCAGCTCCTGGATTTTGGCTCCATTGTTTGGGGTCACACCACGGCTGTGCCCCCAGGAAGGCCACACAGGGCTGCTGTGGGGCCACCCCTTGAGGGCATGTGTGGATGCCCAGGGCAGCTGCTCAGACAACCTCCTCTGGGCACCTAGGCAGGGCTGGAGTGTCTTCGGGCTGCGGCTGTGTTTGCTCTCGTCTCCAGTGTGAGGGTTTGCACATCTTCGAAGCTGGGCTTTGGGTCCCCAGGCCTTTGGCACCAGCCAGCACCAATTTACAGCTTCTCGAATCCTGGAGCTCATGGCTAATTGCACCGGAATAATACCCTCCAAATCCCCATCCTAGGCTTGTCCTATTTGATGAATCCTTTGAGGGATAAAGAGTTTGATCATTTCTGTGTGCAGATAACGCTTCCCTTCCCCACCCATAATTTTCTTGTTCTCCATTTGGTTACTCTAAACTCTTTCTGGAGCGATCCATCCTTTCCCCGGGGAAGTCACCCAGGAGCATCTTCTGGGGAGTGGGGAGAAAGGACTTTCCATTGGTAAAAAAGAAATGTGATGCCTGGCCGGACTGGCCGCTGCAGCTCTCAGTGGCTTCGGCAGCCAGAAGCAGGCTCCATTGACCATTCATGAGATGTCAGGTGGGCTACAGATGGGAACACGGCGTTATTGATTTTTACTAGCCTGCTAAAATTGAAAGGAGAAAACCCTCCTTAAAAGCTCCCGCTTAAGCTTTGTTTCCTCAATGATGATTCCAGGGCTCCCAGTTTGTCAAAGGCAAATTTAAACTATCAGGGCTGTTGGAGATAGAATAAAATGAAATCTTCTTACAGCCATTAACTTCAGAAAGGGGATCTCTGCTCAGGCTTGGGGGCCGAGGGGAAAGGGGAGGGAGAGAGACAGGAGGAGGGGGCGGAAGCCTAGTGAACAAAACCAGCAGCTCCTCCCCTCCCTCCCAGGCAGTCCCTTTGATAAGATCTGATGTAGATATAAAGAAATGAATTTAAACCGCTCTAAATTGACACCAGCTCTCTGGCTAAGCAATGTGGAAGATGGAATCAGGGAGCGTCAGCCGATGGGCCCCATCAACCATCAAGTGCACTGATTTGGAAAATGAGGAAAGTTTGGGGTCAGATGGATGCATTGTTGGGGGGGGAGAAGCTGCAGAACAAGGAGACCAGATCAGCGCCCCCACCTCCATCCCCACCCCATTACTTATTTAGAGGTTGTTTTTCTATTGTTCAGCTTCCTGAGAGATCTCTGTTTTCCAACAATGGGGAAGCGAGTGCCTCCCCCACGCCCCAGTTCCTGGCACACTCAGGGCCCAGTATTGTCTGCAGAGGGCTCCCCATCTCTGTTCAGCCTGCTGCCTTGGTATTCTCGCTGCCAACATGCTGGTCATGTGCTTTTCCTCCAACTCTCTGAAACCCAGCAAGCCTCTCAGGAAAACTTCTGCGAGTCCACAAAGGGTGTGCGCTCAGAAGGCAGTCTCCCAGAAATGAGGGCCCTGACAGTGATTGCATCACCGGATCCTCTTGAGTATGTGTGCACCTGTGGGCAAGCGGTGTGTGCATGTATGTGTGTACACATGTGTGTACGGATATGTACTCAGGTGTATGCACACACAGAAATGTGTGTTGTAGTACACATGCACATGTTTATACACATGCAGGTGTGTGGTGTGCTTGCATATGTGTGTGCACACGTGCATGCATATACATGTGTGTACTCATGTGTGCAGTGCATTGTGTGCAAGTCTATATGTGTGCATGCGCATGTGTGTGTGTGTGCCTGTGTGTTTGTGCCTGTCTGTGATTATCTGACTGTCAGGTTGAGGCAGGAACGATGCTTGGCTGGTGCTGACTTCCCTCCCACCTGCACGATGGCCTGATGCCATTGTAAAAAGTTTATTGATTGATCTTTTGAAATTAAAAAGCAAGAAGCTGAGAGCCATGGGACCAGGGACCTGCCCAATGGTTTGGTCAGCAGATATCCACTGAGTAGAGCACTGTGCTGGGCACTATGGGGTCCCGGAAAGGGGAGAGGCACTCCCTCTTCCAGGCTTGCAAATGTGTGGCTCAGTTGCCAATTTCTAGCAGACCCTGCATTAGGGAATCACAGACCTGCAGAATCTGGCCAAGGCACTGGGAATGCCCTCACCTGACCCTTTTCTTTGGTGGATGATGAGGAGGAGGCTCTTGGTGTTTGGGGGACGTGTGTCAGATCCAACAGGCAACCCAAATTCTGTTGGTGGCTGTTGACCTGCCGACAGCCCTGCCACTCCTAAATGCCATGTGGCTCTGCTGTCCAGTTGCTAACGGGGCCAGCAGAGGTGACACCCTCCCACCTTATGCGTTTCTCTTCTAGCAGATGTCAGGTACCAAGAAATTCAGCAAAAACTCTTTGGCAACCTCTTTCCATCCATCCAGCGCAGGGGGACAGGGCAGATGGGATTAGACTTGTCTTGTCACAACAGTTACCTGTAGTTCAGCATAACTTTGCAGGGCCGTGTGCTCAGAATCCTTTTACACTCTCAGACTAGCATCAGGAAATGAGTCCTGTTCCTCACCATTTACTTGCCAGAACAGTGAAGCTCAGAGAAGTCGTGAGGCTTACCCCAGGCCACACAGAAAATTAGGACGGGACTTGAACTCCTAACCATGAACCCCAGTGGTCTGCAAACTCAGCGACCCAACGGGTATATTCTACAGTTGTCCCCGAGTGCATAGCATTTATTTATTGCCAGACGTATGGGCCACTTTGAGGTTAAGGTATGTTCCAGCACCCCTTTGTAAAGCTAGGAGTGGGTGACACTTCTAATGGCTAATCCCATGTCATTAAGGGATATGATCAAAACTCATTGGTGTGTGGGGAGAAGAGTTGTAATGAAGTCTATGCTCTGACAGACTAAAACAGAATGCTGAATTATTGTAGCAAGACACATGAGTTTTGAAATAATTTCTTTCCAGTTGAAAAATAAAAATTTGAGACTTGAATTGCCCATCTTAGGCCCTGCGCACGATTTCAAGGTAATGGTCAAATTCCTTTCTCCCTCGAAATGAACTCACTTCTTAGTTAGGGAGGGTCAACTTTCTGTTATCATGAGCCTCTTGGGCCAGACACCCCGGCCCATGCCTTGTGTGTCTAAGTACTTACCATTGTCCCCCAATCACAGCATTGAAGAAGCAGAACATTGAGGTCCGGTCTTATGTTGGGTGGGCTGTTCCTGGGGTAGTGATTTCAGGAATAACTGTCGCTCCTTGAAAGAAATCTCCATCGAGAGAGCAAATGGGAGAGATGAGCTGATCCTCTAGCAAACTGGGGAGTGTTCCTCAGACTCCATTTTGAGGAGTTAGGGAGGTGCTAGAAATTTCCAGGGCAACCTCTCATGCACCCTCCTCTTATCTTCCCCATCCCTGCCCCCTTTAATTAGGCTGTTTGGTTTCTCCCTGACTGTAACCAAGGAAACCAGGACCTGGCAGAAAGAACACTTCTTGGTTCTTGTCTCCAGTGAGAGGATGGATGCCCAGCGAGTGTTTAATTCACAGAAGACCCTGGTGACGGGGTACAGAGCTCCTTCCGTGGAGCTGCTGTGGCTGAGTGATAGCTGAAAGGCTGGAAGTGTCACTGGGAGACAGAGGAGGACCTGGCGCTCTGGATAGATTTTTATCACTTTCATGAATACTTCAAATTGCAGGCATTAGTTCCGAGGCTTTGTTTTGCAATTGGTGCCACTGCAATTGGTGTTTGTTCATTGATTTACATGAATGCATATTGTAGCTGGCTTCTCAGGGTACAGAATCTATGCTTTCCTGAAAACTCTTTGGGGAATGCAAGGAAAGGAAAATATCACAGGAGGAGTCTGGCTAGGTGGGGTGAAGCGACCCCCACCCTTTCTAAGGGTGGATATTCCTGCCTCCCTCGCGCTGTGGCTCTGAACCCCATTTGGGGTCAGGTGCTTCTCTATTGTGGGGGTCTGTCCTGTGTCTTGTGGGATGTCTAGCAGCATCCCTGGCCCCTACCCACTAGATGCCAGCAGCACCCTTCACCCACAGGTGACACCTAAAAATGTCTCCTGAAATTGCCAAACGTCCCCAGCAGGCAATCAGCCTTGGCTGAGAACCTTTGGTGCTGGATAGCTGCACTAAAACATACCTGGCCTTGCTACAAGCCGTAGCCTAGTCCCTAGCATTTAGGGTTCCCTGGGGACATTAAGGGGTGTGGTGGGTCTGGGGGAAAGGATAAAGCTGGGAAGAGTTACCTATGAGGAAAAAAAAAAAAGACTCTCATCAGAAAAAGAAATTAGCCAATGCTTTATAAACCTCAGAGTGGTCGCACACTTTCCTTGTATTATTTCATTTTGATACAGGGTAGGGAGAGGAGTACTTTAGAATTTTTAAACTTGCTATTTTTGAATGGGTTTTACTATTTGATGTATTAAGACAAATATATAAAACTTTTAATGGAAAGGAACTTTAATATAATTAGGGTATGAAACAGAAAGGACAAAGAACATAGTTACTAAATTAAGCATTTAAAGTTACCCATCTCCTTGAGGGTAAAAGTCCAGCCAAATAGGATTGGCCCAAAGCAAGGCCCAAAAGCCTGCCACAAGTCTAAAGGACCTTTCAGGAGAGATCCATAGAAAAGGGTGAGAAAGAGTCAGACAAATTTGGGAGGAAAAGAGCAAAATTAAAATTAAGATGAAAGCTGTTATTGTTAACCTCCCTCCCCATGGGTCTCTCACTTATATTTGTTTTAACTAATTTAAGACTAAAAAGCAAGGGCAGTTTTTTTACATGTCCCTCTGCTCCATGTGCCTCCTCCAGGTCTCCTTGCTGCTTTTTATTTTGCTTCCTTCTTCCTTCCTTCCTTTTGTTCTTTTTTTTTTTTTTGCAGAATTTTTTTGTGTGGTTTTTTTTTTTAGCTTTATTTACTTAGTGTGGAACCAGGATTTTGGAATTTCCCCCTTTCCTGGGACGGCCCTGTTACAATTTGATTTTCACAACCTGATAGTAAGAGCAGCTCTTGCATTCTTCCCATTTTGCAGATGAGAAAACTGAGGCAGAGAGAAATAATTTGCCTGGACTCAAGAGCTAACTAGAAGCAAACCTTCGGATACCTTCCATCTCACCACTGAACTATTTAGGAGGCTATAAAAATCAGTGAACCCCCACATGTGCACATGTGGTCCCTGGTGGCTCCCCTGGGGATCCTGGTCTGAATCAGCTGCAACTGTGTGGGCTGCCAAGGAGGTGCAGGCCGGTCTCTTTGCATAACAATGCTTGGGGGGAAAAAAAAGGACCAGGTGAAACTGCCAGCTTCCTGATCATGACACCCCCCACCCCCCACCCACCCTGTTCTCCTGGCTGGGATGGCCCAACACACCCTGTGAAAGTGTGTGGCTCCCTCAGAGGACACCAACCATGAGATCCTGCCTCTCACCTCCCCCACTCTGGAGCCTGTTTTCTGAACAAAGCTGTGGCTTAGAGTCAGGCCTCTGGGGACACCACTAGGTAGAAGGGCAGAGGTCAAGAAGCAGGGTCAAAGGGCTGACACCCTGGGGAAGACAGGAGATTAAGCATCCTCTTTTTCAAATCGGGAGGTTTGGATAATTAATTGATCCCTGAACATGGGCGTCTTCCAAGACCATCCTGGTGGCGGCCCTTGGGGTTCTGCCCTGTCTTGCCCGGGCCTGTGAGGAGTCACACTGGCCTGAAGGAGGCCTTTGCTAGTGGCTGTCCCCACACTGTCCTCTCCTCCAGGTTCCAGAGGGAGTCATCTCCTGGGCAGGCTTCAGCCCTTTGAGAGCTTTGCTGGGCGTGAGAAGAAGCATCGTGGTTCACATCCTTCCTGTGCTTTTGGCCAGAGGGGGGCTGCTCTCCTCCTCAGAACAAGAAATATCCCGAGATCCTTCTGGCCTCAAGGTGATTGGTGAGGGCAGAGTGACTATTGATCCACAGCACAGCTGTGGGAAATGGAGAGCTTTGTGCTGGTAGCCTTTCGAAACACCTCCACCCCAGCCCCCAGGCCCCTTTGATAAGCAAGCACACAACCCTCAGGTGCCCACAGTGGTCCTGCCCGTTACTAGGATCCCATTCAACAGATGGGAAGACAGAGGCTCCTCAGAACTTGCTGATAGAGCTTCAAGCCTGGGACTCCTGGCTGCAGTCTCCCTCTGGGGAGGGAACGACATCTGAATAGGTGCCCTTTCGCCCTGGAGAACAGGTGGCTGCAGGTCAGAGCCTAAGAAGGGTGGCAGGCCTGGGCCAGGGCGCTGGGCTGCAGGGCAGGCACAGGACTGGGCATTCCCAACGGCCAGCCCTGCCTGGTGCCCCACACGGGGCTCAGGTGCTGAGGGGCTGGACCTCGCAGCTGCCTCAGGCAGGACTCTGGCCAAGAGCCGGCTCTTCAGAGCAGGGTGCTGCGGGAAGCTGAGCTGAGGGAACTGGGCACGCAGAGCGCGAAGGCCAGGGTTCGAAGGGACTATAGATGCCGTGGGGGGCTCAGCCCTGCTCCCCTCTGGCCAGAGCAGCTCTTTGGTCTGGGGTGGGGCAGAGGTGAGGGGACCATGAGGCAGGTGGGTGGGGGCCAGGGTGTCCTGCGCTGATAAGTGCCCTAGAAATGAAGCGGCATAAAGGGCTCTCAGGCTTCCCTGCCTTCTTCCTGAAAGAATCAATCCTGGCGCTCGGCCGCGGCATGTGATGGTCCTGCTGTGAAGTACCCTTAAGGCATCAAGTTTTCTAAAATTCTATAAATCTTTATTCTGGGCTTCTTCCCACCAGCTCCGAAATCATCCATCTACTGAAATATTCAGTGATGCGCACGTCTGTGCATGCGCACCAAGTGCAAGGAGGGCTTGGGGCCAGGGCACAGGTGTTCCTGCACCTGTACACCTTTCTGCTACTCACAAAGCCACTCCTGCCCTAGCAGGCACAGCCCTAAGCCAGGTCTGGGAGAGCAGCAGTGGTAGGGTGTGAGGCCTGCCGATGGTGAGGTGGGCAAGGCAGTTGGGAGTACAGCCCCGTGATAGCCTGGACTCAGTTCTTTCACAAGGAGGGTCTGGGCTTGGTTCCTCTGTCCTTTCCAGAATCCTCCATGCCCCTCCCTGGACTCTCCTGCACACACACACCTTAACAGATGACAGGCAGGCCAGAGCCGCCCCAGCCAGTGTCCCAAGGCAGGGCCTGATTGATTTGCAGCTGTTGGTCTGTTTAATGTCCCTTCTCCCCAAGCGCCCATCTCGGCGGCTGAGGCGCTCCATTACCTTGCAGGCCTAGCGGCCGGCCCTGACACCCCACACCCCAGAGGATGCTGGGGGAGGTTACAGGTGCAACAAGCAAAATGAAAATCCATAGTTTTTAAACCTTTATGAATTGAGATTGTAAACCTGGAAAATGGATCTGAAGTTACTAATGGACAATTGGTTTGACCAGCCCATCCATCCTCCAGGCTGCTGGCTGAGGGCACACGTGTTACAGGCCCCTGAAATGGAGCCCGCCGCTGAGGCAGGGAAGCAGATGTCCAAGTGGAAAGAGGCCATGCAGACTGCTTGCCAGAGCCCCCTCCTGTGTCCCAGGTGCTGAGCTAAAGCACAAAGGAAGAGCAGAATTTGGAGGAGATCCAGGCCTCTTGGGCCAACCAGGACCTTAACCAACGAGACTTTGTCAGTGGCGGAAACAGAGAACCTCCCACTCCAAGCTGGACCCAGACCTTAGGGTGAACATGCCTCCTTGGAGACAGAGGGAGACACCATATAACTGAGAACCCACACTTGATTCCCTAGGCCTGCCTCTGGGGTCTCCCTGATCCTTGCCACTTAACCAGTAAGTACAAAGCCCTGTCAGGGCCTGCACCCCATTTCCTGTTACCCCTGCCCCAACTCTGGATTTTTTTCCCAAACATTTATTTATTTATGCATACAGGAGCTGGGGTACAGGCCAGAGTCATGGGAGGTGAGAGGATCCACCAGAGACAGAGTGGGGAGCAGAACAGGCGGATCTACTGAAACACACTGCTGAAGGGAGCAGCGGGCGAGGCAGGAGGGGTCTTCTGTGCCATGTGAGTCACCTCCCTGGCTGGGGATCGAACTGGAGCTGCTGTGCCATGGATGCATCACAGTGCAGCGCTCAACCACCAGGGAGGCCCTCTTTGCATTTCTTATACCTTCTGGCTTCCTTTGCTCCTCAGCAGTGTCCACAGTCAAATACTGTGCATTTTAATTATTTGTTGGTTTAATAATTGCATCTGACTAGAACGGATTCTCCAAGCAGATAGAGATGTTATCACTTTTGTTAAGTAGTATTTTCCAAGCACTTGGAAAAGTGTCTGGAACGTGGTGAATAATAAGCATTTTTTACTGAATGAACGGTATATCTCCTCAGTCAGCGCCTCTGACCCTCCTGGGGTCAGGCCCCCTATTGTGCTGCTCCCCATAACAGCTGACCTGAGCTTGCCAGGACCCTCCTTTCTGCTGCCTCCTGGGTAGTCCTTCTTTGACCCAGCTTTGCCCCATTTTCCTGTTCCGGTGTATAGTTCACCAGTGAGTCCCCATCTTTGTCTGCTCTTTTCCTCCAGAGGCAAGGCCACTGAGACACTGGGCACCCTGTTCCCGCACAGCCCCGTCCTTCAGCAGCAGCCCCATTCAGCACACTTGCACACAGCTGACGCTGAGCTGGAAGTGCCGTAAGAGTCAGTATGGACATTCTCTCCAGGCAACACCTCTCACCCCAAGAGAACAGGACCCTGGGGACCAGCCCTCTGAGGATGAAATGCACCGTGAGTGATCGGGACAGGCCTGAGCACAGCAGAGGCCAAGAGTATCAGTGTTGGCTGCCTCCTCTTCCACTTTACTCTCCTCTATACGAGCTGGGCCAGTAACAAACAGGGTTAGTTCTAGATTCTTCTGCAGATGTGAACATTTATTCTTGCTTCAGGCTACATGTGACCCATGGCCGGTCAGGGGCTTTTACTTCTCTGTGTGTTGCAGGTTGATGGAAAAGTCGCCATCATTAACATCCTCTGTTGTACACGGACGTCCTCTTAAGACGCCTGCCCGGAGGCGGCTCCCACACCCCTGCCCTTTTCAGTGGCTGAGCAAGTCACATGGACACACAACCTCAATAGGGGAGGACCCGCTACTCAGCCGTGAGTGTGTGTGTTCGTGTGTGTGTGTGAGAGAGAGACTGTGTTAAAATCTGTAACTAACAAATTCAATAAAAAGTAAATATATGGAAAAATTTAAGTTAAAAGCGGGCCATTTCTTCCTGACACCAGCAGACACAAGTTTGCAGAGCCTGAGGGACCTGGCCCTGGCCAGTGGGCAGCCAGTGCTCAGGGAAGCAGGCATGGTGACAGAGCCCTGGAACTGGTCCTTTCCTGAGTGCAGATGTTTGGATGCAAGCAAGCTTATTACTGTACAATGCTGAGGTTTCTGATTGTCTGTTAGCGGCATCTGGCAGGAGTGGATAGCTGGGATAGGACTGTTACAAACCATTCTGAGATTCACTGATTAACTCCCACTTTCACTAATAACTTTAACCTTCACATTCTCTTTGCCTCATGCATCTCACCGCTGGGGTTCCCATTTTCTCAGATCTCATCTACCATTCTAATTGCTCACCTGTTTCCCACCATGCCTCCTTTTCCTGCCTGTCTCTTCTCTTTATACCTCAGTGGTTCATTATCCTAATTTTCTCTCCCGACCTCTCACTCCTTCATTATACAATGTGAACAAGAGAGTAAGAAAATGAAAAAATAGAACTTTGGTGGGTTGACTGTTCAACTGGAAGATTGAGATATAGAATGAATGAATGAATGAACTAGAAAATGGAAAACATTGATTGCTTTACATTTTCATCTGCTTCATGTTCATCACAGAACACCCTCGCATTGTGGCAGGACAGTTATTTACCTGTCTTAACTACACCAGGAGAAGTTCGCAGAGACTGCTTTCATTAAAGGGTATGAATATGAGCTGCACAGACTAGAATAGGACATGGGGGGACAAAGAGATTGAAGAAGGGGGGAAAGCATGCCTTCTGCCACCCCCAGCCAAGCCAATGGCTGTTTTGCAAATGAAACAGTATGCACTGAATCAGCACACAGATACATAGACTGTTTCAAAGCCGTGTTTCTAGGTAAACTTTTGCCCTGTGTTCTGAAAATGCAGCTCCAAACAAGAGACTGAATAAAATACACAAAAAGCGCTAGGTCGAGAACAAATTTATCATGATGGATAAGACAGAGGGGAAACTGACAACAGCCACCTGCGCCTTTGATTCTGAAGGAAAAGGGCATAGACTTTCCGTGATCTGTTCAGCCTTGCTCTGTACTCTGACACATCTTTCCTGGACATGGCTGGGGGAATCCAGGACAATTAAGAAATTTAAAATCGGGGCGGGCTCAGAAGTCTCTGGTAGCTTCTGGATTGTGCATTCACAGGATGCTAAGAGCTTGTTTGCCTCATTCACACAGGGAAGCAGAGATAACTGGAGAGAGAATGAGAGAAAAAGGAATGAGCTGAGGCAAAAGACTTGGGGAATAAAGGTAAGAGTATGAGTACCTTGGTTCTTATTTTCTGAGTCCAGTTCCTCAGAGAAAGAAGAGGTCCTCTCCTCCACACTTGGATTCCAAGAGATACCTCGAATTCTTATAATGATCCCTCCCTCAGGCTTCAGCTAGTTTCTTTTCACAAATAAAAGAGCCTTAACAAATGTAGACTAAGCATAGAAATAGGAAAATAATCCATGACCTGGTTTCTACTTTACTCTCTCCCTAGGTTTTTGTTCACCTGGTTCCAATGCCAATTTCAGTGTTCAATTCATTGAGGTCCCTCTTTCCCCTGTGTTAATTTTTTAAACATCTGTGTTAGTTCTTGGGCCTATTTTGTCCTTTTCTGATTTGTTACCTACCCTGCATGTCAATGGCAACAGTGTTCCAGACTCTGACTGAGCTTCCTGGCTGTTGAGGGGGCAGTATTACCCAAAAGTGGAATCCACTGTATTAGAGAAAGGAAACATCATCATGAATTAGTAAAAACAAAGTATGTTGAGGCAGTCTGTTCAGGAAAGTATGTGGGGTTGATCACACAGAGGCAGGCAGAGATGAGAAAGGTGTAGGGCATTTTGCATTCTGATGGAGAGGCTAGGGATGCTGCAGACTCTGTAGCAGAGTGTGGACAATAGAGTTACTATTGGGCAAAGACAGAACTACCCATGGAGTACCCCATGGCCTAGCAGTGAGGTTCTAACTTTATGGTAATGGTCCTATGAGGAAACTCACAGGTAAATGAAAGAAAATGATAATTAGAGTAATTAGAGGCAAAGTCATTAGCTGCTCGAGGAGGGATGAGGCTCTTGAGCAACAAAGACAAGAAAAGACTAAGTTATGCCAAAGAGGGCTAAAATTTTTGCAGAGAGACAGACAAGAAGTTCACAAACACATAGTCAAGAAAAATAATCTGCTAGGTAAGCTCTTGGTGGAGAATTAAAACAGGAGTATGGCATTATGACAGGGTGAGTATGGATAGGGAATGGGGAATTAGATGGATAGGGAATGTAATTAGTTCAAATAATTTTTTAAATGAAATTAGGTTTTTGCAAGACTAAATCAGTCCCCACCCAAGGCCTTGACTACCTCCTGGGGGCGGGGGAGAATGAGAAAGTGTGTAGAAAGTTCTAACTGAAAATGGAGTAAGTTCATCCAATTTCTCTGAAGATCTCGCCTCTCCAAATGGTTTCTCCAATCCCCCACACTCTTCTCTTTGACCAGGACACTCTCCCATTCATTGAAATTAGACCCAACTCGTATCTGGGGAGTCTTCCCAGTGAGCCCTAATTGTTCCTGGGATCCAGACATGTTCTTTTCTTTATCGCCTCTTCCAATTCCACCAAGCATTGGGGTGGGGGCAGAATGAGATACCTCATATTTGTTTAGTAATGGCTAACCCGAAACCCTATAAGAAATAGGTAAGACTTGGAAACAACCTAAATTTCCAAAAACAGATGAGTGGATCGGGAAGCAGTGGTACATATACACGATGGAATACTACTCAGCAATCAAAAATGAAAAACTAGACGCATTCATAGGAACATGGATGGAAATGGAAGGGATTGTGCTCAGCAAAGTAAGTCAGAAGGCAAAAGAAAAATACCAGATGGTTCCTCCCCTAGGAAGAATATAAGGGAACCAAATAAGGATCAAGGAAAGGAATAAGAACAACAACAATAATAATAACAATAACAATAAAGACACAAAAGCCAAAAATGAGGAGACAAGGACAGACTGGGGACACTTGGTGGGGAGGGGTGGGGGAGGGTTGAGGGAAGATGGGAGCACGAGGGACTGAGGTGATGGTGCACTGGTGATATGGTGATGGGGACTACATGGGGATTACAATTTATATCAAATATATATAAATAAAAAGAGTTTTAAAAAAAAGAAAGAAAAAGAAATTAAAGCAGTTTCCAGAAATCAGTCAATGAAAGAAATTCAGAATCATTTGGGGGAAGACTTGGTATCTTGTCATTCCATCCTTCACCTGGATTCTGTGTACCATCTACATTTTCTTTACTTGGATTTTAAAGAGCAGCGATGCTTCCCTCCTCAGCTCCCTCTTAGCTGAAATTTGCCCAGCTGGAGGGAGAAGCAGCAGAACAGACGTCAGGTAATAACGTCAGTGCAAGATAATTCACACTTCTCAGCCTGGGGGTGATGGTGGGGAGGGGCTGGGTGGGACTGAGTCACAGATGGCACCCCTTCCCCTATACAAGGTGGGTGGGTGCTATCCCAGGTAGCAAAGCCGGTCAAGGGAAGAAAAGGCAGAGAAGCCTGGCCCCCCATAGGGTAATAGAGAAGTAAGACCGAACACCCAAGGTCTCCTTCATCCTATTGTGCTAAGGTGGAGGAGGAGGGCGTGGGAGGTGGTTGTGCCCCTCCATGCTTGCGTGGCTGTGGGGCTCTCTAGGGGGTATGGAAACCTCTCCTCAGGGCTGGGGCCACCCTGCCTCCAAGAGGAGAGGCTCACAGGGCCCGCTAGCACCCTATGGCACTGATGCACTGGAGGTTTGCCAGTCCTCGAAGATCAAAGACTCATCTAGAACCAGCAGCACAGACCTCCCCTGGCAGCCTGATAGCAGTGCAGACCCTCATTAGGCCTGTAGACAGAGGGTCTGAACTCCGGTGCGTCCACGTGATATCTGTGTAGTTGAGTGAGATGCATTCTGCAGCGGCTCCTCAATATCAGGCGAAGAGACCTCGCATTTCTTAGGGCAATAAAAAGCCTGCCTGATTTTAAACCACGGGATGTTTATCTGTCCCTGGTGTGCACGAGTGTTGGGAACTTGCATGAGTGCGCATAGAGAGGAGATATGGTTCAGATGGTAAATGACCCAAGGGGTAGACGACATTCCCAATGTGGAGGAAAGAAGCTTTGCAGGTAGTTCTCCCCTCCCACAGCCTCTCGACATCATCACAGGTGCATGAGGGACCCCACATCATCCTCTGGCATCTCCCCTCCTGCTCCCACCCCACGCCTGTGGCTCCCAGAGTCCAGGTCACCCCCAGCCCATGGACCCCTCCTCAGCCTTGTTCCAAAGCTTTCACTCATCACTCACTCTGCTCCTAGGTTTGCCTTCCCAGACAGGTAGCTGTTTCTCAGTGATACAAAATAAGGAGGGGTGGGAGCAAAGGGAAAGAAGGTAACCCGGATGGATGACACACGCACATCACTTGACCTTGGGTCAGGAATGGTGAGGCCAGATGCCGATCAAGGGAGACACTGGGAAGAGCTGGCACATGTCCTTCCCACACCCTGGGAAGCAGCGCACACAGGGAAGCACTGGGACAGAATGGGGAGCAGGTGGAGGGAGGGGAGAGGTGGGCAGCAGCTTCCAAGGGGAGGGATGGGCTTAGGGTTGGCTAGTTAGAACAATTTCGGCAGACTCTGACCAAAAGGGCTGTCTGTGGGTGTCTGGTAGCTGGCCCGGGGTGAGTAGAGCGGAGGGGCTGATGAGCAGGTGCGGATTTAATTGACTGTTCAAGAAGGCGAGTTGACCTGCCTCGAGTCAGGGCCTCAAATCTGGGTCAAAACAGCACTTTAAAACGCCATTACCAACTTCAAATTCAGTGCATTTTCATGCATTCTCATTCGATCCTAACCAGTTTGTACAGTTGCCCTATGACCCAGTTATCTATTGTTGCATAACCAACTACTTCCAAAATTAGCAGCATAAAACAACCACGGTTTATTATGCCCATGGATTCTGTGGGACTGGGGCTGCAAGGATAACTCTTCTCAGCACTGTGAGGTTGGGGTCTCAGCTGGGTTGACTTGAATGCTGGAAATGACCCAATTGGCTAGGGCTGAAAGGGGGGGGGGGTGCTGGTGGATCTGTTCACAAGATGGTGAGTGCCTGGCTAAGGAATGGCCTCATCTGGGGCTGTTGACCAGAGCTGACATGGACCTTTCCAGCATGGTGGCTTCAGCATAGTGAGATTCTTTGCATGGAGATTGAACGCTCTAGGAATGAGTGTTTCTAGGAGCCAAAGTGGAAGCACCATGACTATAATCCAGCCTCAGGTATCTCAGTGTCATTTCCTTTCCGACACATGTTCAAAGCAGTCACAAATGTTTCCCCCATCCACAAATTCATCCACCTCTCCATGGAGGGATGTGAGAGACTCAGTGACCATGAGTTAAAATTAGTGCATTTTCATGTCTTCATATTATGAAACAACACCAAATTATAAAAAATGGGTGCCCCAAGGGGCCAAGCGTCCTGCTGAAGGTCAGGGTTTTGCAGAGAGCAGAGGAATAGTAAATGATGCCCCGAGAGGGCATCCAGGACTGGCATCCAAAAGGCCAACGAGAAATGTCAGGGAAGTTTTCTCTGTTCCCTTCTAGGAGTCAGGGGCTATGGAGATGACGTGGAGAGATGGGTGGCTGTGAGCTAGGCAGCTAGAAAAACTGACTATTGACCAACTTACAAAACTGCAAAGCCATGTGTATTAGGCTGCTGGGGTTTTGCCTGGACCTCCAGTCTTTGAAACTTACTCCTGTAAGTATCTCCAGCGTGAGGGTTTTAGTCTTACTTGGGCTTCGGAGTTTGGTGAATGCAGCCTTTTACAGAGAAGGGAGATTTGCTTAGAAACCCACCTGAAGACAGAGGCTTCCTGATGCCCCTTCTGGACCACGTTGCTCCCCATACAGGATGGTGCTTAATTGTACTTAATTTACGGCTTGACGAGGCACAGCTTTGCCTGGTCTCTGCCACTGATGCCTGTGTCTCCACACGCGCGTCCTCCTGAGGAAGGGATGGCAGGCCCACTCTTGTTGCCTCCAGGCACGGTCGTGGAATCTCGTGGAGTATGGAGAACTGCAGAGAAGCACTCCACAGCAATACCCCTAAGTCATCACACAGAAACATCACTGTGCAGGAGCTCACAGGTAAAACACACCTGACAGGTATAAGTTGCTTATGGTCTCCGGAAGCCATTTTATGGATGAATATCTTGCTTTCTTTCCTATTCCTTGTTTCCACCACAGTGCCTGGCACCTACTGAAGATTTCTGAAGATTTCTGAGTGAATGAAGGAAGGAAGGAGGATGTGGATGATATTCATGACCTAAGCCCTAGATCTCGGCAGGATGAGCTCAGCGGAGGTGAGACTAGAGCACAGGTGATTGCAGGCTGCCATTCCAGAGAAGAGCCGCAATACCCGGGAAGCACTTGTGTTCCGTATCACAGAATCACAGGTGAGAGAGTGTCTGGTTGCCAACGCCAGAAACTTCCGTTTAAACTGCCTTAAACAATTTTGTGAATGGATAGGTTCCCATAACTGAAAGTTCTAGGCATGGACAGACTTCAGGATTGGTTGATCCAGCTGCTCGGTTGGAGCTGGATTCTGTTATAGACCCAGTTTCTTTATTCTCTTTTTCTGCCACTGAGCCGGTTGATACCGGCTAGACACTGGCTTCCCTCAGAGCTGACAGCAGCACCTGGGACTACTTGTAGCTTTGTTCAGAACTGGCAACTTGTTTTCCACAACCAGCCAGCACGAGATCTGGGGTTTGGACTGACTGCAGCACTCTAAAACAATGCCCAGGGTCAGGGTAATATCAGGCACTGGATAGATTAAAAGAATCAGTCACCATGGCAAGGGGAAAGGTGCCAGGTGGGGTTCAGAACAGAACATGGGTGGTGCCCAGTCTAGATACCTGGGAGGCAGCTTGTGGTCGACTTCTCTGACTCTCCACCAAGCCTCAGTCCTCCTGTGATTACTTCCTGGAGTCATTTGTACAAGAGCCTGGGATGAGCAGCTTGGACATAATGATAATGCTTCCTGTACTAAAAATTCTGTTTCCACTTTTGAGAGCTCTGCTGCATTCTTAGTTCAGTCTATGCGCTGTGTGCCTAGACCTATGGAGGAGAGGAACCTCAAGGCACAGATGGGGGGTATATTTTTTAAATGCCTGTCTTTACAACAGCTTGGGGAGTAGGCGTCATCTCATTTACGCGTGAGAAATTGGTGGCTTGGTAACTCAAGTGGGCAAAGCTGAGATCAGATGCCAAATCTGTCTCATTCCTGAATCTACACTGATCCTACTTCATATTGCATCTCTCTGGGTTGGGAAGTAACTTCAGCTCATTGGGAGCTGGGGCAATGAACACTTGCCCAGGATGCGTGACAGAGGGAGAAAAGTGTTACATGCATCACCAGCAAAGGGGACGCTGGACCACTTGGAAGGAGAGTGGGCACAGAGGCAGTCCATGCCTTACAAGAGATGTAGGTGATAGGTGTATAGAATGTCCATTATTTTCTCTCAGCTTCGCTTTTAGTGTTAACTGGGTGGTCCCAGAACCTCCTAACAGTGTCTTGTCCTCAGCCAGTTCCCCACAGCACCCCTAAGTAGGCTTCTGTCTTTTAAAGCCCTCTCCATATCCTAAGTCCCATTCCTTCGGGACCTTGTTAGGGGGTTAGAGCTAATAGTTTTCTGCAGGTGAGTGCTAAAAATGTTGTAAGATGTTTCTGGATTGTAAGTCTGCATTTTGCAAAGGCACTTCAAGAAGACCTGGATGGTTGACTACATAGATGTAGGTAGAGATACTGGGACAAAAACTGAAAGGGCTTCATCCTCCCACCTTGAAGATTCCTTTACAAGCTTTACAAGCCCATGGTACTGGCAGGCAGGGACTGGAGAGTAAAGATGTCTTGGGAAAGGGAGTGGTGTTTGGGGTGGGGGGAGGGAAGAAACAGTCCAGTCCAGAGCAGGGCTGGGGAGGAGATGGTGTAGGGTAAAGGTTGATCAGGTATTTCCACCCTCCCACCACTGATGATGGACACCTGCAGTGCTGCGAGCATTCCAGGGTAGGCATGTGCAAGTGGGCACACCTATGTTGGACACGGGCATAAATGGGCGGCGTCATGAGTACACCAGAACTGTGAGAACTGCGAGGATCAACAGAGAACGGAGAGAACCAACAGCAGCAGCAGCAGCAGCAGAGAGAGAAGCAGCTGAGAGGGTGAGATGCGCTGGGGGCTGGGAGGCCTGCCAGCCTCCCGGCCCCCTGGCACCCATGCCTGCTATGTACCTGGCCACCTCTACTAAATAAAGTATGAAAAGCCACCGAGGGCTCAGAGACTCTCCTTCCCTGACCCGTCTGCCCAGAACCATCCAGAACCCTGCTCCAGTGCCACCTCCATCCTGCCGCTACAGATGGGGAAAGAAAATCAAGACTTCCCTGGAGTAAACCAACAGCAATATTGAAACCAGACTACATATGTGAGTGTACACACACACACATGCACACATATGCATGCATGCATATACACAAGCACACACACGAATGTATGCACTTATGCACATGCACAAAAGCACACAATTGTGCACGTGCACACACACACACACTGAAAGTTGCTACGAGGCAAAATACGATGTAGCCTTTTGCAGAAAGGTGTCATGAAAATAGTTACCAGGAAAGAGGGGCTCCTTGTGTGCCTTTTATACCTGAATCATGGGATATAACCATTTGCACGGTTTGAGCTAGAGCTAAATGATGACAATGAGAAAACTGGAGATGGGGAAATAAAACACAGCTGCCCCAGGGTGGGATCAGCAGTGGAAGGGGGAGGAGGGAGGGGATGTAGGGAAGAAGAGCTGGTGGTATAAATGAGGGGAGGGAGAGTGTGACCTTCAGCTCAGGGGAGGGGGCCCTGTGATGACCTCAAACACTCTGAGGCTGAGGGCCTGGCGAGCAGGAAGGAGGCCCTGTGCTCTGCTCACAGGTTTCCTCCTCTGCTCTCCCCATTTCTCCCTACAAAGGGTTCTGTTCTGCTGATCTCTCAGGCCTTTACAGAGGCTCTTCTCAGACTCTGCCCCCTGGGCTTCTCTTGCTTTTGCTCCCTGTTGCTCTCCTGGAATGTGGTCCCAGCAGCGCCACCCAGCCCAGGAGGGGCCTGCACTCACCCTCGAGTCAGGGGTCTCCTAAGTGACCCGGACAGCAGGGCTCTAACAGCAGGAGGCACATCATACCTACCCCCCAGAGCCCACCCCTCCGTTGTCCACTCCTAGTGAGGGGCCACCACCCGCACCCCAGCACTCCCTCAGCTCAAGGGCCTCTCCTGCTGGGCCCAGCCGCCCTTCCCTGCAGCCCCAGGGCCCATCTGAGCAGGACGCCCCACTCTTCCTGCCACCTCCTGGCTTCCTCAGCTCCCAGTCCAGGCTCCACCCTCCTGAGCTCTGGCCCACACCCTACCTCCCCTCCCCCCCCTTGCTCCTCCTTCCTCCCCACATGGGCCTGCTCAGCAGGGCCACAGCACATGATCTCCCCAAGGAGCGTCTTGACTTTCTATCCCCTCAAGTTTGCTTCCCCAGCAAGGTGCTGGGACCCAGAGGCAAAACCCTTCTTGGGGGCCCTAGTTCTGTCCATGATAGCCCTAGTGAACTACTTCCACCAAGGGCCCCTGTCTTCCCAATTTTCAAAGTGAGAAATAAGGCTTGTGGTCAGAAGAGTTGGCCTGGGGGGCCGGGCCTGTACACAGACTCTGGCTTGACTGGCCAGGTGGCCCTGGGCACCCTTCTTGGGAAAGGAGGGGCCTGAGCGCCAGGCTCCTTCCAGCTCAGCCAGGCTCCTTCCAGCTCAGCCAGGCTCCTTCCAGCTCAGCCAGGCTCCTTCCAGCTCAGCCAGGCTCCTTCCAGCTCAGGAGAGCGGCAGGGCCTGGCAAGCTCACATCAGGTCCAGTGCTGGCATTTGCTGACCTACTGCATTTCCTGGGGGAAAACAATCACCCTTCTTGATATTTCTTCTTGCATCTTTACCTTTGGCACTGGGAGGGAAGGTGGCATTAAATGTTGAGACACTCAATTCTGAGGATCCTTTTTAAAAATGCTGAATGGCATTTTCTTTGTATGAGGCCCATGGATCAAAGCAGCAAAGCCAGGGAGTGACCCCACTTACCTAGACAAAGGATGGAGCTAACATCTTGCAGTACCCCGAACCTGCACTTGGGGCAATGCAGCCAGATGAGGGGCCTTGGTTCTGTGCACCAGCATGCTGAGTTCTGGCCAGATGCCTCTCAGTAGTTTCTGTGTGATGCCCAGAGCTGGTGCCCTTCACCGTGGCTGCTGACAAAGCGCATGTGCGGGAGGAAGCTGGAGTCTGGAGAATTCTTGGATGCTCTGCTGTGCACTGAAAAGATGTCAGGCTTCAGTGAGAAGTGAAATCTGAGACTCGGTTTCCTGCAGAGAGCAAAGGGAGAAGCAGAAATACCAAGGCTAAGAAGTCGACAGTAGGACGCAGGAGACAGTGATTCCTGGGAGTTAGATAAGGACCAAAATGAGACACACACATTTGTGGAGTAAAAAAAAAAGTGAGATAGCATGAGATAGGGCTGGACATATGTGTTGGCCCTCTGGCCAAATCCTTCCCAGTGGATTTGGGGCCAGGTTTGTTCTGAGAGAAGGCTGCTGTTCCTTCAGAGAGAAAAGGCAGAGAAAGCCTGCAGTATGGATGCACTATTTGGAATATAATGGAAACACTTACATTCTGGAGCAGTTGGTCCTTTCCCCCATCATGTTGTTCTTAGCAAGGGTTTCTAGCTTTGTGCCTGATGTGTGACCAGAGAAATCCTCTGCAGTAAAGAACAAGCTCTATATGGTCCTTCCAGACCAAATTGCAAAACTGGTGTTTGCTCTCTAGCAATTTCAAAAGTATTATCTCCTTCCCACCCTCCTCCATGTTTACAGTCACAGGCCCTGCCTATCTTTTCTTTGGCCACCCGCCCCACCCCAGCCCACCTTCCTTTTCCAAAGGGAATTTGTCTAGTAAAGGTATTCATTCTGTGAAGCCTTAGGGACTTACTATGTTTTTCCTGCCAAAGGAGTAAGTCACTAATAGTAATTTTGAACTCCATCGGAAAGTATTTGGCCAGCTGACTTTCTGCAAAGCTCAGAGTACTTGTGATATAGGATAAGCCTTAGCTGCACAAAGTAGGGTCTTAAATGCAAAGCCTGTCAGGAAAGTGGGTTTGAGGATCGCAACTGGCATCTCTGGCAGGGGGAAGAGTGCAGAGGCCACCTTCTAGTCTTGTGATTTGGTGCAGCTCTTAGCTAAGTTTCTTCATCTGAAAAACAGGGGTAAGAATGGTACTCAACTTATTGTGGGAATAATGTTGGGGACATAGCAAGTGCTCAATAAACAAATTCTATAATGCTTCCTTAAATTGGAGGTTGACTTATAAAGAAACCTCCAGGAAGTCTTGGTTGCCCTGTTGGTGGGGATTCATTGGATACCTTTTTATCTCTAATTTCAACCTTACAAGAGAACTCAAGTCAATCTCAGAGATATTTATTGGGCATCTTTTACCTACCCCAACTCTGCATGGCACTGGAATATAAAGACAAGAAAATACTCCTTCCCCAAAGGGGATATAAGTAAGTAATTAAATGTATCTAATATACTGTTTTTAGGGCAGTAATGGAGGGGAGACCAGGGCGTAGCATTTATTATTTGGTAGAACGGGGTTGGAGGGTTCAGGAAAGGCTTCATTGAGAAGAAGACATCCAGAAAGGGTTTTAAAAGATGAATAGGAGTTTCTCTGGTGAAACAGTAGGAAAGAGAGCATCTCAGGCAGAGGGTGGGGCATATGCACTATCACACTAGCACAAGACAGGAAGATAACGGAACATGAGGATAGCAAGACAAGAAGCTGGAAGAGGACACAGCGGGTCATGAATCCCCACTAAGACCAGCTGAGAAGAGTGGGCATTTTTTAGGGGTCGATGAAGGATGAGTTTTAACAGGAAGGATCTGAAGCAGACCAAGTGGCAGAGGATGGGCTAGAGGGAAATATGAGTGGCAGTGGTGAAGTGTGGTTCAGCTTTTCGGATCTGGTTTTTGATATGTTGGGCTTAATTTCTTCTAATCCTCTTCAAACATAGTTTTATACACCTAAGAATAAGTCTCCAAATCCTTTGCTGCAATTTAGAAATCCAAAAAAGCTCTATAAACTTTTCTTTCTTTTTTTTTTGATGAATCAAAAGATATATTTTTACAGTGTGCAATGTGACGTTGATATTTTCATACACATACACATGACAAAATGATTATTACAATCAAACTATCCTAACTGTTATCTCATAGTTATTACCCTTTTTGTGTGTAGTGGAATATTTAACATCTACTCTCTTAGCAAATTTCAAGTATACAATAGAGTTTTACTAACTATAGTCACCATGCTGTACAGCAGTTCTTCAGGACTGATTTTCAGGCATAGGTGAAATGTCATACTTTGACCAACATCTCCCCACTTCCTCCACCCTCCACCCCAGTGACTACCATTTTACTCTGTTTCTGCAGGTTACAGTTTTAGACTCCGCATGTAAGGAAACTTATGCAGCCTTTGTGTTTCTGTGCCTGATTTATTTTGCTTAGCAAAATATCCTCCAGGTTCACACAAAATGTCACAAATGGTAGGGTTTCATTCTTTTTAAAAACACAATAATATTTCATTCTCTATATAGCTCACTTTTCCTTTACACATTGATCTATCAGTGGACTCTTCCATTGCTTCCGTGTGTTAGCTTTTGTGAATAATCTTCAATGAACAAATGAACATGAGGGTGACCCATGACTTTCTGAGTTACTGTTTTTGTTCTCCTCAGATAAATACCTAGAAGTGGACTGTTGGATCATATTGTACTTCTGCTTTTAATTTTTGAGGCACCTCCACACTGTTTCTCATTGTGGCTGCACCAATCTACATTAATAAATTCCCTTTCCTCTATATCCTCACCAACACTTTAGTTACTGTCTCTGACAACGTATATCCTAATGAGGTTAAAGTGATATCTCATTGTGGTTTTGATTTGCATTTCCCTGATGATTAGTGATATTAAAGATCTTTTCATTTACCTTTGGTTATTTGTATGTTTTCTTTTGAGAAATGTCAATTCAGATCTTTTGCCCATATATTAATCAGGTTTTTTTCCCTTACAATTGAATTGTTTGATTTGCTTATATATTTTGGATATAATTTCTTATCATATATATGTTTGCAAATATTTTACTCATTCTTCAGGTTGTCTCTTCACTCTATTGACTTCCCTTTGACATACAGGAGATTTTTAGTCAGATGCAACCCAATTGGTCTATTTTTTCACTTTGGGGGTCATATTAAAAAAAAAATCATTGCCCAGATCCATGTCAAGAATCATTTTCCTTATGTTTTCTTCTAGAATTTTTTTTAAGATTTATTTATTTATGCACACAAGCACTGGGGTACAGGCCAGAGGTGTGGGGGAGGGGTGAGAGGATTCACCACAGACAGAGCAGGGAGCAGAACAGGCAGATCAATAGAAGTACACTGCTGAGGGGAGCAGCGGGCACAGCAGGAGAGGTCTGCCGCACCATGTGGGTCCCCTCCCTGGCCGGCAGCAGGGATCGAACTCATGCTGCAGTGGCTGCGGTTTGCTTCATAGTGCAGTTTGCTTCATAGTGCATTGCCCAACCCACTGCACCACCAGGGAGGCCCTCTTCTAGAATTTTTATAGCTTCAGGTGTCATAATTAAGTCTTTAATCCATCTTCAAATTATATATACATTTATGTAACAGTAAATATATATTACACATGTATAAAAATAAGGTCTCAATTTCATTCTGCATGTGAATATTCAGTTTTCCTAACGCCACTGATTGAACAGACTATACTTTCCCCATTGTGTGTTCCTGGCATCATCACTGAAGACCAATTAACCATAAAGGTGTGCATTTGTTTCTAAACCTTTTATTATGTTTAGTTGGTATATATGTCTGGCTTCATGCCAGTACCACGCTGCTTTGATTATTGTAGATATATTTTGCTATCATATACTATGATGACTCCAGCTTGGAACATTTTTCATAACTCATTTGGGACCAGTGACTGGACTTCATGTCATTTGGTGGCTAAATCTAAGTGGAATTGATATGAGACTGTGTACAATATTTTATTTGTATCAGTTGGTATAAAGATCCATACACTTTGCTGTAGAAATATGGAAGTTCGATTACAGGGTGCTGCCACCAATTCTCTGAGGTATGCCATCTTCATATGGCATGAAGCATGGGTAACCCTTCAAACACTGAAAAAATTCTGAATTCTGAAACACATCTGGCCCTAAGGGTTTTGGCTAAGGAAAGGTAGGCCTGTAATGCCTGTCATATGAAGGAGTATTTATTTTTTCTCTTTCTAAACTTCCCTGTACCTCCCCTCCCACCTCTCAGTTTTTTAAGCTCTCATTTCCCCTGAGATCCCAAGGCACACACACGTTTGGGGCCCAGAGTGTGGCTTTCCAAATATCAGCCAGTGGAAAAACATCAGGCTGGCTGCACTGGAGCCCCTTGGGAAGTGAAAAAGCACATTTCTGGGCCCGCATTCAAAGATTCTGATTAAGTAGGAATGGGGTAGTCTTGAGAACTTGAACATTTTTAAAGCCTCTCACATGAATCCAATACCCAAACAGGTTTGGGGAAACTAGTCCAGTGCATAGTGGCTGCACTGAAAAAAATCAGAGGGTTGCTACAAATGTTCAGTCTTATGAGAGCCTTTATTCGTGAGTCTAATTTGTTAAAAGTCATATGAAAATAACCCTACTGCTGTGGCCCATCAATCTTCTGACATGTTGAAATAGTGGGGTAGATGTCTGTTGAATTCTTGCCCAGCAGTGTCACTTGCCTGTGAACTTCCCCTCCCCCTACATGGTTCTCACATTTTCTTACTACCTCGACAACAGTTGAATTGTACAAGGAGAAAGATATTGCATCATCTGGGACAATGTATCTCTTCTTCAAGATACTTGCATATGGGATTAAAGGGTTCAGAGAGTCTCCCCTCCCTCTTGATAGAATGTTCAGAATTTGAAAGTGGCCTATTTTCTGTTATGTGGAGAAATGGGGTCTGTAGGAGAAAGGGAAGACTGTGTCTAATACCCAAATGAAGCAGAGCCAAGGACAGCAGTCTTGGCATTGTGATGTTCCTGGCGCCTGTTGTTTCTGAATCTTAGGTGAATTTTAGGGTCTTGGTTGCTCTGTGAAAACTCCATTTTTCTCCCAATTAATCTCTCATTTTTCTAAGTTGAGTTGGTCTCGCTTATTTATAATCAAAATATAGTTCTGATTATTGCCACTGTCAAAATAATAGTTTAGCTTTTTAATTTAAAATAACTGGAAATAAAAACAGTATTTTAAAAATGGAATTTTATCGTTAACTGCAAAATGAACTTTAACAGGCCTCATGAAACTTGGAGATCACTCTTCATATCTAGATTTGACAAAATCTTGCCATGGCACATTCTGAGGGTGTTTACCTTGGCCACATACCTTTTAGTCAATATCATGTTCCCAAACTTTATCCATCCACAGATTAGGATGAGAGAACGCAAACTTTTAAAAAGTAGTATCAAGCTCATGTTTGTCCTAATCCATTCCTGCTCTTAATAACAGCCTTTATAACATCCATCGTAAGTCTCTTTGAGGATCTGTGTTTACCTTATACCTTGAGATGTGTATTGTTCTTTTGATCTATACACAGATCTCACTAAAAGGTTTTACCTCAAAGACACTTCCTTCAAGATGTTTTGTTCTGGACCACAATGGCTATGTCACACCTTGGCTAAGATCTAGTTTTGGTGACTCTAGATGCATTGTTGGGCTATGGCCAATGGTCTCTTCGAGCCAACTTATACTAGCACATGAGAGTTGAATGTACCTATCTCCTCCCACCTTTGTAATCAGTGATATCTTGCAGGTAGCTTGAAATTAGTCATTGTAGGGGTGTTATTTGTATCACAGAAACTGAAAAGTACTACAAATCATGTTTTTCCATTCTGGAGAAAAATGTTTAAAATCTGTTAAACATTTACCAGCATATCACTTACTACACCCACAAGATTTTACTTGCCTGTGTAAGTACATATGAAGATCTATAATTTCTTTATTACTACTTTACTTAATTTTGTTTGGCCAAGTACTCCACCAAAATAATCAGAAATGTTATAGAGTATCCTTAGCTGAAATTTCTCTCTCAGGCTGTACAGTCACCACGATTGCTAATATCAGCACCATGGAGAGCGACAGCAAATCCATAAAGTGGCCAAGATTAGAAGAACCAAAAATATCTCAAAGTTAAGGGTCTGGACTTGGAAGTGAGTTCAAAATTAGAAGACAGTGAAGAGTCTTGGCTGAAGGAAGCAATAAGTGAATATCTACTGCACCCAGGATTCAAGTGTCAGGTGAATACAGCATCAGAAACTATAGATGTAAGCCACAATGAAAACATCAACTTTATACAATTAGCAAGAAATCAGGTGGCATTTAATAGTTCATTGTAAAATGGGTGGCTAAAATATTTTCGAAGGTGGTTAGGGAAGAGCTAAATCATGGAAAGAGGAAGGATGAGTATGAGAGTCTAAAAATAGGAGATAGTAGCAGGAGTGGTCTATATAGTAGGCAGAGTGTGGTGAACAGAGCACTGAATAACTCTTGTGCCAGCACTGCCATGAGTGACCTTTGTCAAATCATTTGAACCCCCTCCCCGAACTCTCATCCTCTCATCTGTGAAATAAGGACTTTGAACTATATTATCTCTGAAATTCCAACCACTTCTTTGAATCTGGGAAATTTTATTCAAGCCAGAAAATTTTTATGTGCCCTATATGCCCTCTTAGAAACTGGAGTGGCATCCAATAAGTAGAGTCCTTTGACTGGAGTGAAAATTAAAATGAGACCCATTAAGAATTTAGCTTCCATATTTCATTGAGAAAATAGGATATACTTTTAGGGAGAAAAAGAGACTCAGTCTAAAAGACATTCATCCTAAAGAGACTCAGCCTCTTAACTCATGACTGTCTCCAACTGACTTTTCATCAAATGAACTAAGGCTAAGAGACTGTTATATTACAGGTCTACCCCTTCATGCATTGCCATCATTCCAAAAGCAGCTCTACTAGATATCAGTTGGTTGGGACTGAGTATTACTTAAGTGCCAAATTTTAAAGTAGAAAGTTAATCCAGATACATAGGGAAAGAAAGAAAATTAAATACAAGCTCTCCCCCCAATATACACACCCTAGTGAGAAGTTCTGAAAATGTCTAAAAAGAAATAGTCTCAGAGATGACAATAGAGATGAATGAACTATGAGTCAAGAAAACTGGTCAATTGCTTATCAGAATTAATGAAAAAATGAAACTGAATTTCAGAAAACTTCACTGAGTTTATATTATTGATGTTCATGAAAAGCATTTAGGTAAGAAGGGAACTATATAGAGTTCAACTCTTTCTTTTAAGAGTTGTCACAGTGCCTATGAGTGATAGATTAAAATCAAATAGCACATTTTGTCAAGTTTGGAATATGGGGCAGGTGATCTGTTATGGAAGATCATGCATTGATATATGAGCTAACTTCTCTGAAACATAAGCAGGTATTTAAGAAGCTTCTGTGAAGGCATTGAATATACCATTCACAACTTAGATATCTACCAAAAAAATTACTTCAGTCCCTGATAAATAAGAGTCCAACTCTGAAAAAGTAGAGGAACATATATCTGGAGAACATAAGCCCAGGTCTCTTATTGATGACAACTAATTTTAGAAACACACTCATATATGTCCATTATATAAAATGGACAATGCTCAATTGTTTGTATAACTTAAAGTGGACAGTCTTTGGCATGTAGAAATTCAAGGCTAACATAGAAATCAAAGCCATTGCCTGTAACTGATACTATTGTTCTTCATTCTCCTTTTATTTTAATAACTATATATATATATATATTCTGCAAAGAATAACTGGGGTGTAGACCAGGGGCACAGAGGGTAGGAGGATTTACCAGAATGAGGAGCAGTATAGGTGCAGTTACTGAAATACACAGCTGAGGGGAGCAGAGGGCGAGACAAGAGAGGTCTACTGCAATGTATGGATTAGCTCCCTGGCCGGGGATCGAACTCACACCATAGAGGTGATAGCACTAAGACTTAACCCCTCACCCACCAGGGAGGCCTGATCACCCCCTTTTAAAGCTGTATCAGTTCAGCATCATTAGATTATGATGGAACCAACTCTTATTATGAAACTACCAATAAAAAATGTTAATGTCTTAAGGATTTTTTCTTCACTATATAATCTGACCTTTAAATCACCATAAAACTAAAATTCTTAGAGCTTGAAGGAACCCAGAAAGAGCATCTGCTCTGACTGATGGCAAGGTGGTCATATGAATGGATAAATGTCTTTTGGGAGAATTGAGTTTACATGAGGTTGGTTCAAGGATTTACATGTGGTAAAAATAATTAACAAATTGCCGATCCCTGAGACCACGGTGTCAAGTACAAGCATTTATCTGAAACTTCAACAAACGCTGAGGCTGCTCTTTGCCATGCTCAGACCTTGGCATGGTGCCCACTCTTAGAGAGCTCACGGGCTGCTGGGAGAGAATGACCAGTAAAACAAGAAACTAAAAGCACAGTGGGCACCTCACCATTGCTTCAGAGGTGATACCAAACCTGGTCTCATTCTTCCATGTGACTCCTAGGCATACTTAAACTTTCAGGAATCTTTGCAGTAGTGGAATTTTCACCCAAGGGAAAAAAAAATTGCAAAGGTTGGCAGAGTATTCTGGGATAACCAGAGAGTTGAATCAAAAAAATCTTTTCTCATTTTATATGATTTCATAACTTTTGGTTCTCTTTCAGCACATAAAGGACACCCCCATAACTTCTAGTGAAATATATTTCAGGAACTGGTTCAAAAACCCCTTTCCAGAAGGTAGTGCTGATTAATCCAATCTAGTCACAAGCACTAACCACAGGATTGCCTTTTTTTTTTTTTGTCTTCTCTTTCTGTTCACTAGTCTCTCCGTTTCTCTGCTGGTATCTTGTCTCTTTCTCTAGATTAAAAAGGCAAAGAGCAAATATCCTATTTTTCCTGAATTCCCCTGTGCCACTTGGCAGAGTGCTTTGCGCCCAGGAGATGCTGGCACAGTGTGGGTGTCGCTCCTCTTACAGCCACAAAGCCCACACAGCCACGCATGCGTGGTTATTGTGAGGTCAGTGCTGGTGGTCATCCCTCCTACTGTTTTTTCCTTCAGTACCTTGAAATCTGTGATCAGATCAGAGTTTTCTTTCCCTTCAAATCTTCTACTGACCCTTTTGGATTTAGTTGACTCACTAGCCAAGTGCTGCTATACATGTGCATATAAGTTATTTTAAAAACCCTTAAAACTTTGGAAGAAGCTCATTGCACGTTTTCATGGTTACAAAAGGGAACTGACAATAAATAATGTGAGACAGGATGTAATGAATTGTCCGTGACCATGAAATGTGTCTTTCACAAAGGGCTCTACTGAGGAACCACAGGAGGCAAGGCGTGAGGTACAGGGAGGCAAAAATGAACAGGGCATTATTGGTGCTAAAGAATAAGCCACTTTGTACAGCGAAACCCATGTTGTTATGGTGTCAATTGGAGCAGAGGTTTTCAGTGACTGGTATGATGAAGGAGGCATGATTCAAAGCTGTCATCATAAGGAGACCCAATGCTAGTTATCTGCCTTAATGGGATGCAAACAACTTTGTCAGGGAGTGAATGAGGGGACTGAGTCAAGCTGTCATATTACAAGACAATGGAATTGATTTGTGTTTGCTTTCTTACTTTGATCCTCAGGTGTGTGAAAAATAAAAAAAGAGATGTTGCTCATTTCTTCCTTCTGCAGCTTTCAGGAACCAGTTCAAAAGCTGGAACCTGGTAGTGCTGATTAACCCAATCTAGTCTCAAGCACTAGTCACAAGAATTGCCATTTTTGTTTGTCTTCTCTTTCTGTTCGCTAGCCTCTCAGTTCACAGTTTTCTGGTTCTTCTTTGGTGATTTGTATGAATTGTGGCTGTGAGTTTTGTCCTGGGATACACTGTGGACCTGGCTGATCAGATAGCCCCAGAGGACGGTTTCTGTTCTGGCTTTCCTCACTCTAGCAGTCTGTGGCATGCTGCTAAATGCTTTACAACCAGCTCCCTAGGAAACAAAGAAAAGCCCAGGTTTAGAGTGTTTCCTGATTTCCAAGGTATAAATACTACCTTTGCTGCATACTGGAAGCTACTAACGTGACATCACCGAACATGTTGCTGGAAGGATGCAGTTGGCTCTCATGGCTGGGACCAGTCAGTTCCGGCACGGCACTGCCAGCAACCCATGACATACCCTCAGCTAGGAGTCCTTATAAAGAGGAGACAGAAACACCGTCCTGACTCTCTGGCCATTGTGAAGTGAGGTGGTTAGCTGTGTGCACGTTTCAACTGACTTTAAAGACAGGTGTGCCATTGCTGAGCAGCAAACTGGAGTCTGCATGGTCTCTAGATAGGATGAACTTAAACGTTATTGCCTTAACAGGAACATGTTAAAAGATATAAAACATGTTAGGAAAGATATGTGTTTAAAACATGTTAAAAGATATAAAACATATAGGAACATGTTAAAAGACAGAAAACATGAGAAAAACATGTTTGATATGTAAACAAGATATGTTTGATACCAAAGTTATAATTATATTAAGACAATGGTCACACGGGGCTCTGCCTACACCCAGGACTCTGAGCTTACCCTCTCTCAAGCAAAATGTAACAGAGAGGCAGCTGTATCTGCATTTGAAGTCTCTGAATTCTCCATCCATGGGTTTGGTGCTGAGTATCTGTCAGTCTGGCAGGGGCAGAGTCTGCATAGATCATAAAACTGCCTGGTTTTCAGGTTCACACTTCCTTTGCTGCTTATTTTTAACCACTCAAATGTCCTTCCTGTCCATGCAATTGTGTCAGCAACTGAATGTTTCTCTTGCTGGTCTAAATCCAAACTTCCTATTCTCCTTATAAAAAAAAAATACGTAAGCATCTATGGGGTGGAAAAAAGAATCCAGTAAATAATCCTCTGTGTACACCACTCTAAATTTGCTCCTAGTCCTTGCTTATGTGTGTGCAGACGTAGTTATTGATGGAATTGTAATCAGTATGTGCAAAATATTGGGTGTTCTGCTTGTTTCCATTTAACATTATTTCACATACTCATTTCCATATATCGACACAATCCACACGATTATCATTTTTTATGGCAATGTAGTACTCCATCATGTTGACACACTCTAGTTTTACATCCCGTTCTCCAAAGGCGAAATGTTCTGGCTTCATGCAAATGACTTGTCATGACTGCAGGCGGGCAGGGAAAGCTCTGGCAGCTCACACTGTAAGAAGAGTAGGAAGCTTGGGCAGGGAATCACGGCTTATCTGTAACTGGTGCTTTCAGTTCTGAAATCAAATCCCTAACTGCTCACTATGACATGTGCAGATGGGGACACTCACTGAGACAAGGATATAATGTTTTGCATGGAATAGTTCGTTGTTAACACTTGCCTGTTTTCTGTTTTAAAAAACCTCAGCTCCCCTAAGATCCCAGATACCAAAAGAGACCACACAGCCATGAGCACATACAACAAAGAGGCAAATAATATCAAAGTGTGTAGGTATCAGGCCACTTCTAAGTCATGCCTAAGAAGAATATAGGCCTTTTATTTATACAGCAGAGGAGAAAGTCTGCCAGGTCCCCATGGTTTCTGAGGAACATCTAACTTCCCAGGGAATTCCTCCAAGTCCACAGCAGCTACAGGTAGAGAATTCCTCCCTGGAGATACAAGTCTTAGGGTGAAGACTTTGTCCGGGGCCTAGCCCAGACAATTCACTGCCTCTGTATTCAGAGCCTAAATTGGACTTGCTTTGAATGAGTGTGACTTGATTCCAGGGAAGGAGGTTCTACACTTAAATGCAACCTCTGATTTGAATCTAACGCTAAGTTAATTAAATATGATTATCTTTTCATTGAAGTTAAAGTTTTATACTTTGTGTAGTAAACTTACTAGAGGAAGGATCCCAAGAGGAGGGAGTTTGACTTACCCGCTCTGCCTACCCACCCCACCCCCCGCCCATAGTATACTGTTTACTATGTGCCAGTTTCTGTTTTAAGCACTAGGCTTATTCGCTTACTTCACCCTCACAACCATTGTACATTATTATCCCCATTTTATTAATGGAGAAACTGAGGTCCAGAGAGGCTAAGTAACTTGTTGGAGTCACTAAATTAGTCTGTAGCAGATCTGGGATTTGAACCTAAGTGTTTTGGCTCCAGGGTCTATGCCCTGAAGTACCCTGATCTTCTAATGAATTTCCAGTGCTTTCATCCAGAGGTGAGCGTGGCCTCCTTCTGCCCCGGGCCAGAGCAGGCCTCCTCCAGCCTCAGAGGAAGAACCCCAGACAGGATGGGCTGCCTTCATCCATCTGAGCCTTGTGGGCTTAACAATCGACAGCATGGCTAAAATGATTAACCCCAATTTTGCCTCTAATTTCCTTTCTAAATAGATTTTCCTCTGCCTATGAAATCTGTCTCAATTTGGGGGTGGGTGGGTAGGTAGGGGAGTCTGGACGGATTTGGTACCAGAAGTCTCACATGTCTGTTGGGGGAAATATGTGGAGGGATTATACTCTTCAAATATGATGGCGAAACCACAGCTTCTATCATAGTTTATCCATCCATCCACCCATCCTCTATCTATCCATGACCCATCCACCCACCCATCCATCCATCCATCCACCCATCCATCCATCCATCCATCCATCCATCCATCCACCCACCCACCCATCCGTCTCCCCATTGCTTATATATCATCCATCTATACATATCTATTTCCATTTATCAATTATCTATTCTCTTCCCATCTCTTTATTGATCTGTCATCTATCTCTCTATTCCTCTATCTAACTACCCTTTCTGCAGGGGCTGCTAAGACAGCGTTGAGACCACCTATCAGGATGCGGCCTGCTGGGTACCGCCACTGCTCTGTTTATGGGCATCATAAAATGTCTGTGGACAGTCCAACAGCTGATTTTCCAGGGTCTTTTCTACTGTCTGAAATATCAGGAAAAAAATCTATCAGCTGGAGAAATTAAGCCATTTTTCTTCAGGGAAGAGAAATGGAGTAGCAGGCCTTCCACATTAAAATGCTGTAGTGGATTCTAGATGAATGAAAAATTGGTCTGCATAGTAAGGAGAGATTTAGAAGGTGCCTAGCTGGCTCCTGGCAGGGGCCACAGAACAGAACTGTGCCTCAGACCTGCTCAGGTCAACAAACTGGGTGCTCGGGGCTCCCACTCTAGGGAGCAGTCCCAGGACACCACCCTCCCTCATTCTCCTGCCATTTATTTTCCCAGAAGGCTAGCTGTGCAGGCAGTGAGGCTTTGCCAGGGCACCTCCTCCAGTGCCCCCTTAGTTCCCATTGGTGCTGATAACCAGATGTTTGACAAGTCTCTCTCCCCTCCCAACTCACACAGGCCCTGTTGGTCAGAAAAAGGGGTTTGGTCTTTGGAGGGTGCAGGGTCTGTCACAGAAGAAGCATGCGAGCCCAGCTTCAGGCGATTAACCCAAATATGATCCAGGTATAATGTCATGAGCGGCCGGAAACCTAATCATGGCCCATCTAGGGACCTGAACAAATAGAAGCGGCCATGCTGATGACAGTAAGCAGGTTAATGGAAGCCACAAAAGCAAGAGAATTCACTTAAGGATGCCAGTCCAGACTCCACCTTTTGGGGGTCAGCTTCCTGTGGGCTTAACATGCCTGAGCTTCCTGAGTGTCTGCCTTGAGCTCCTGCCTCCAAAAGGGCATTCCTCACCTGGGGTTGGAGAGGACAGAGGCTACTTTGTCTTATTATTGCCTTTTTAGGGTGAGCCTTCTGCCTACTGCCAGTCCTCACCTCCTAAAGTGGGGCCCTTTCGGAGGAGGAGAGCAGAGCTCTGGCATTCTGAGTGCAGATCTGACCCACTTGGCAGGTGGTGAGCAGGTTGCTGGCTCTGAGGGTCAGTTTCATCGTTGATAAGGTGCAGAGGTGCGATGTCCACCTGTAGGTGCCTCAGGCGTAGTTGCTGCTGTTTCATTATTGTTCCCCTCCCTGACATGAGCGGAAGGACCCTGAATCCCTGCTATTTCCCCAAACATTGCCTAACATATAACAGCTTCATTTGTACCATAATTTTTGTTTACTTATGTCTAATTTTATTTCAAAGGCTTGTGTGCTCTTAGGTCTCTTTAAAAGGCTAGGATTCATGGAGCCATGAGACACCAAACCTGCCGTGTTCACATTTCCCACAAAGCACCTAAAAGTCAGGGGCAGTGAGAATGTTCTTCCTGTGGGCATGTGGACCCAGCCCTACAGCCTAGCAAAGGAGACATTTCTCTGAACTTTTCCCTTAAACATGCATGCAAATGTGAATATTCATGTCTTGTTTAGGAAAAACAAATGAACTAGGTGCTGCAGGAAGATGAGCAATGACTTCCTACTGCTCGTGTGCTTCCCAACACAGCACCCCAAGCCTGTTGCCTCAGAATCCCCACAGGGACTGAAAACCCCCAGCTGCCAGAGCCCCTGCCTGCATCCTGACTCCTGTGGCAGAGTTGAAACCTGCGGGTCCGGGTTTTAGACCATGTCCTTAAGGGGTCGATTTTGCTTCACCCAGGCTTGAGGTCCATTAAAAGTCTCTGGCAGGTGGTCTGCAGGGTGGGGGGTCTTTAACCAGGAGAAAGGAGACAGGAGGCGCAGCAGCCACAGGGAGAACCTGGAGAGAGGAAAGGAAGACTCAGAAGCTCAGGGAGACAAAGGGCTGAGGCCAGAGGCACTAAGAGAGCAGTAAGATGGGCTTCTGGAAGCAGGTTCCACATCTTTGCATTGTGCCTTCAGTTGATTAGCATTGACATCAATTTGATACAAGACTTTGGTTTCTTTTTTTTATTATTTAATTAATTATATTTGACATCATTTGTAGTCCCCAGGGAGTACCCACCACCAGTCCACCCGTGCACCCTCACCTCAGTCCCTTGTGCTCTTTCTGCTTTGGTTTCTTAAGAATCTGTAGCTTGGGGCCTCCTCAGTGGTGCAAGGGGTTGAGCGCTGCACTGTGGGACTTCCGCAGCTACTGCAGCATGTGTTTGATCCCTGGCCAGGGAGGAGACTCACATGGCGCAGCAGACCTCTCCTGCCTCGGCCGCTGCTCCTCTCCGTTTATTTCCATCGATCTGACTATTCTGCTTCCCACTGTGTCTCTGGTGAATCTTCTCACCCCCTGCAACTCTGGCCTGTACCCCAGTTCTATGCATAAATAAATAAATCTTTAAAAAATAATAATCTGTAGCCTGAACATGAGCATTCAGACAAAAGGCACCTGGGCTGGACCCTGACCACGTCACCCAGCCCAGCCTGCCTGAGACCTGTTCCCAAGCCTTGGAATGCGAGTCGGGCCCTGCAGAGGAGGTCACAAAAGCTGCGTCTGGTCAGAACAGGACAGCAGAGGTTGCTGGTGGTGTGTCTCTCACTCTTCAAAAAGGTGGGGGTGGGGGAGTGGCACAGATGCCGTTGTCTCTCAAAGGACAGAGCTCTGGAAGGTTCTCTAGATTCCCAGTCCAGTCCAGGGCATATGTCCCTGCTAATCTTATCTAGGCCCATCCCTGTGTGGCCGGGAACTCACCAGGTCTGGCTCTCCGAGGGTGCTCTGGCACAGCGCAGCCGCCAGGAGGAAACAGCCCTGAGCCTGTGCGTCCTTTCTGCCTCGGCTAGACAAGGGTGGCAGATGCTTGCCACCTCGGGTTTTCCAGCTTGCCGACTAGGCAGCCCCAGGCCTGGTTTTCTGCTGAGGCAGGTGAACCCCTGGGACCTGACCTCTGCCCCCTGTCCCTCGGCAGGGCCAGTTGTCAAGGAGATGACAGGATTGAATTCCGAGTTAAGAGAACCAATTTTGCCCGTTTAATTTTATCTTCACTCTCTCTTCCTCCCGCTTTCCCTTCCTCCCTCCCTCTCTTCCTCCTTTCTTTCTTTTTATAAATCCTACATAGCTATTAAAAGAATAGTGGTCATTTTCTTAATGGTGACCAAATCATAATTTTATTAAAGCAAGATCTTTTGCTGGTTCTTTAAAAAAAAAAAATCTCAGCTGTAGGGTTTATTTTGCATATTATACACACAGCCAGAAGAACTTCTGTTACTGAGAACTTCGAAAGTCTTTGGCAAATTCACCTGTAATCACCACCACACTCTGGGGAGAATTTATGGACCCCAGTTGTCTGGTGCAAAAAGTAGAAGTTCGGAGACATGGCTCATGATTAACAAGTGACAGCTGGGCCAGAACTCTAGGCACCCTGACTCCAAGTTCAGAAGTGGCTTGGACTTAGGCCGGGACGTGCCCCATGCTCAGGTACTGCGCCCGGGGACAGGTACGTGCAGTCAGTGCGGAAAGCTGGGCTTTTGTGCTCTGGTCCTGTGATGTTGATGAGGGTAACACCCTGCTTCTGGGGGTGGCATCATATACTCTGCCAAAGCTGTCAACTTTCCAAGACAAATAGAGCAATGGAGCATCTTAGTTATTTGTTTGTTTGTTTATTTTGATGCCCACGTGTTCCTGCTTACTTTGGGACCATGTGTGGGCACTGTCCCAACGCAGGACTTTCTCGGTGCAAATTCTGGCTCCACCACTTATAAATGTGAACCTGTACAAGGCTCGCTGACCTGCTTTCTTGTCTGTACACTGAGGACAACTGTGATGCTGAGCTTCCAGGGTTTGTTTGAAGATTCAATAAGCGTCTAGAAAGGGGCCTGGAACCAAGTACTTGCATCCACGTGCTAGCTGTTACAATTTTTGGTTTAGTTATTTGTTGTTAGTTTGCTTCCAGTAAAGGTTTGACTCTTGGAAAATATACCCCTGGGTTATAACCGTGTATGTATTGTTGAATCAGTACTCACCCCATTGTCTTGTGGGTTTTTGTGTTTTTCATCTTTAAAAAGAAACATTTTGAGCCCTCCCTGGTGGCGCAGTGGGTTAAGCACCGCACTATGAAGCAAACCGCAGCCACTGCAGCACAAGTTCAATCCCTGCTGCTGGCCAGGGAGGGGACCCACATGGCGTGGCAGACCTCTCCTGCCTCGCCCGCTGCTCCCCTCAGCAGTGTGTTTCAGTCCATCTGCCTGTTCTGCCTCCTGCTCTGTCCGGTGGATTCTCTCATCTCCCAAGACTCTGGCCTGTACCCCAGCTCTTGTATGCATAAATAAATAAATCTTTAAAAAAAAAAAAGAAACATTTTACTTATATGTAAGTGGATTTACTTCCATTTCCAAAAAGGTTATCATAGTTATTTTGGAGCATATGAATTTCATACTTCTCTAGAATGCTCAAGGGTACCTGAGAGTCATCACCGCCCTGAAGAGCTCAGAGCAAATCACATCCACGTGATTCTGTCATATTATAAGATGGTAGGACCTTCTGTCTTTCAACACAACCAAATATGTTTAAAGAACATTCAGATCTTCTCTAGCCGATGAATAAACATAGATTGCTATTTAAAGCTTTGTTAAATCTGGTACACCTAGACTGCTATTTAATTATGGATGAAAAAGACATTTAATAATACCTTTTCATTCTTCTCAGTTCTAAACAAAAAGTCCCATATTTTATATACACCGCTATATATATACTCCTGACTACTAAGACAATGAACGTCAGCAATCCAGATAGCAATGCCTGTTGTGACGTTTGTCATTTTGAAGCAAGGAGATGAGGGGCCCTGGGCATCAGCTTCGGTAGGGATGGTGACCTGGGAGGCAGGGCTGAGGAGGGTGTCCCAGAAGGGGGTGATCTTGCTAGTGGGAGACTATAGTTCTCTGATAAAAATCTAAAAGTTGACAAAGAAAATAAGGCATTTCAGAATTTGGCTCTTCTATGATTTTTGAAGAACAAGTCTGTCTTTTTCACAGGAGTTCTAATCTAGATCTCTTCTGCATTTATTTTTTTACTAAAGAGAATATCATTGTCTGGTAGATGGTGTCTAGTTGGGATGCTAAGTGGCTGGCGAGTTCCTCTTCCTGATATGTTGAAGTGCTCATCCTCTGAGACTGGCTTCTTGTTACTTGCTGTTCCTTGCTGTTTCCAACCTTGGGTGTGTCAGGCTACAAAAAATGTTTGCTACACACAGCTATTTGCTCCATAAACCCGGGGAAGCTTAATCTGACCCTGGTGTCATTTCTCGGTGGTTATGATTGGTTATGATTGGTGGATGTGATTTGTTCCGAGAACTTCAGGGCAATGATTGGTTAGATAAAATTTTGTTTTGTGCTTAGTGAATAATTAATATTGACCAGAGTGGTCTCCAATAACTGGTATTCGTTGAGTACCTACTCTGTGCCAAATTTCAGCACCCAGAGCTGCACCCAATTTCCTAGACCTTCTCTCAAATAATTCTATATACACACACACAAAAGCCTTTTTGCTTTATATTGTATCTTATGACTCATTTTAAATAATACATAGCTTTCAGCACAGTTGCTTCATTCTTTCTAATGACTGCATAATATTTCACTGTTTGAATATACCATCATGGCTATGAATACTGGCCCATCGGTGGAGCATTTCTAAACATTAAAAACGCTGCAGATTTTATCTTGTACACATGTCATTTTACAAGTGGGAGACTAGATCAGCGGGATGACTTCAGCAGCCAGTCTTTAAAAAAAGAATTCACATATGTCTTTTCTAAAGGTGACCAGAAGCAGAAGCTTTTGCCATTATATGAACTAGTGGGATATAGAAAAACAGTATAGGGTATAGCAGAGAACACTGATTTGATTGCAGTCAGATAATTAGCCAAGTGAACTTGCGCATGTCTTTTAATTTCTTTTTTTTTTTAAGATTTATTTATTTATGCATACAAGAGCTGGGGTACAGGCCAGAGTCTTGGGAGATGAGAGAATCCACCGGACAGAGCAGGAGGCAGAACAGGCAGATGGACTGAAACACACTGCTGAGGGGAGCAGCGGGCGAGGCAGGAGAGGTCTGCCACGCCATGTGGGTCCCCTCCCTGGCCGGCAGCAGGGATCGAACTCATGCTGCAGTGGCTGTGGTTTGCCCCACAGTGTGTTGCTTAACCCACTGTGCCACCAGGGAGGCCCCTAATTTCTTTGAAACTTTTCTTCATTTGTAAAGTGGGCCAATGGAGAAAAGCCCCTAGGAACCTAAGCAGTGTAGCTTTTCCCTGTGTTCCTAGGCTTCTCCTTGCTCAGCTACGTGTGGTGTTTTAGGTTCTACTACTTTCTTTTTTTTTTTTTTTTAAGATTTATTGTATTTATGCACACAAGAGCTGGGGTACAGGCCAGAGTCCAGGGAGATGAGAGGATTCACCAGACAGAGCGGGGAGCAGAACAGGCAGAAGGACTGAAACACACTGCTGAGGGGAGCAGCGGGCACAGCAGGAGAGGTCTGCCGCACCATGTGGGTCCCCCCCTGGCTGGCAGCAGGGATTGAACTTGTGCTGCAGTGGCTGCGGTTTGCTTCATAGTACGTTGTTTAACCCACTGCGCCACCAGGGAGGCCCAGGTTCTACTACTTTCTAAGGGGTGGCATCATCCATTATAGCTTCCATTTTACAGTTCAAATCGCCCTGAAGAGTTGAAGAGTCTACCTAGTCTGGACATTTGTCCCAGCTGTGTGACACTGGAAAGTCTCATTCTTGAGGCGAATGGAGGGCCACCCTCCACTGCTGAGTGGGTGAGCCCAGAGTGAGCTTCCAGAGTGCCCAAGAAAGGCAAAGCCCATTTCCCTCTTTTCCTTCTTTCTTTCTTTTTCTTTTTGCTCAGGAGACTTTTTGCAGGATAAATGTGTCTTTGCTATGTTCAGTTGTCAAACATGACTGAGTCCTTATAAGCTTCTTTCCTTCCTGTGGCCAATGTTGCTCAGGAGAGTAGACTGACTGGGGAGCCCCAGGTAAAGAAGGGATTGAGAATTGCTGGTGGGGAAGATTAGACTAATCCCCATAAGCCAGCAGAGCCATTAGTAAAATCTTTACTTAGGGGTCTGCTGTGGTGCTCTCGGTTTTTTTTTTTGTTTGTTTTGTTTTTTTATTATCCAAAGTGCCATTTATTACCCAAAGTGAGTCCTGAGCTTTCATGGGAGTTGAATTATTTTTAAAAAGTTGATACAGGGCCTCCCAGTGGCGCAGTGGGTTGAGCGCTGCACTGTGAAGCATCTGCAGCACAGCAGCGTAAGTTCGATCCCCGGCCAGGAAGGGGACCCACATGGCAAAGCAGACCTCTCCTGCCTAGCCTGCTGCTCCCCTCAGCAGTGCATTTCGGTTGATATGCCTGTTCTGCTCCCTGCTCTGTCTCTGGTGAATCCTCTCACCTTCTGCGACTCTGGTCTGTACCTCAGCTCTTGTATACATTAAATAAAATTTTTTAAAAAAGACTTTATAAAAAGAAAAAAAAAAGTTGACACAAGTGTGAGTGCCAGTGTAGACCCCGAGTAACCTGGTCTTCATGGGCCTTACTTTATCTTTCAGGAATGGTCATGGATGACTAAGGAGTCAACAGGGAGAACTTGGCTAATGAAAGACTGTTTGGGTTGGTAACGGAAGTATCAACAACACCATAAAGGTGAACTTTGCTAATAACAGTTTCTCTATAAATATTTTAGTTCAAGTTCAGGCTTGGGGCTGATAGATTAGGTAGGGAGGAGTGTGAGTGTGTACACTGAGAAAGAGACAGGATTTCGGAAAGGAGCTCTGATTGCCCAAGATAATACGAAATTCAGAATTGTCAAGGAATAGAATCTGGCTATTTTATAGACGCTTCTTACTTCAATCAGGAAAAGTCCCTCCTTTCGCCTGAATCTTATCCATCCTTGAATGGATCTGTCATCATGAATATTCCCCAGTTTTCCTTAATGTCTGGAGTAGAGGGAATCTCCATACTGATAAAATTCTAGAATGGAAAAGGAGCTCACTGACTCCTAAAACTCACTGTCTTTCTCGCTTTCTCAAGAAGTGGCTTAGAGAGGTAGCATTGCCAGGACAGTTAAGTATCTGCATCTTGTGTTCTCCTCCCTTATTTTTTTTAATGAGTTAAAAAAGTAGTGCAACGGGCCTCCCTGGTGGCGTAGTGGGTTAAACAACGCACTATGAAGCCAACCGCAGCCACTGTAGCATGAGTTCGATACCTGCTGCAGGCCAGGGAGGGGACCCACATGGCACAACGGACCTCTCCTGCCTTGCCCACTGCTGCCCTCAGCAGTGTGTTTCAGTCCTTCTGCCTGTTCTGTTCCTAGCTCTGTCTCTGGTGAATCCTCTCACCTCCCTGGACTCTGGCCTGTACCCCAGCTCTTGTATGCATAAATAAATAAAATCTTTAAATTAAAAAAAAAAGAGTAGTGCAAGGAGTTCTTAGCACCAGACCAGTCCCACAAGAAATGCTAAAGAGTCCTTCAGGTCCTTCAGTCCTACAGTCTAGGCACTAGAAGGTATCTTCCTTCAAAGTAAACCCTCTGATAACAAAACATATTGGGGAAATTTATATATATATATATATATATATATATATATATTACATCAATGTAAGACCTGGAAACAACCCAAATGCCCAAAAACAGATGACTGGATCAAGAAGATGTGGTACATATACACAATGGAATACTATTCAGCAATCAAAAAAGATAAACTAGAGTCATTCATAGAAACATGGATGGAGCTAGAAGGGATTATGATCAGCCAAATAAGTCAGAAGGCAAAAGAAAAATATTGGGAAAATTTTAAAAACTAGTGTTAGTGGGACTTTGTTTGCAAATCTACCTTTCACTTTCTGAGTTCAAAAAGAAATGCTAATTCGTCAAAGAAAATTTGGAGACTAGAGCAAACCACACAGAAGCAAACCAATAATCCCACCACCCAGAGAAAATAGCCGGTGGTGACTTATTGGACTTGGGTCATTTTACTATTTGACTGGAGCCTTATTCCACATGTGCTTCAGTTCTTCTGTGTCTCATTGCACACATTGGGGATATTTTGTCATGTCACTATCTGTTTACAGCAAACTTCCCTAAAGGCTTCAAAGGCTCTAGAGCCTGAATGGGCCACAGCTGACTGGCTGGTGTGGGGGTGCTACCTACCTGTCAATCAGCAGGTGGAAGAGTCCATCTTGGGTAATGCTCAGCGGTTACCTCCCTCTCCCTCTTTGGGTAACACACTCCCTCACCTCCCCCATCCTACTTTGTATTGTAAAGCCTAGAATACCATGTGCTGCCTTGAGCACTTGACCCTCACAGGACCCCCAAGTTTTGCTATTGTCACCATAGTGCCCCCACCCCCACATACACCTAGCAGGAAAGACTCCTCAGTTAGCACCCCTGTCTGCAGGGAGAGTTGCAACCCACCTGGTCCTCAATTCAATGCATTTCGCTCCTCTGCCAGTCTGCAAAATCATGCAAACAAGCCAATTAAATCCTCCTGTGGGACCAGGGAGCATGTCACCCTCTTGTTCCTGCAAAGCTGGTCTCACATGGCTACTGCCAGCTCAGTCCATACGGATCTCCCCCACACACCCCTGCATGAGTGCCGTGTTCTTCTCCCCCCGGGGCTGCGAGTATCTGTTACTAATCTACTGCCACAAATCTCATCTGCTCGATGGCCCATGTCGTGTTCTGTGACCCTGAGATGTCACCTCCCTCACCAGTGGGGTGAAAAAGGGGTGCACACACTTTTGGTCTGCTATGAAACTTAGAAGGGATTTAAAATGCTGGTTGGCAAGATGTCCTTCAGTACGTGAATAAAGCTCTGGTCCATCCAGACTGTGGACCATTATCTGGGGGCTGGAAGAAATGAGCTATCCAGCCATAAAAAGACGTGGAGGAGTCTTCAACACATACTGCCAAAGTGAAAGAAGGCATCTGAGAAAGCCACGTACTATGTGATCCCAAGTGCACAACATCCCAGAAAAGGTATATTATAGAGTCAGGAAAAGATGAGTGGTGGCTAGAGATTTGGGGGGGAGGAAAGAGGGTGATTGGTGGTACCTAGTGGATTTTTCAGGGCAGTGAAGTCTTTCTGTATGATGCTATAATGCATGTCATCATGCATTTGTAAAAATCCATAGACTGTACAACAGAGTGAAACCTAATTAAACTATGAACTTTAGTTTAAAAAAATGGTGGAGGTGCATTTTTTGCTTGAATTTATGTTTCTATTAATTTCAAAATGACCACCACAGTATGTCTAATATTCATCACCAGATGTAGTAACGGGTTTTTTGCTCATGATGAGAACTTTTAAGATTTATTCTTTTAGGGCGTGCATTTTATTTATTTATTTATTTATTGTATTTAAAACAAATTAATCAGTAGGGCATGCATTTTAATAGGGGTCCATGGATAAAATCAGAAGAGCTGAGAGTCCCACTGGGGCTGAGGGAAGGGGGGCAGTGGCTCCAGGGTCCCAGCCGGGGCTGCATGTGCTGTCTGGGCCCTGCTGTCTTCTTCAATCGTGTTCCGGAGCTGGTTGGCTTATTTCTGCTACTTGCTGTGTGAGTTTGGGCAAGAACTTTCCTAGCTTTGAGACTAAGCTTCCTTATGCCTTTATTTATTTATTTTTTAAAAACCTGCTTTATTGAAGTATAATTCACATAATAATCTTGCATACATGTAAACTAAAAAATTTGGCAAATTTTGGCATATAAACACCTGTGAACCCATTACTACAACTATAATAATGGGCTTATCTATTAATCCCCAAAGTTACCTCATGTTCCTTTGTTTTTTCTTTATTTTTAAATTAAACTAATTTATACATATTTGATATCAATTGTAGTCCCCGTGGAGTTCCCACCACCATTTCCCCAGTGCACCATCACTCCTTATGCCTTTAATGGCAAAACTAACACCCAGTACTTCTTTGCCATCGCTGCCCATCACCCCTGCTGGCTCCTCCTGTTGCTTTTGCCGGCTTTTCCTCTGTCTATCACTCTCCCTCTCTGGCACCTGCCAGCCATGGTGCTGACAGCCACGGTGGTAAGTCAATTCTGAACCTATCAATATCGAGGATGCCCTAGTTCTCTAAAGCTATGATTCCACATATTTACTCGATTGTTATTATCTGGCCAATAGTCATAGCCAATCCCCAGCTGCAGGAATGAAAAATTGCCAACACTGAGAATTATCCAAAAGAATATTCAACAAACAATAAAGCAAACACCAGAAGAGATATCAAAATGCTTAACAATGGGAATGTTGTTAGAAAAAGAAAAGAACTTTGAAGGAAAGTAGTTTTCTTTTCATTGAAATGAACCCCAAAACCAAAAGAAATCAATCTTACTGCTCGATAGTTATTCTCTGTAGGGGGAAGGAAGGAGAGGGCCAAAGAATTCCCAACGGTGTCCACAAATGCAAGGTGGACTGTTCCTCCACAGGACCTGACTCCTGTTTCCTCCTGTGTATCACTAGGAAGAGGAGTTACCCTGGAGGTGGTTTTGCTTTTTGCTCCAAAATAATGGATGCAGATATCCTCCAATTAGATGTGCCAGGGATGGTGGGAGAGGTCATGTAAGCGAGGGGCTATAAATACTGCAAAGAGGACACAGGAATGGAACTGAGAGTATAGTTAAGGGGAGGAGTTGACATAGAAAAGCATGAGCAACTTGAGGGTGGCACTTGGAGCAGGGGAAGAAGTTAACTTCCTTCAGTGGGTCTCAGTGGGGTGCCATGGAAGAAAGAGAATTTCCACTGTGTAATTCTGGGGGCACTTAGAAGGCAGCAGACTGGGAGAGTCTGGATGGGGCCACACCCATCTGAGGGATTGCAACTAAAAACTTACACAATAAGGACATCGTGAATAAACAACACTTATGTTGCTACTTCTCTTTCCTTCCAGGGTGGAAGTGCCATTCGTTCCCCATGTAAATGTGGGATGTCATTAGTTCCCTTTGCACATTTATGCTTGTTTTGAAAAGGGGAGGAATACCCAACTCTCACATCTTACTAGGCTGTTCTGAGGATGGACATAGTACATGTGGAAAATTTTCCATTCATTCATTCATCCATTCCCTCCAACAACCATAAGTTGAGCCCTTTGAGCTTCCACCAAGAACAGAGGGGGAAAGGCAAGGTTATGCAATTCCAATCAAGTTCTTTGAGGAGTGAGAAATAGATAATAATGAGTAGAGACATTGGCATTGGCTTTGGAAATGCTCTCTTGGCCCCTAAGCTCCTGGTAATTGTATCTTCTCTCTTTTCATTAGTTGTTTAAAGGATAAAATCTCAATACCAACAGAGGGGCATCTCTTGTGAAAAAGTCAGCAAAGATGGGAAGTGTACACCCCAAAACTGGCCTCTACATATAGATACTCAGACTGGGCCAGGAGTCTTCACCCCTCACTAGTAAGATCTTGCTTATACTGCCACTTCCCCTTTTGTAATGCCCAAATCTCTGCTTGGAGTTGGCATTATTTGACTTTTCATTTCTCTGGGAGAAATGGAAGAACAAGGAGGCATGTGGGAGAGGCACACTTCTCTCCATGTATCCCCTGGTAGAATGTGCTGAGAGCCCCCAAGAATCAGCTTAGTTTCTTCAAGAAAGAGCCAAGAATGAAGATTCCCAGTCTCCCTCTTTCTGGATGACATTGGTCAAATGACTAATTGCTTTGACTGAGTTCACACCCCTCCAGTTTTTACCTGGGTTCTTGGGGCAAGACAGTTGCTAGGAGCCCCTGAAGGAAGATTAGGAAGAGGTGAAAAGGTAAGGTCTGGGGCAGTATTTACTCTCCCACACAACCTGTGTGACCAAGAGAATGAATGAGGAGACTACAGATAAGGTTAATCAACACAACCTGCTCATGGCTTCATAGGGATGTTGGCTATGATTTTATTAACCCCCAAGAATGTTTTTTGATAAAGGAAAAAATGAGGTAGTGTTTTTACTGTTGAATTTCCTCAGAAAATCAGCCTTTCCAGAGAACGGCTTGACATTCTCTGTAAACATAATTAGTCTGGAGTCCCTGCCGCACGGTAGTAAAGATGCCTTCACAAAAGCAGAAGGGAGATTAAATGATTACATTAGTAGAGCAAATATATGTATGATAAAGTTTTATGAGCTCTTCTTCCAAGAAAGGGGCTCTGCAAAAGCAGTATTTTATTATCGTTGTTTCTAGGCTCAGGGAAATGTAGACTTCCTTACTCAACTTGGCAGTCTGGGATCATATTTATCTTTGGCTTCACCCTTTGTATTGCTCAAGAAAATTCACGACAAACATCATCATGTTATGAATATTAGTTAGAACTAAATCTTTAAATATCTTGTTTTATACCAGATATTCTTTCCTTTCAGGCAATACTTCAAAATTTCTCTCAAGATATAGCAAATTCATGAGATTATTATAGCAATAAAATTGCTACAAATTACTGTAGCAAAGCAAATATTAAAATACTAATATAATGTATGCCATGCTGAGATTATGAGATTTCTTTCTTTGTAGGATTTTAACAGTCATTTCATTTGACTCAGGGATCTGGATGAAAGCTGACAGATGGTCTAAATGATGCTCTGGGCATAACTGTTTCCTTTTCCATAAGCACAGACTTTAAGTTAAACAAGACTTCTCTCTAGCTCTCAATTTGTCCTTGCAGCCTAAGACAATAAGATGGTTGTTGCAGGTAACACGTTGTTGTCAGTATATAGACATGTGAATGTAACACAAGTTGACTTTTTTATATTAAGTAAGGGGGGAAATATAACTACATACAGTAACTAAAAGTGAAATTATAGAAGCCACATATTAGTACCAATTACCACTGGTAGTCCAGTTAGTTGAGGAAAACATTCTGAAGGAAGCTTTTGTTGTTTATTTAATTTTTGCTAGGGGATAAGAAAGAGTGTAAGGGTTGGGGAGGGGATGATTCTAGGTCTTCCAGGTTTTTGTCCTAACAACTTGGAAGGAAAGCATAAAAGTCAGATGCCCTTGCTCTTCATTGCTAAAAGATGCAAACTGTTTCCCAAAGGCATACTGCAGTGAAACATCACACAAATCCTGCTTAAGTATATTAATTATTTATTGATGCATAGTAAATGACCACCCAAATGTAGTGACTTAAAACAACAATTAACATTTATTATATCACAGTTTCTGTGGGTCAGGAATTTGGAAATGGGATGGTTCTGGCTTTCGTGAGGTCAGATTAACTTTGGGACCACAGTCATCAGAAGGCTCGACTGGGGCTGAAAAACTGCTCCCGAGACGGCACACTATTGCGACTGGCAAGTTGGTGCCAGATATTGGTGAGACATCAAAGCTCTTCATCACTTGGACTTCCCCCTTGGGCTGTTCTAGTTCCTCATGACGTGGCAGCTAGAGTCGATGACCCAAGAAAAAAAAGACGAGCATTATTTATGACCTAGTCTCAGAAGTCACAAGCCATCATTTCTGCCAAATCCTTTTGGTTACACAGATCAAACTAGGTAGAAGAGGACTACACAGGGTGTGAAGACCAAGATGTGAGCATCAGTAGGAGCTGCCTTGGAAGTTTTCTAGCACAGTCATGTATTTGAATCTTCAGCCTGTCCTCTATGCCTATTAACAGTAGTTTTTCTAAACATTGTTCTGTCGTTCTCAAGACATCAATATAGCAAAGTGCTAAATAACATTGGGAAACCCACCACCTACACCAGCTGCTCTGTGGTCACTGACACCACCACCGCGATGGATAACAGCCTCCCACTGTCAAAAGAAATAGGGCCAACTACATTTGGAGACCCATAATTCACTCGATATCATAAAAGCTCTAAAGAGCACTCTAGTAAGAGGATGCGATCAACTTTGACCTAGCATTTCTTAAACTTATTGGACTAAATTTTCCTTCAGGGAATATATATTAATGTCTCCCCAAATAATATGTTCAGAAGGACATAATTTGCGAAATGTCTTTCTGGGGTTGTTCCAAATTAGGGCTAATCTGTCTCGAAGCTTTCCTGGCCTGTCCCCATGGACATATCTATGGTTTTGTGATGTTTGTGGGGATTCCAGTGGGTGTGTGTAGTAGGGAGGTGGGGGGAGGGGCCCCCATGGCAACCATCTAAGTTTCCTTTTCAGTCATTGCAGTTCCAATATTAGCTCTTCTCTAATCCCAGCAATCAGAAGACCAGGAAAGTCATTTAGGAAAGAGTTGGGGTCACCTATTGCCAATTGCATTAGAAGAGTTCCTTGGCGGTGGTGCTTGTTGCATTCCTTGTAATAAAGAAAGTGGTATGTGGTTATCCATCTTCTTGAAGTGTGTCGAGGTTTAGGGAAACAATGTAGGCCAAGCACACCCGCCTGAGACTGAGTACCTGGGTGCTCCTCCCCGTGGCAGCGTGGGTGGCCTGGGTAGGCTTGGGCAAGGCTCTCTAAGTTTTTAAAATTTATTTAAAGACTTTACTTTTTAGAGTTTAAGGTTCATAATAAAATTGAAAAGAAGGGTCAGATTTCCCATACACGCATAGCCACTCCCCATGGGTACCCCCCATTTGGTACCACCCACGAACCCCCGCTGACACATCGACATCGCCCAAAGCCCATCATTTGCCCTAGGTGCACGCCTGCTGATGCACATCCTGTTTGGACAAATGTGCCCTGCCCTGTACCCACCATGACAATCTCAGGCAAGGTATTGTCACTGCCCTGAAAATCCTTGAGGCTCACCCTAGGCATCCCTCCCCTGGTCCCCTTTATTCCTGGCAACCACTGGCCTTACCACCTCAATGGTTTTGTCTTTTCCAGAATGTCAGAGAGTTAGAATCATGACAGTACCTTCCACTTTTTTATGCTCAGTTTTTCTAGCTGCAAAATGAGAACAGCAATAAAACTTACCTCGAGCTGTGGGGAATAGTGACAAGAAGTCCCTGAAGTCCCCAGCATAGCGGGCACACAGGAAACTCGAGCTCTCGTTGGAAACAAAGGTGTTTCCTTGGAGAGCTGGTGGTTCCACTAAAGTTACCAGAAGACTTGGTATCTCTGAGTTGCTGGAATAATAGGGAAGCAAAGGCGAAAGAGTCTTAACCAGAAACAGATTCAGGAACAACAAAGAGATGGGAAAAGAGTTCAGCCAAGATGAGGAGGCAGGAGCCAGTCGCCAGGTCGGGCATGGAGGGGTGGGCTCTGGAGACAGCACAGCCTGCAACTGGACTGCAGAGCTAAACGACGTGACTGAGTAGTGAGCCTGAGGCCCGTTTTGTAGTCAGAGGAAGAGGGGACGGGAGAGGATAAGCTTGCTGCCAGGATCCCAGGGCTTACCAGACGTGGAACCAGGCTGGTGGTGCTTGGCTTGGGCTGCCTTCCTTCCGTGAAATTTAGTCATCTGCTGTTAAGGCAGAACTTCCTTGGTAAGACAGAGCCCCAAACGTTCTCTGGAAGGAATGTCAGGAAGCTATATCTCCAGGTCCATATTCTAACAAGTATCGTCGATCAACTGCAGCAGAATAACTGCTTGTTGGGGCAGAGCAGAGGCCTGCAGAGAATAGCGGTGGAGACTCAAAGTTGCCAAAGCACGAGGTAAATCTGGTTCTCTGTGTTGTTAGGACATTATTATTTTTTTCATAGATCAACTTTCTCCAGGTGTAATCTACATACAATAAGATGCAGACTTGAGCGGTACAGGTTGGTGGGAATAGAAAACCTTATGCCTGAAGGCAGAGAACATTCCCATCATCCCCAAAGTTCCCTTATGTGCCTTTGCAGTCGATCCCACCCCTGCCCCGTAGAACCCCTTCCCTGACAAACACAGATCTGACCTGACACTAAGGATTTAGTCAGATGGGTTTGAAATGATTCTGACTCAGAGCTGAGCGAGGCTCTGGTGCCCTGGGGGAGAGAGGGCAGAGGGCAGGATCTCTGTGGCTCTGATCTGCTCGGGAGACAGAACTAGGCAACAGCTGAGTTGCAAAGCCCTTCACGGCAATTAGGGCCCAAAGGACATGGGAGGAGGTGATTCTATAAATGTGGACAGGACTACAGACTGATACGGTCAGGGGTGTCTTGTGGGCTGAGGGAGGCGTGAGAGGTGGTGGGGTGTCAGTGGTTTGTCTGAGATGGCAGGTGTGAGGAGGCGGCAGGCAGCCAGGCAGGCTACAGACAAAGCCGTGGGGGGCTGAGTTCCGCCATTTGAAGCCCTTTCATGGACCCCAGAAGAAGGCTCACAGGGAGAGGGAGACACGGGATTCCCACTGAGCAGCTGCGGAGACCAGTGCAGTCTGGAACAGCAGGATCAGGTTGTGGCCGTGATTATCGCATAATATACCATATGCTGCATTAACACACATTATTTACTAACAAATGCAGGTTAAAAACTGTCGGACTCTGATTCTGCTGCCCTTTTCGCTTTTGAAAATGGCCTTGGTGCCTCTCGGCCCTTGGCCAGCTCTCCTGGGCTTTGGGGAGCCCCAGAGGGGGAGTGTTTGCCAAGCCTCTAATGACAGGGGCCCATTAGAGCACATGGCTGGATTCCTGGAACCACTGGCTAGATTAAGAAATGGAGCCAGAGAAGTAGCTTGATGCATGCTCTGCCAGGGAGGGACATGCGTCCCCAGCGGCAGCAGCTCCCTGGAGGGCAAAGCAGATGGGGCGGATGTGTCCATGACATTAAGGCAGCACCGCCAGCAGCAGGCTGGCTCCGAGCCCCCCCTTGCAGCCTCCCCCTCTGACCCTGGGCAGTTCAGGAATCCCTGCGGCCCTCAGGCCTGTGCTGTAGCAGAACGGGGCATTGCAAAGTGGCAGAAGGAGGCCAGGAGAGGCCACGTGAAGTCCTGACCAAAACTGATCACCTGCCTCGCAGCAGGTGCTAGGAATAGAGGGAGATGCTGACACTGTGTCTGCCCTCAGCGCAGGAGACGGAGGAGCAATAAGGCCAGGTAATAGCCTGTGGAAATGATGAGGGGACTGTTAGGGGTTGGATTCTGCCCTTTGCAAACACATTCTGAAGTCCTACCCCCAACCCCCACCACCATGACCTCTGGACCATTGGAGGAAGAGCCTTTATAGACATAACCAAGTTAAAGTGAGGCCATCAGGGCAGGTCCTAATCCAGGATGGCTGTGTCCTTAAAAGAGGGGAGATTTGGAAACAGCTGAAGAGCCTTGGGGAGAGCGCCATGCACAAGCCCAGGGAGAAGCAGGATCTTAACAGAAATCAACCCTCCTACACCCTGACCCCAGACTGCTGACTCCGGCCCTGTGAGAAAGTGGTGTCTGTTGTTCAAGCCACCAGCAAAATAACCCCAAGAACCTTAATGCAGGTTCTATGGAGAGCCGTGGAGCATCCCCTCCCTCAAACAGAAAGAGAAGTCGAAGACTATCTGCACCAAGGAACTATCAAATCCTACCAAATCTTGCGCTGGCAGCCTTGTTGTCTGCTGAGATTCAAATGACAAGGAGATGCCCACTGGGCAGGAGGGACTTCGGGCTGAGCAGTGGGCAGCTAGAGGGAAACTTTGGGTTTGGGATCGGTGAGTCTGCATGACTGGGCATGGAACAGAGTTCACCCAGCAAGGGTGTCTGGAAATTATATTCTCAGCAATATTCCTGGTCTTCTCTTGCAAATTCCTCCCCAAATTCTCACCTTTGAGCAACTTTGTAGACCTAGGCCACTGACCTTGTCGACACATTTACTGTGGTGGAGCAAGCACTTTTTTTTTTTCAGCTGTAGTGATTGATTTATGTGGGGTTTGGGCCCTGGGTTAATTGTCAACAAGAACATGAGCTTCCACTGTAAGACTGGGACGGGGTTATCAGCACACCATGTCCGCAGTCGTGCAGACTGATAGCTGCGGATGGGGCTGTCTGTGTGGCCCCACACCTGGCCCCACAGGGCTCCTGGGCTCCCCAGCCCGCAGACAGGAATGATGACGGATGGTCTGTTGTCGGGAATCAGCTGACACGGAGTCAGCAAACTTCCAAAGTCAGGGAAGGAGATGAGGAAATTGGCTGGGACATCAGATTTCAGTTCACTCATGGCCAAACATCAGCGAAGCTTCCTGAATGGAAACAAGCAAAAATGTTTGGCCCTTTCAAGAGCATGTTAGATTGGGGGTCCAGTGGCGAAGGATGGGGCACTGTTTAAACAAAGCTTGCGGGTAAATTCATCTCCATCAAAGTGTGCAAAACATGGAATATCACGGGATGCTGGAAAGACAATGCTTGCTTTGCAAGAGGGTAGAACAAAATGAAAATGAAGAATTTTGCTCTGCAGTTTTGTTTCTCAGGAAGGTCCCACGAGGGTGAGTGATGAACTTTCACAGGGCCAATTCCTGGACAGCAGATCCTGTTTTATCATCCAGAGAAAGGCACGGTCTATTTTCCGACATTTTGTAGGCTGTCAAGAAGGGGGATAAATCTGGGACCGACTTTAAATACTGGGTTTAAATTGTGTTCTTTCTTCCCTGGGCAGATATACAGATGTGTGGTATGATTTAGTGTCCAAGCCCACGGGACTGGTATGCTTGGCAGACACAGGCGGACTTTTATTGTTATCTTTTCTGCTGAGGACAAGACTCAGTTCCCAATAGAGGGATATTCAGGGAAAGTGAGAGGCCCCAGTTATTGTTGGCCTGACACCCCCCCCCCCACCACTGCTTCTGTGTGAGGAGGAGAAAGTGGAGGGGGAGAAAGAGAAGAGGATGATAATGATGGTGATGATGATGATGATGGTAATAATTGCCATGGTTGTGCTTGAAGAGAAGGAAGTGAAATATTACTTATACTCTCTCCCCTCTTGGTTCTAACCAATAAGGATTTAAGGGCATCAAAGAGTCAGTAATAACACCCAAATCTTAGGGTTCCCCAACTAAATTGGACAAGAGGATCTTCTACGTGGACTCTTCAGTCTTAACGTACCCACCCAGACCCGGTCTCCTAAAGAGAGACAAATGCGGGGGGAGGGGATCAGGCAGCAAGCTCCAGATGAAGTCATCAGGCCTAAGTGAGAGCTGGCGAGACCCGTCCTGTTCCACCAGGCCCCTGGCAGCCATGGCCAGTGGATTTGCCAGTTCTCTTTGTTCTCACCAAGCGGAGAAGTCACCTCCTGGCGGGAGCAGCACATGAGCAGGTGGGGACAGGCACTAGAAGTATGTGGGTTGCTACTTCTTTCTTCTGGGCTGGGACTGAGGAATGGGACAAAAGTGTGTCCCTTGAACAACTATAATCAGAGCTGAGATCAACTCTTACATGCTGGATGTTCTCATCAGGATGGTACCATCAAGGCGGTTTTACTTTCTGACGAGGCACCGGAGTTTATCACTTCCTCAAACAGTCAGGCTCCCTAAGCCAGACTCTATGTAAGCAACATGCTTTCACCCCTGCACCATCACCGGGGACTATGACCGGTCACAGACAGGGTCTACCCAGTGTGTTTGGAGTCAGGAGCTTGAGGAAGGGAGGAATTGTCTGGAGTTTCATATTCCAAGCCCCAGGCCAAAATGATTGGCTCAAGGGTGGAGCTTGACTCAGTTCTATCATAAGAGACACAATCCAGGGACTTTGGTGCAATTCCTCTTCCTCAGAGCCAGAAGCTCTTTCGTCAGTAGAGGTTGCTCACTGCACAGGTAATTTAAACCTAGGGACTTTGAGGAGCACTTGCAGAGAGATCCAGCCTCGGAAGAAAGCCAGTCCAGAGGAAACCAAACACTTGGATCCCTTATTAGAGCCTGAGATAAACATTCTGGATTCCCAAACAAGTGAGGCTGTATTTTGGAGTCAACTTTCTGTTGCATGTAATCGTAAAGTCTTAGTTAATGCCTTTGTGAATCTTTCCAATGGAATCTAGTTTGCTGTGGAAGTAAAGTTTGTTTGTTTTTTTTAAAGATTTATTTATTTATGCACACAAGCACTGGGGTACAGGCAAGAGGTTGGGGGGTGGTGAGAGAATTCACCACAGAGAGCAGAGAGCAGAACAGGCAGATCAACAGAAGTACACTGCTGAGGGGAGCAGTGGGCACAGCAGGAGAGGTCTGCCGTGCCATGTGGGTCCCCTCCCTGGCCGGCAGTAGGGATCGAACTTGTGCTGCAGTGGCTGCAGTTTGCTTCATAGTGTGTTGCTTAACCCACTGTGCCACCAGGGAGGCCCTAAAGTTTTTTTTTTTTTAAATACACACCTAGTTCGAGATGAGTTTGCTCATCTGTATGATAAAAGAAGAATATTCTCACTTCCAGGCTGAACTGGAGTCCCTGCAGCTACAGCCGTATTGCTGCTGTTGAATGGAAGGCCACAGGCCCCTGTGAGCCACAGCAGTGTTGTCTGAACATAGCAGCCCCCAGCACCTTAGTGTGAGTTGGTCAGTCCAACTTCAGTCACCTGCTGGGCACAGGGGAGGCCATCCTGCCGGCATTTTGTTACATGGGGAAGGGCCAGGATAGGGTAGGTTATGTGGTCAAGGACCCAGGGAGGGAGCAGAACACAGAGAATTAGGTGGGAATGGATGGGACATTGAAGATGTAGAAGATGCAGGTGGAAAGTACCAGAAGTTTTTTTTTCAGTAGCGATGTCCCAGGACATCTGATGAAGATACTCTTTGTGGCGGGCAACTACTGCTCTCACACAACATTGGTGTCAGTGCTGTGTAATGCCTGGGGGATGACTATGCTGATAAAGAGTGTGTGATCTGAGTCAGACTCTGTGGGATTGGGGGTGCCAGTGTACAGGGAGGGTGAGGGTGGCCCATGGAGGGTGCTCCTGTGTGATTGTGGGTGTCCGTGGGTATGCTTGGGGGAATAGGTGTAGTCTGAGACAGGGCCCACATGCGTGCATGTGTGTGTGCACATATATGTGATGGAGGGGGGGGTTAAATCAGTGGGGGCTTGGCTTGGACGACAGGTAGCTGTCAGCCAAGGGGCATTTCCAGTTGTAATTGAGAAACGGCAGTGTGCTATCTCTCCCAGAGCGGGATGATAGTAATTAATTGTTCATTGATCCCTGCAGGTCAGCTAGAGGTCAGTGAAGTTACTCCAGTGGCCTCTGGTTTGCTAGGCAGGCGGGGGTCGTGGTTTGAGACCTCAGTGGGAACTGTCCTGTGCCCTAAACCCTGATGAAAGGTGACGGGATAATTATGTAACCCTGATGTCTGTTAATACAAATAATACACAAGTGAGTCATTCAGGCAGACCATTCCAGCACGCTCTGTGAGACTTGGAGAAAATGTGTCCAACAGTGGGCATTTTTCAACACAGAGTAGACACTGCAATATCAAACACTCAAGTGACCATCGGGACATGAGGCTGCAGCTGGAGAACAACACAGAACCCATCACATACCCATATAGGGGATTGCAGTTGAAGACAACTTAATGTCCCACCATCTTAAGGGTGTGTCTGTGTGTGTGTGTGTGTGTGTGAGAGAGAGAGAGAGAGAGAGAGAGAGAGAGGAAAACAGACAAAATAAGACTTGGGAGAGAGAGAGAGAGAGAGAGGAAAACAGACAAAATAAGACTTGGGTCAGGTACCAAATGTGCTACAGAACCCTCCATGTTCTGCCGGCTTCCACTGTTCTCCAGCATCTTTGCAATGTCTTCACTCACCAAATATTCACGGAGCCCCTCCTTTGTGTCAGGCATAGTGCTAGGGGTCTACGTTCCCAGGAAGCTTACACAGGTCCCAAGTTATCCTTGTTGCCTGTATCTCCTCTCCCAACTAGACTGAATTTTTTTGAAACCTAGAACCTATTGGGATTCAACTGTATAGGGTTGAACGACAGCCATAGCAAGTATGAATTGAGTACTATAAACAGTGCCCCAGACACACGGCAAGCTCTGCAATGCTTGGCACAGGGTCACACAAAGCTGATTCCTTAATAAACACTGATGGGTTTTAAAAATATGGAACCTAATTGTTGCATTGATCATGGGGGTGATGAGGGGTGGGTGGTTGCTTTGGTGAACTCTTGGTAGCTTCATTGTTTCCTCCAAGATGAGAGTCAAAGTATTATCCTTTCGAGCTACCTGCACTTGTGCCTTAGAGGCTATAAGGTGAGAATACTGATAGGGTCTGTAATTGTGTGGATCTTCTGGGTGAAATATACTATCTCTGATTTATGATGGAGCTCATAGAACAAGCTGGTGTCGACAGTTCAGAGGCATAGCCATTTTAATTCAGGGAGAGTCTCGATAAAATCATGGATCTACTTTTCTTTTGAAATGCTGATCAGTTCGCTTTCTGTGCACCTGCATCCAGGGCAGAGCTAATGTGGTTGCCTTTGACATCTCTTCCATGTAATACAGTTGTTGCAAAATCCTCCATTTTATTGACACCCTCACCTTAGGGCCAACAACCACTACCAGATCCAAAGAACACCTTTGGAACCTTCCTGAAATTTGATCATTTACGGGCTAGGATCCCAGGTTCTTGGAGTTTTCATCCTACTTCTCTGTCTGTCTGCATCCCCTTCATGCCTCCCAGGTTTTCCTCCATCACAACTAGATCAGTCATTGTGACTGTCACGACATTTCCCATGTTCAGAGAGACATAAGTCTCCTCTGGAACTCAGGTCCCTGTTTCTTTGAACTTATGCAGAAATTTCTGCTTGAAGTCCCACAAGCACCCCAAGCTCAGAAAATAAAAATTCAACTCTTTATTCACCTTTGTCTCTCAATCTTCATGCCCAGATCTGTTCTCCAGGTACTAAATGGCACCTTCATCCATGTTACCCAAGTCAGAAACCTGGGAGTCATCTGTGAGCTGCTCTTCCTTTCACCTCTCACACCCAGTTGCTCCCCAACTCCTGGGGTGAGTTTACCTCCTGAGTGTTTTGTGTATCTGTCATCTTCACCTACCAGTTCACCAACATACTTCAGCCTTCAGCAGTTCCTGCATAGGTCATTGAAGTTGTTGCTTAAATTAGTTCCCTACATTCCATTCAATTTCTACCCCACTGTTACAGCTCTTTTAAGAAATACAGGTTGTGTCCTGTCCTCTTTAAACTCCATCAGCGTTTTCGTCGACCTCTAGAAGTTCAAACGCATGGCATAGCTTATGAGGCTCATAATAATCAGGCCGCTGCTCACCTCTGATGCTCCAAACATTGTCATTCTATCACTCCCCATGTGACAATTGTGCCACTTGATCATCACTGTCCTGTACATTCCACATCCTCTCCCTCGAGCACTTGACCAAGTCTTGCTGTCCTTGAACACTCAACCTCTGGAGAGCTGCCCACCCTACCAGGACAGACCAACCACCCTGTTGCCCGAAGCGGTGCCAACACCTACAATATTTAAAGGACTTCCTATATGGCATGTGATATACTAAGGGCTTTAGTTACTTATCGAAGTTAATCCTCCCCATCTAACAAAGTAATTCTACCTTTATTCCCATAAACAGCATGCCAGGAACACAGTAAGCTCATAATGCTTAGCACAGGGCCACACAATGCTGATCCCTTAATAGACACTGGTGGGTTTTTAAAATATGGAGCCTAATTATTGCATTGATCATGGGTGTGGTGAAGGGTGGTTGGTTGCTTTGGTGAACTCTTGGTAGCGTCATGGTGTCCTCCAAGATGAGAGTCAAAGTATTATCCTTTCGAGCTACCTGCACTTGTGCCTTAGAGGGTGAGAGTACTGAAGGGGAGGCCTCCAGTAGTCTGAGACCTGGTCCGTGCGTGTCAGGGCTGCCTGGGCACCCTGGGGACCCAGCCTCCACACCCACCTGGGGAACGGTCTCAGTAGAGGGTCCTGTCCTCCCCATCTCAGCACGCTTCCTCCAGGGTAGAGATTTGCTTCATCCAGGTTTTATTCTTACCCGCAGTTCCTGGTATGTCACAGGAACTCAGCAATTTGTAGAGACTCCTTTTTTCTCTGTCTTTTCCAGAAGAAATTCAGTTTCTCTGATTGAGGCTTTTATCATCTGTAATGTAAAAATTCAAAAATAAAAATAAAAATTATATGTCATATCTTCATGTCCAAGCCACACAGGGCTTTCTTAGCCGTCTCATCTGTAATATTTCCCTATTAGCTACTTAAAATGACGTCCCAAGATTTAGAGTCTGAAGGCAGAAGGGCTGGACAGAGACAACGTCCGCTGAGAAAACGTCCCTTCTTCTCCCAGGTACCAGGCTCTTTTTTAAAATTAGCTTCTGAATATGAACCACCCAGCTCTTTAAAGTTTAACGTCCCAGCCATTTTAATTGTTTCTTTTAAAGTACAAAAGAGCAGCTGGGCCACATCGGCACTAATCACTTGCCAACTTTCCTTTTTACAAAAACAGCTAAGCTCTTTCTGAGATTTAAAATCGCTCCATCTGAGACCCCAGCTTGGCTCCTACCTTTGCACCAACATAAAAGGAAACTAATCTCTGCTTTTAAGAAATGTGTTGCAGAGGCAAATTTTTAGTTTTGTTCTTTTTTTAGGGTAATCTCATTCTTATTAGTACAAGACAGTTTTTAAAGTTTCTCTCTCTTTTTCCTCTCCAGTACCCCTAACCCTTCTCTACGTGAAATGCCCCGAGATGGTGTTGCCAGATGACCCAAGATGCTCTGTAAATCTGAACTTCAGATAAACAACAGACACTCTCCCATATCATGTGTCCCATGCAATAGCTGGAATATGCCCATTCAAAAATTGTATCTTTTTAATACTTTTTACTGGTGTCCTGAGCTTCTCTTTGTTAAACCTGATAACCCTGGCCTGGAAGCTTCCTGTTCCCACCAATTGGAAACACAAACTTATATGAGTAAGCGCTATCTGAAAATGAGTAAGACAAAGTTCTGGGCTGTCTCATGGTGCGCACAAGCACGCCATACCCACACCACGCTGCTTACTGATAAATAATTCCCTTGCCGTGCAGAAGGATAAATGAATGTCAGTTCCAGAGCCCTAAACAGTCTTTACCAATAAACAACAGCATTTATTGGAAAATGCCTATGTTTTTAGGGGACTTGGAATTCAGAGGGCAAGGTGGTGCAGTCCTTATCCTGGGGTGTCCTCGAGCTTTCATGAGGCCAGGACGAGAATGATTTACTTTGGTCGTGGCCCCAATGGACAGTGAAGAGGTTCAGAGAAGTACAATAGAGCGGTAGAATGAGGGGAGAGACTGAAGCAGATTCCCTTTGTAAAGCTCAGGATGTGCCGCGCCCCCTCCCCCTCCTGCCTCCACTCTGGTCAGGGGGGCTGGGCCCGGGGTCTGGGCGGAGCTAGTGCCTGTCACAGGCTTGCCCCCTGGGGCACTATTTGGCCCTGGGTCTGAAATTGATTCTTTCTGGGTTTCAGGGCAGCGGCAGCAGGCCAGAGCTCCTGCTGTCACTTCCAAGACTTTTATAGACTCTGACAGCAAAGGAAGGCTCCCTGTCTTCTGTCTTTTGTATTCTGTTTGTGTTCAGCCTCTAATCCACAAGGGGAATACCAGGAAGGGCCTTAAAGGGGAGGCCTGCTCCACAGGCTGTGCCTGGGAGGATCTTCCTGGGAGGGAGCAGGAGGCCCCCTGCCCCCAGGCAGTCTTTTTTTATTCACACACTTACTCTGGGATGTGCTCTGGAGAAAGAGTTTTTTAGGCCCACTAGCTGGGTTCACTCAGGTGTGTGGGGGATCACTGGGAGGGGACACAGGGATTCCAGGGCTGGGCTGGGCTGGGCAACCTGCCTCCCCCCCCCCCCACACCCCACAACCTGCGTGGGGAGATGAGTGTGTAACATAGAGCAGTGCAGAGTCGGGAGGTTATGCATGTGGTTCATGGTGGGAGCCATTCCCAGAGCTGAAGGGCTAGGTTTCTGGGGTCTCTGGAGGAAGAGAGACTTGAACAGGTCTTTGAAGGAAATCTGAGAAACAGCTGAGGCGCAGTAAGATGTCCCAGTAAACAGCCAAGGAGGGGCTGGGAGTATGAATGGACAAGAGCAGCTGGGGGCTGGGCATCCCTGAGTAGAGGGTCTTCACACTGCGGTGTGTATATAGTTGAAGGTTTCTCAAACTTGAATGGGTTCCAGCATTCCCCGGAAAGCATCCTGAGCTGCACTTTACTGGGGCCTGGGATGGGGCCTGGATACCTGCATTTCTAGCAGGTTCCCAGGGATGTGGGCCTGCTAGCCCCGGGAATACACTTTGAGAACTACTGTGCAGCTGGCAGTGCTGGGGGCCCAGAACTGCTTCCTTTCTTAGTCCATTCTGTCCCTGCTTCCTGGTTATTTTCTGCACTCCTACATAAAAGTTGATATTGGTTCATTGCCAATTGTTGTATTGTTTTGTTTGTCAGGAACAGTAGAAGAAGGAGAAACTTTCTATGATTTCTTTTTTCCATTTCACTCTTTGAAAACTGAGTTGTCATTTCTTGGGGGCTATCCCAATCCCCCACTGCAATACATGAATAATAAGCACTGGAAGTGTTCAGTAGGTATAAAGCATAATCACCAGCCTTTTGCCTGCACCTCCTGCGAAGGTGCCCTGGGCAGGTGGGGTGCCAGATTCAGGCTGTGTGCTTATGAAAGACTGAGGTTATAATAGGTTCTTCCTATGCCCCAATCCTTGGGGACCCCTAAAATCACTAACCCCTAGATAGATAGAGGTTTGACTAGGCCTACCATCAGTTGGGATGGTCTGAATATCCCAGGCAGGCTCTGTGATGGGAAGACCTCTCCGCTGGGGCTGGGGGGCAGCTCTAACTCGTGGAGGGCACTTGTGCTGCTAACTGGGGAGCCCATACTGCAAAGGGCACTTCTCATGGATGTTCCAGTTGTATGTCTCTTGCTACCTCCTCTAATTTTTTCGGTCATGGTTGTAAAAACCATCATGTCAATAGTTACCCTGAAATATTTGAAAAGATGCTAAGGTGGGAAAGGAGGTGCCACCTAGTCACCTCCTGTTTGGCTTTGAACAATGCGGAGGAAGGATTTCCCTTGCCTTCCCCAGCACAACTTTCAGTGACCAGGAAAACTATCAGTCAGAGCTGTAGGTGGTTGGCCTGGTATAGGTAAGAAGAGACAAAAAGACAGCAGGGTTACGTGTCGCAGAGCTAGAAGAGGGGCAGAAAGGTCTCGGAAAGGATGGCGACATATGAAGTCGTGGAGCGGGGGTCAGTGAACCCAGCACTCTCTACTCTTTTTTTTATTAATTTATATATATTTTACATAATTGTTCTTTTTGTACAATGTGTGCTTTCTCCTCGCAGGTGTAGTCCCCGTGAAATTCCTACCACCAGTTCACACATGTCCTATCACCATAGTCCCTTGTGCTCTCCCCTCCCCTGTTTTGCTCCACACAGAATGTCTCTGAACTTTTTTCCTGATCCCTTATTTGGTTGGTTCCCCTATGAACCCTCTGGTATTTTTCTTTTTCCTTCTGACTTATTTCACTGAGCATAATCCCTTCCAACCCCATCCATGTCACTGTGAATGGCATGGGTTTATCTTTTTGATGGCTGAATAGTATTCCATTGTGTAAATACACCACGTCTTCTGACCCAGTCATCTGCTTTTCAGCATGTGGGTTATTTCCATCTTACTTATTGTGAGTAGCCAGTATCCTGTACTCTTGGATGACATTTATAGTCTTACCCAGGGTAAGACTGGACCTTACCCTGTGATCCCAGTCACTGTGATCCCCGTCACGGAGGAGAAAGACCTCCTCAACACTAAGATCCAGCTCCCCTCTCCTCACTCTCAGCTCCCACCAAGACGTCCTCTCTCTTGTCCTTTCATAGTCTTCGTTCTCATATTCTTGCTCTGCCCTCAATCACAAAAGGCAGGTCACCTCCTGCTGTCTGATGAAGTTAGCATCAGGGCAAGTGATTTCACGGGAGCACTTTTACTTTAGGACTAAAATGGATTATTTCTGGGTTTCTGGGCCTTGTCACTGCTGCAGATTCTCTCCTTATATTCCCTTCATGAGGAGGAGGAGCTCAAACTGAACGCAGGCATCAAGAGCCACTGTCACTCTTGGGGTGGGAGGGTTCCATGCAAAGGGCTCCACTCACAGCCATCTATCCCAGTTCACGGGTGACCCAGGCAGCTCCCCACCCCAGGCCATGAGTCTGCCTCCTCATCTTCCTAAAATTTCCATCTGTGGCCCCAGAGCAAAGATGAAATCCTTGGTAACTTCAGAGGCTGAGTGAATCCTCAGACTCTTGGGGGCACTCACTGATTTCTTAGATTGGTTCTTCATAGCCCCACACAGGGAATCAGATCATGGAAAGCCATAGCTGGGTTTGAGTGGCTCTTCCTGGAACACCTGAGGTTGGAGGTCTAGTGCGCGGTGGGACCAAGAAGCACCTGGAGTCCTGTGGGAGAAGTCAGTGCTGAGAGTCACTCTCTCCTCCCTTATGTGGAGCCCATCAAGGACCCCACATGTGAGAGAGTTACCCCCACAAAACGCATGGATAGTTCATGTGCCTTGTTTTTATTACACAAAATTGATGTCTGAGCATCTAGACAAGTAGTGAATGGACAAATAACTTACATATATGCATAAAATAAGTTTTATACACTTACATGTATGCCCATGTATGTCCATATGAATATATCTGTTTTATGGCCAGTCTTATAGATATGGCTATACAGATACATGGTTAGTCATAGGTATGTGGTTTCACGTGTGCATATATATACAGCTACTTTGGATAAATACACAATTTACTGCATAACCTTCTGTATATTGTGAATATACATGCTTTCCTTTTTGAAAGACTGAAAATGGGTGGTAAACTTTGGTCTTTGAGAACTTTCAGGGCTTGGAAAGCTCAGGCTGGGAAGATGAATTTCTAGATGAGAAGGAGGCTGGGGGTTCCATAGTAGAGTGGCTTAGACTCCCACTTGGGCCGCCGGGGCTTCTGCACCCTCAACTCAACTGGGAGCTTCCTGCCCCATATATGCAAGGTCATTGCACCCCATCAACACAGGAAATGAAGATCTGGGCCCACCATTGCCCACGATAGTGCAGGGCTGGGTGGTGTGTTGGGAGCCATCACACAGGACCTGCGGGAAGCCAGTTTGCAGGCAGCACCCCCACTTTCACTCTTCCTGCCTCGGCCTATGTCTTGGCACGCAGCTCATCTCCCCAGATCCCTGACACAGGCTAATTGCTTGTAACAAAACTTGGCCTTAGAAATGTCAAGCATAATGGAAAGGGAGAGGAGGAGGAAGAAGGGAATCAAAAACAACAAGAGGAATTTGGCAGGAGCCACCACGGAGGGCTCAGTGGCAGGGCCCATGGAGCGGCCCAGGGTCATTAACTGATCCGGATTTATAAGGTCACCACCTTGCTCAGCTTTGCTCCAGTCCAGTGGCCCCCAGGTAGCAGCTGTCACGAGAACACCTTGGAAAGGGCAGGGAAGTGTCAGCGGGCTCTGCAGCATTTCAGCACTGCGCTCTGAGGCCTGGCTGGGGTCTGCCCTCCTCCAAATGCCAAAGTGGAAACATTTATTAAGCCGGCTCCTTCCAGTCCACTGGGCCCATCACTGACAGTGGGCGGCCCTGGGAGGCCAGGCCTTGACCCCAAGGGGCCACAGGACACCCTCCTAATCCCGTTGCCTGCTGCCGCTGCTCTGGGTGCAGTAGAACTAGAAGCTAAGAAATGGCAAACGTGACCCTGGGACCTCCAAACCCCCACCCCAATGTCTGGTCCCCTTTTGATCTCTGTTCAGAGCTGCAGCATTCAGAGTCATTCAAAAACTGGTCACATGGGGATTTGGCTTCTGGGGTTTGATGTTCTCGGCAGAAAGGTCCAGCCCAGGGCACGGGGTTCCTGCCCGCCCCGGGGGTGGGGGCTCCCTTGGCTTTCACACCCTTCTACAGCACCCCACTTCCCACCCCTTCCACCCCAGCCCAACACTACCCATGTACTGTGTGAGTCCCCAAGCTGAGTCAGTGTGGGGAACACTTCTGGTCCTCCCCCTCCAGATACCAAAATCAGTCATCGGTAGGTCAGACCCTGGCCTCCTGCTGAGGTCCCCTGTGTGTTCAGAGCAGATCCTACCCAGACTCAACCCACAGAGCTCACATTCTGAAGTCCCAGCAGACGGGGAGGCTGAAAGTCAAACAGCCGGGTCCCCTTTCCACTTCTGCCGCTTCTAGTTGTGTCACCTGGGATACTTCAGTTTCCCCATCTGCAAAACCGAGCCTAGGATATCAACCTCCGTGGGTCCTTCCGAGGACGGAATGAGCAGCACACAGAATGCATTGGGAACAGCGGTAAATTGGATACGGGTTTATGTAATACATTTTGTTCATATGCTCCCTGAAATCTTTGCATTCCTGCTACTGAGGGCGGCCCTCCTTCCCCCCAAAACTTACTGCTAGGAGAGGATCTAGTTGAATATATCATCCAGTGGGGATTATTGACCCACTACAGCATAGTGCTGGGTGTTGTACAGACAGCAATGAACACATCAGCTGCAGGTGGGATGCCATTTGCATCAGCAAGCGCGTGCTTAGAGGGCTCCTGGGTGGCAGAGGGTGCTGAGGCCACAGCAGGCTCAGGAAGGATGCACTGGAGCCCCACTGCCATGGGGGCTGGAGCCAGGCCCTCCTGACTGCAAATGTGGTGCTATTTTTTTCTTGGTTTCTTTTTGATAGAGTGAAAGGACATAAGAGACAGATCAATTAAATTCAATATATGGACCTGGTTTGACTCTCGCTTTGAACAAAACCACTGTAAAACTACATTTCTGAGATACTTGGGAAAATGTGATCGTAGCCTGTTGTTAGGTGTGATGGTGGCATTGTGCTTGTTTCAAAAAACCTTTCTTGATTAAAAGTATACACTCAGCTGTTCATAATGAAATGCTATATGAAACTTTTTTCACCTACTTTTATTGAGGTATGACTGACAAATGAAAAGTGTACCTATTCAGGTTGTACAGCATGATATTTTCCAAAGATGTACATTGTGTTGATTTAATATATGCATAATTTGTGATAAAATGATTGCCACAATCAAGTTAACTGACATAGCCATCATCTCACATTGTCGTGAACATAAAAGCTCTAAAAAAGGAAGTTCTTGCTCGTGGAAGAACAAACCAGTTCCTTCCATGTTCTGGGGAAAGTCCTGGATTAGAGGTTGAGCTGCGGGGTTCCCAGCAGCTCTTCTTTCATCTGGTCTGTGCCCTTTAAGACAATTCCTTTTAACTCTTTTCAATTTAACTGTTCTCATTTGGGCGACTAGACTAAAAGCACAGGTCCAGTTCTGAAAGTCAAATATTTCCCCCTTTATAAGAAATGTGACTGGCACATTTCCACTTCTAAGGAAAGGCCCCTACTTTGTAGTTGCAGGGGAAGGTACAGACCCAACCCCACATGAACCCCAGGCCTGTGGGGGTGCAGCCTCTGGGCTTAGGATGGACTGGCAATTGCAGGGCCTGGCCAGCTACTCAAGTCACCACCAAGGTCAGTGCATTCGCATGGCACTCAGGTACTGGGGAGGAAGAGGACATGACTTTGCCAGGTCTGCCAGAGTCTGTGTTCTAGATTTTTCTGAGCAATCCTCAAGCTGTCAGCAAATCAATTAGCCAGCTTCAGTGAGGCCTGCCATTTTCCAATCAAGCTAGTTATATTTCTTGCCTTTTGGAATCATTCCCATCGACTGTATTTCTGGTCTCGGGGGTCAGACTAGCTTCAAGTGGAGGAGGGGGCTGGCGTAAAGGAAGGCAAACACTGTCTGTGGGAGTCCTTCCCGAGTAGGTGCTGGCACTCTGTCTCAGGTCCTCTGACCTTGGTGTGGGTCTCCTGGGTGTCCAGCGTGGTCAATACCCAGAGCCAGTTCAGTGTGCTGCTGAAAAGGAAGGTTCTGAAGCCTCCAAAGTCAGAACACCTGGGACCCACTCCCTGCTCAGTTGCCGACCATTAAGTCCTACGAGGTATGGCCAGCTACTGAACCTTTCTGGGCCTCTTGGTTTCTCTTCTGTGAGTGGGGACAGCGCTATTCATGTCTTCAGAATGTGTCTTGGTGAGAATTAAATGAGTTAAGTTCTCAGGCAAGAGCCTGGCACAAATGAGCGCTCAGAGATTCTCAGTCATACAGAATGTTCTTCATGCTGCCTGCCCATCCCCCCTCACCAGGTGTTTTCTGATTGACCAACTGGTGCAGGTGGGGGCAGGGAGGGTTATTGTGTGGTGGGGGTAAAGCAGTGAGCGGTACCTGGTATTTTATCACAAAATGGGAAGAAGTCTGTGTCCTAAGGTCTATTGGTCAGTGCTTTTGGGGTTCACCCTGCCCATCTCCTTAGCCATTGGCTGAGTGAAGGGAAGACCAGCTCTTCACAATGACTCAGGTTCACATCTAACCCACTCCCCCTTCTTCACAACTTTCCTCCTGCAAAAGTAGCTCAGGAGGCAAACCCGGTTTTGCCCAGGGAGTAAAGTCGTTTCCTTGGACACATCATCCCTTGAGATGTGCTCCCAGTTGACCAGCTGCTGGGGATCCCAGACTGCCTAAGACAGAGACTCAAGGTCTTCTCCCTCTGCCCTTAAGTCTCCCTCTCACCCATTCCCCAACTCTGCCTGACCCTCTACACCCAGGTACCTGCCAGGTGCCCTCTTACCTCAGAGCCCCCACCTTGCCATTTTGGCTAAACGTGCAGTCCTCCTCCCAGAGGCACACGGGGCTGGCTTCCCACTGTTCCATGCACCAGCATCTCCCCAGAAATTACGTGTTACCAAATTTGCTTATATCCTGGCCTCTCCTTACCATGCTGGTAGCTTCTTGAGAATAAGAACTATTTCTAGGACTTAGAGTGATGTCTGACTCAGGAGATATACCTTGGATGATTATCAAATGAATGAACTGATGAATGGAATGAAGGAAGGAAGGATGTGGACCTATCTAATACAATTTGGCTCTGGTGTTTATTATTACTGACACATAACCAAGTGTCTAGTGCCATTACATGACCCAAGGGAAATGGATTCCAAAGAAGTATGGACAGAGTTCCTCTTTATTTCCAAACTTGAAGTCAGTCTTAACAGTAAAAGGGCACAGAACTAGATCACAACAGGGTATGACAGCTATTTGTTTTAGTTCCTCAAATCAATTCAAACTCCGTTAATACTTAATATAATTCCCTGGCTTTTATTCCCTGAGAACATTAACAGATAGGTTATTAAGCTGTGGGGTCAGTCATAATTGGTCATCTCTCTGTGAATTAAATTTTAAAAAGGAAAAGTAAGATCAAAGAATAATCAGATTTCCTATTATGCAGGGCAACCAAGTTAAATTATATTTACTTTCTAAAAATAGATTATTTTCTTAAGAACCCAACATTTATTTTTATCTTAAGCAATCTCAATACATCTTATGTAGAGTTAACAAATTTCAGGTAATAATATTACATATTTAATAAATGTAGCATGTAATGAATGATGTTCGAGTGTAAAGCATCCAGCAAATTCTGGACGTGAAGAAGGATAATACAGGCTCTTCCCTAAAAAAGGAGCTTGGAAATAATAGAAAGGTGTGAAACTTGATGGAAAGGCCAAGTGGAGCTCATTATGGCGCTTATATTTCAACAGACCAAACTGAACATTTGAGGCATTTTAAAGTGTCCTGTGTCCCTCTTTGAAGGGATAATCTGCAAACATCCGTTGGAAAAAGTGGAAATGACAGCTTGAGTAGCATAGCTATGCACAGAACCAGTCATGTGGTTTGGGGGGTGGGGAGGTCACATCTCCAAGCCAATCCATTTGTTCTTGATGGTTTGGGAGCTGCTTCATTTCATTCCTCACTTCATACACCTGCATAGATCTTAGTTAAAATCCTTCATCCTATTTTTCAGGTATTGACATGTTGGAGTAACCTCCCTGATCTCCCTGGCCCCTTTAGCATTAGGAGACAGAAGTAGAGGCATCTTTCTAGCTGCTTAAAGAAATAAGATGTTGGCCAAATCCCTCCATCTCTACCCACCTCCCCCTTCCCTGACACTGGACTCTTTAGTGCTCTCTTGAGCAGATCCTGGAGGAGAGACTAAAGGCACACCAAAACAGCTATTCGTGTCCCACCCCTCGAACCCCCCACCCCACCCCACCCCATTCTTCTGAAGAATGACCTTTAGATTCTGAGCAAGCTGCTGCGTGATTGTGCTCTCATGCTGGGCAGGCCTGAGGAGTTAATGGCAATGTAAGTAGCCATGTATCCCAAGAGGTAAGTTAACCTCCATAGCCCCTTTCAGAACTCCGAGGGATTTGTGAAATTGACCTAAAACTACAGTCAAACTAAATAAGCCCCACAAGGACATGGATTTCAGGCATGTGTGAAGGAATCGTAACGTAATATTAACCACTGAAGAACAAAGACAAAGTTTACAGGAGTTTCTTTATACTCACCTGTACTACATTTCCTATGATGCGGACATAGGATCAGAGGTGGTCACCCCAGCTCTTCCTCTTATATCCAAAGAGCCTAAGACTGGAAAGGGAACGCTCCAATATAACAAGACTAATTGTGGTGGTTTTAAAACATGGTCCCCAAATTCTTTGATACCTCCCCCCATTGAAAAAGGAGTCTATGATCCCTCTCCTTAAATTTGAGCCCTATACTTGACTGATCAATAGAATGTAGCAGATATGATGCTATCGTAGTTTTCCAGCTCAGAACTTAAGAAACTGACAGCTTCCACCGCTGTCTGTTGGAAATGGTACACTTCGATTCCAGCCACCATGCTGAGAGGAAGCCCACACAGACCGTAGAGACCCATGGGGAGAGGAAAAAAGGTCCCTGGCTCTCAGCCCCACCTGGGCTCTTATCTGACAGCCAGAACCAATTCACCAGCCATGTGAGAAAGTCCTGAAAGTGGGTTGAATCCCTCAGCCCCACCCCACCCCGGCCCCAACTGGTGCCTCATGGAGCAGAGACAGACCTTTCCTGCGAAGCTCTGAGCAGTTTGCAGATTGGTGCACTAAATAAATGTTTGTTTTTAGATAGCTGGTTGTTTTAAGTCACCACACTTTTGGATGATTGAACACAGCAATAAACGACTAGAATATTCCCTGTCCAATACACTTCCTATTACATCATTAAACAGCATCTCTTTGGGAATGGGAGATAGGGCTAATGGAGTGCTAATGTGGTTCTCCCACTCAACCAGATGCCAGTTGTTAAAAATGTAAATCACCTACATCAGTAGGTCTGGGGAAGCTCTCAGTGTTTGCATTTTTAACACATGCCTCAGTTGTCAAGGATGCTCTATAGTCATCCCTTAATTAGATTATAGTTACTCTAATGAAAGAGCAAGCTCACTGGCCAAAAGTGCTTTGAGAAAATAACAGCTGTCCTTCTGTCCATCTCATCTTCTATCTTCATCACTTTTCAACTTGAATAAGACTGGTAGTGGGCATTCAGTAAAAATAAAAAACAAAAATATTACTCCAATCCACTGAATCATGTGAGGTAATGCTTCAAGGAACTAGAATTCTTGCATTCAAATTCTGCACATTCAGAACTGCCGGCCCCCACGTTCTGCTCTGCGTCCTCCCACTTGCCCACGCAGGGGCGTGTATCTGGTGGTGAGAGCACATGCACTTAGACGAGACAAACCTGGCTTCAAAACCTGGGAAACCTCTTATTAGGAGTGCAACCGCTAGTCAATTACCTTTCCCTTCTAGGACTCAGTTTACTAATCTGTCTCATAGGATTGCTGTGAGGAGTAAACAACCAAAGCACTTCAGGTGCTGACACATAGTAAGTGCTCAATAAATATTCTGTATTATGACTTGTCTAACAGAAGGAAAGGATTCTATGTATGGTTCAGTGCTTAAATTTACATCTGGAGACAGAGAAATGGACAAAACCAGTAGTAACCTCAGCATGATGTGAACGTCAGCCTGGATCAAATCCCTGGGGCATGTTTTAAAAACATGCATAGAACCCCAACTTACACACTCTGATTGGGTAGATGGGCCCTAGACCAGGAGTCTGTGCAAAGAGTTCTGACATGCTGCCGGATCCAGGATCCAGTAGAACACTCAGGTTTATTTCTCTGAGCTTACTATGGAATACCTTAGGTTTTAAAATAATTTTCACGATAGTATTCCATTCCAGCGAATTTTCATGCATTTTATGTGCCACACTCTATGTCCTTAACAAACCTGACCATTACAAACTGTTTTTATCATCCAGACGTGGGGATTCCAGTGTGACCCAGATGCAGCACCAGAGTGAGGGATGACCCAGGCATGTCAGCTTCACTAGTGTCCCCCCAAAGCTCTCTACTAGCCCCCTCCACACCTGAACTGGCTCTCCGAGACCCACAGAATAGAAGTAGATGTCACTCCCAGAGATTTTAATTAATTGTCTTTCTTTTTTTTTTCTTTTGGGTCAGACTCTTAAGTGTCTATCATGTTGATAGCACTCGAGGGAGTCTTTTGTTCTGAATAGGTGAAAAATTGTACCCACAAAAAGAGTTCCCCATCCGATCAATTCTCTCTAACAACTTTATTGATTAGCTGCAGGAACATTTTTCATTTATTAATTATGAAGAAGATGTTTCAGAGATTCCGTAAAGTTAACTATTGTAACTTTTTAAAAAATACTGAGTTAACATGGACTGACTTGCCTCCAGCTGCTGAGCAGTGCACAGAGCCCCAGAGCAGGCACTTGGGGTCCCGGCACAGGAAGCCATTAAATGGAGCATAGGCGGGGAGTGGGCTGAATCTTCATTTGGGGCTGATTAATTGATTACTTGTGGGGGAAAAAACATAGCTTGTCCTTTTCAATAATGTGTTAGCATCAAAATATCATCCCATTATGATGTCCAGGCTAGTGATGGTTAATTAATTAATTGCCGCCAGTTAAAAACAATGTTCGATCCAGGTAAATCTTTCATTTATTAAAATCAATTCTGATAATGGCTTTGCAAAGGGATTTGGGGGCAGAGTCAGGAATCTTAACTGACTCCTCCTTCCCTGGCTGTTCCTTCCCTTCCTCCCCACACAAATTCCTCTGTCCCCTCCGCCCTCCTTTCTCCTTCCCCCTCCTGCTGCCTGGTCTGTGGCAGGTGCTGTGGGAGCCCCATTCAGCAGAGCAGTGCGGCGGCTCCCAGACTGTGAAGAGTCTGAAGGTCACAGGCTGGCTTCCTCCTCCACCCGAGTTACTCAGCAAAAAGCCAGCTGAGAGCAGACACACTTGCCAGCTTGGTTCCTGATGGCTTCCTGAGGAGGAAGACTGGGCTGCTGGGAAGTAGGGGAACCTGTGCCAGGAAGTAAAACTCTTGCTCCCCAGCTCCCAGTAGCACTCCCCAGCTTTTCCTCTCACCCCACGCAGGCTAGACAAGGTTCCTGCATCAGAGCTCTAGCTCTGGATGCATGAAAGGTGCACATTTCATAAACCCACACTGGTTGGACCCTGAGTTAGGCACAGGCATGGAAATAGCTTCATCTCTGCCCTCGGGTGTCTATAGAGGTAGTCTGAAAACGTCTTACAGTTTTAACAAAATTGAAGAACATTTTGGAGGAAAATTGGTGGTGGGTGGATCTACTCAAAGACAGAAAATACACTTGCCTCAACTCAAGTACTTCAGAGGAAAAATGGGTTTGGTCCCAGGTAAAAATTATAAAAGGGAACATTTCTGAACATGTGACACAGGCTTCGGGGATGTTTGGGGACATGACTCCAGTGGCAAGGAAAACAAAAGCAAAAATTAACAAATGGCATTTTATCAAGCTATAAAGCCTCTGCACAAGAATATATCGATAAAACAAAGATATTCAGCCAAAAAAAATCAGGGGATATTATGATGCTAATATATTGCTGAAAAGGACAAGTGATACTTTTTCCCCAATAGTCAATCAGTCCCAAGATTTACAAAGTATTCATACAACTCAATAAGAAAGAAAATAACCCAATCAAAAGATGGGCAGAATATCTATAGAGACACATCTCGAAAAAGTCATATAGATGACCAATAAGCACATGAAAAAAAAAATGCTCACCATTACTTGTTACTAGAAAAGTGCACGTCAAAACCACAATGAGATGTCACTTCACACCCAAAACAACGACCCTTAACAAAAAGACTAGAAACAACAAGATTTTGTGGTGGGTATGTGGTCTGTCTAACCCCTAAGGAAAACAAACAGTATGGAATTTTCTCAAAATAATAAAAATAGATCTACCCTATGACCCAGAAATTCTACACCTAAGCAGCTCCCAGAGGATGCAAAACGTACTGATTTGAAGGGGGATACGCACTCCTGTGACTATGTTCATGGCAGTTCAGTTTACAACGGCCAAGCTATGGAAATAAGCTAAGTGTCCAGTGACGGATGAGTAGATGAAGAAGGTATGGTATATACACACGATGGATTATTACTTTTAAAAAAAGATAAATTTTGCTATTTGCAACATGAATGGAACTGGAAAGTCATATTAAGTCAATAATTCAGAAGGAGAAAGACAAACAATATATGATTTCACTCATATGTTGAACAGAAAGAAGAAAAGGAAAGGAAAAGACAAAACCAAACCCTGGAAATCTGACTGCAAAACTGAGGTTACCAGAAGGAGAGGGTGTGATGTGGGGAGCAAAAAGGGAAAGGGGCTCAACAGGATTATGGTGGAGGATTCTTAGTGCCTTAGTGGGTGTTGTGTGACAGCAGATCTTTCAAAAGATGTGCACCTACACCTCAAAATCGTATAGTGTTGTAAATCACTGCCTTATAAAAATAATTTAACTTTTAAAAAGAGGAGAATCAAATAAGAGGAAATATTTTTCATGAGGCAAAGCTAAGGGTAAAGATGAACTGGGTTATTGAGTGTGGATTATCCAAAATGAAAAGGGGATGAGTATCAAAACAAAATCAAACTAAATCCCCATGACTGTGCAGGGAGCTCAGGCAGAGTTTGAGGCGCTAGGGGATAGTTTGGAAGTGGGCTAATCTACAATGGGGTGGGGTGGAGGGCTGAGACAGAGGAATCTGGATTCCCAAGAGTAAACAGGATGTCCAAAGCTCTAAATCTCATGTTTAGTGTGAGGAGGTAAGTAAGGAGGGGAGGGGTCCAGATTTAAGAAGGTTGACTAGAGATCATGTGACCAAGGGGCCTATCTGGGTCTCTAGCAGAAACCAGCTTTCCTAGTGATGAGAGGAACTCAGTATCAGGGAGAAGGTAAAGGACATAGGGGGGCACAGGGCCATTTGTAATGGCTTGATGTCCCCAAATAGGTTGTGTGCTAGTCTCCTAAAAGAACTTGCAAATGTGACCTTAGCACTACTTCCTGTTAAGAAATTAAGGATAGATTATAGGAAAATATTGGTAACAGTCCTTATTGTCAAAAAAGAGAACGGATAAATTCTGAAATTTGAATCTCTCATCCTTCTACCTATACACCCATTGCTCTCTAATAACATTCCAGAACAGATTATAAGGAGGCTTGGGGGCTTACAGAAATGAATCCAGAGGTTCTTAGTAATTAGCATGGGTTCACTAATAACAAACCCAACTAACCACATTTCCCTTATGACAAGGCTCTACATGTGTGTGTCACAGATATGACTTAATCATGGACCATCTTGATTTTAGTCAAAAAAAGAAAATCTGAGCTGATATTTATCTGACAGTCTTATGCCAATCTGTGAAATTCTGGGTTACAGTCTTGCAATTACTTTGAATCACTATCAATAAGGTTTCCTATCCAAAGGATCTTGATTGAATCAAGGGAGGAATTTATTTTAGAATTCAGCTCCTAACCTTACCGATTTCAACAATTTTTCTAAAAGAAGTGAATGAAAGTACAAAAGACATGCTTATCACAGTTACAAATGTATCTCATGTCTGAGAGGCAGAGTGAACACAACAAAGGAACAAATCAATATTCAAAGTTATTCTGTTAGGATAGAATATGGAAATAAACCAAGAGTCTAACAGGAATAAACATAAAGTCTGAATTTAGATTACATAAACAGAATAGCAAAGACACAGCAGTAGGTAAATATGACTTGGCAGCTGCTGACATGAAAAAAAAAAAAGTTGAAAATTTGACTATAAAGGTAGGAAAAAGTGTCAGCAAGAGACTGTTGAAGAAGTGGGTGATATCAGGCTCTGTCTTCATTTGGACACCCCCAGAAGTAGAACCCAACATCAGCATCCTAGTACAAGTAGGTCATTTGGGAGGTGACCCAGAACGTCTCCTCCTGTAGAGGATGGGGAAGTGGGACAGGGAAGGAGCCCATAAATTTAGGGTGAGTGTCAACCCAGTAACCAGACTGCTGAGAAATTCCAGGAAGGGCTGAGAACATGAATCTCAGAGTCACCCCAACGAAAGGGTAGGAGAGCTGAGGCCTTTGTACTCCGACTCCCTCCAGTCATTCAGGCTCACCTGGGGCGTGTTCACTCATTAGTCGTCCTCCATAGGCAAAATCCAAGTGGGCTCTGGCAGCCAGAGGAAGCCCGCAGGCAAAGATATAGATGCTGGCAGCAAGAAGTTGCCTGGCATGCTCTAAAATGGAAAGGCTCAAGGGGATGCGACCTGGGCCCAGTAACACCTGCTGTGTCTCTAAGCGTTACATCACCGACAAAGGTCCATCTTGTTGATCAGCCATTTTCTATAATATTTTACTTAATTTGGCTGTCATATTAAAGAGGAATCTTGAAAAACTAAGTCTTTTCAGGTAACATTAAGGAGTTTGATAATAACTAAGGTAATGAGGAAATTGAGAGACGTTCATCTACAGATGGAATTAAGGATTCTAGTTTGACTGGGTCTTGGGTGCCATATGCTTGGCATCTTGTGTAGGATGTCTACAAGACATATGCAACTTACCATGTCCAAATAGGAATTCAACTTTCTTCCCTATGTCCTATCTGCAATATTGTGTTTGAAATAATTTTGCACAATTACAGAAAATATAACAAAACCACTGCCTCCTACTAATAAATAAATAAAATGATGCTACTCTTATTCTGGAGGGATGGTGACAAAAGGGAAATGAATAAATATGAAAGACCCAAAAATCAAAGGCCAGAATGCAGTTTCCTATCCAAAGTATGTATGTAGAGAGAGAGTGTGTGAATGATTTTAAAGATGCACTGAATTTTTATATTGAAGCAATTGGTTGAAAGAACATATAACACTTGGACAAATTCTCAACGTAAGAGTATAACAGAAGAAGGGAATTCATTTTAAAAAAACAACAGCAGAATGAGCACATAATAAATTACTCCTTATATGAGCATATATTATATGAATTAATCCCACTACACACAAATACTTATTATATATACATCCTTCCAAATATATAGTAGATATATTTAACTATTAATCATTCATTTTATATATGCGGACACATAAAGCAAATTGCAGCTGTATATGCCATTATGGTAGTTCTGATATTAATACCAATTCCTACTAATTGGTGAAAATAATGACACATCCATCCAGTAGACTATCAATCTGGAGAGTTCTCTATGTACTGATATAAAAAAATCTCTCTTTAATGTGTTCAAAATAAGCACAGCCTGCCAGGCACACTGGCCTAGTGTTTTACTTGATTTTAGTGCTGATCCTTATGTTTATTTCATTGTACCTGGTAACTGGTCCCCTGGTCAGGTAACTTACTAACCACATGTCCTTGAAAAAAATTCTTTAACTTCCCAGTATTCTCGTTTCCCCAAAATGTCTATCGCAGTCATGCTGTAAAGAACAAGTGGGAATAGGAATGAGCTTTTGGGATTTAGAATTTGATTTTCTTCTGAGTTGGCTTAGGGCAAAGAGAAGTTAAAAGATGTCCCTAATGCTGTTGTAGAAATCGGCATTTGTTCTTTCATTCATTTAATGTGACTCTAGGCATGGGACAAAATACTTATTCCTATAATCCCTCTGCCCCTGAGGAGGTCATCAGGGATGACTTGGACCAGCAGTAATGGACATGTATAAATCAGAACAAAAGCAGAACAACACAGAGAAACAAAAAGCATCTTCATGGGAGATACGGGGCTCGGACAGTGCAGGTGGGAGCCGTGGCAGCAATGCTCTGGGGAGCCCCTGCCAGCATGGAGCTGGATGCTGTCAGCTCTCATCTCCACTGTTCGGAGGCGCTGTGACAGTCTGGATTCCTCTGCGAACTGATTAAGCAGAAAGACTCAGTGTGAAGCGCAGATCCAGGAAACATCTTCCCAAAATTAGGGAGAGCTGACAGGACGCAAAAAGGACGTGTAATGGCTAACGTGACCCAAAACAAAATCAAGTAGATCATCTGCCCGTAACATAGGAAAATTTGCTACTGTACAAATATAAGAAATAAAAAAGAAAAGAAAAAAGAAGAGCTGAGCCTGAAGATGCACTCATTTAACAAGGGTATCTTTGCTTCATCTGTTGCTACCAGCACATTCTAGGAGACAGACAGCTATATATTCATGCAGCTACTATTGAAGAAAGCATGGAGTTTCCTCAAAAATTTTAAATAGACCTATCTCACAATCCAAAAATCTCTCTTCTGGGTATATCCAAAGAAAACAAAAATAGGCTATTGAGATATCTGTACTTCCATTTTCTTTGCAACAATATTCACATTAGCCAAGACATGGAAACAACCTAAGTGTCATTCAGTGGATAATGGGTGTAGAAGATGTGGTGTACATACAGTGGAATGTTACTGAGTTGTGAAAAAGGAAATCTTTCATGTGCAACAAGATGATGAAACTTGAGGGCATTATGCTAAGTGAAATAAGGCAAACAGAGACAAATACTGCATGTACCACTTATAAGTGGAATCTTAAAAAGAGGCTCATAAAACCATCAGCTGAATGGTAGAAAAAGAGTAAGAAGGTGAAAAAGAGATGCTGAGATGGCTGACTTTGCTGAGTGTGTTCTCATAGAAGACCTAGCACTACAGAGATAATGGGACTTTGTAAAAATACCCAGGTCACGTGAGAAGTATCCATTGAAAATATGGGCATGTAACTTCATGTCACATCATAGAAAGTGCCTGCCTAAAAGCAATGGGTCAGAAGTCAACAATTTCAGTTCAATTCCTAGTTCTGCTAACTAGTGTTGGGACCACAGGCACATCACTTCATCTCTCTGGAAATGAAATTGTTGGACCAGATTGCAGTGAGCAAATGCACAGCACATTATTCCACTCTTGTACTGTGACAAACACTGATAATCGTTACTGCATTTTTATTATTAGTTAACTCCATAGCCTCATAACACTTAACCTGAGAGATTAAGGCAAATACTACAAACCGGACCTCCACAGTGAGACAATACACTCCAGAAGTTCTGTGCCAGCACCAATATTCTATGATTTGGAGCCTCATTCACCTTCCCCACAAGAAACTGGGGTTATTTTGCCCATAGAGGAGTTAAGCTTTACCTTAGCTTCCCTTTGCAAATTACTGAAATTGAGGAGCTCTGCTGTAAAGCTGCAGCCTTCAGGAGGTATCATTAGGACAACAGATGTTAACTTGACTGGAAACAAGCACAGGAGAAGCTGAGTGGAAAAAGAGATTTCCCCAATGTTGGTCTTTCTGGAAGGACTCTCCATCTTCCTGGAATAGGGCCAGTGCCCCATCACTTCAGTCATTTAACACCGAAATGGACACCATTCCAGAAAGTTGTGTACCATTTCCCCTAGGTAGGCACAGCGTCCTCATGTCTATACATATATATTTTATGGAAAGATTCCACATTTTCTTCCTGCCAAGTGTTACTGGTGAAGCAGGCCTCTTACTCTTGGTTGGTTTCTCACTCTCCTGCCTCCTTCTTCAGAGCTTCAAAGACCATTAATTGGCCCCCTGTTGCCCGCACCTCACAATGACCTCACCTCCCCAGGTGGCAGCGCAGATAGCAATTTTCTTCTTGAGTTATCAGAACGTACTTAACATAAGTCCCAAGTCTGCAGAGACCTGGGAAGTGATTTCAAGTTAGTGGGCTGGGGTGCCCTAGTAGCTCACTGCATCAAGTGCGGCGCCCTGTCTTGTGGATGGAGACCGGCATTTCCCAAGGGGACAGCCCTACTAGGAAAGACTGTGCAGTAGGATGGGGCAGGCTGAGTGAGTGAATCGGGTTCCGTTTACGCCCTCTCGTCCCTACGCCCTAGCCTACGCCCTATGGCCGGCACCTGCGGTCTTGCAGGCCTCCCGTGATCAGGGACACCTGGGCCTAGAAGGGAGGGGATAAAAGGGCAGCGTCATTCTCGCAGTCGGGGGTTGAGGTTGCTGTCTCGCTGCTGGCTGGGTTCTCTTGGTGTAAAATCCACCAAGGGCTCCAGAATTCCTTTACCTGCCCATCTGAAAACAACGAACCTACTGGGCCTGGGGTGGTTGCTCAACAGATGGGAGTGGTGAGGGGCAAGCCAGGCTTTCGCTGTGCCTCAGATGCCACAAACTATTTTGTCTGCCTGGGATCAGTCAGAAGAAACTGGGGAGGGAAGAAGGGGGGGAAGAAGATTGGAAAGAAAGTTGAGAAGAAATCTTAGGCAGTAGTTAAAGTTTCCTAGGTCCTTATGGGAGATTTCTAGCCATTAATGAGTGCAAAGTCTACTTCAGTCTGCGTATCGAGGGGCTGATGTGGGAAGGGCACCCCTAAAGATGTGCAGGGATCGGGGTGGGGGGTGGTGGTGTGTGCGGATGTGTATGAGAGAGCAGAAAATCTCTTCCACACTAAAATATCTTCAGGGTACTCCGGATGAGAATGGCCAAACTCTAATGGCACACTAAGAGCAATTACTTTATCTTGACTCATCTTAGAAAACTAGTGATTTCGAGCTGGTAGCAAAACCCTGACCCCTCCCCTACAACCCCCAAGTAAAAGTTTGTAATGAAGAGATTCAGAGAACCTTTGAGAAACGGATGCTATCAACTGAAGGGTTTTGTGAAAAGCTTCTAATGAAGGGCAGCAACAAAACAGGGAAAAAGAAAACCGAGAGCCCTTTAAATCGGGGGAGCCAGGGAAAACCCTGGAACATGGAAGGACTAGAAGGTGGGAAGATGGTGCTGTGCAGACCAAAAAGAGGGGGAACAGGAGCAGATGGAGGGAGAAAAGGGGAGGCAAGGGGGGAGACATCTCAAGGAAAGAGAAGCGGCCCAGCCATGCAGCCTCAAAAGCAGAAGGGTTAGCTGGGCTTTTAGGAGACTTTACCTCGGAGCTCTTCACTTACGCTACGCAAGAGAAAGGCCCAGGAAAATGCTATTCCCGATGGATGAAGAGTGCAGGCAGGAGGATTCAAAGTAGCAGAGGTTGTAGTGTGTATTTTTACTTGTCTTTACCAAAAGATGCTATAGTGTGATGTGAGGTCTGTGGGTTGCGTGGAGAAAGCAACCACAAGCAGACACTTTCTGATGTGGTTCCCAGGAATTATCAAGACTCCTGATCTCCCTGCAGCTCCATGAGGGGCTGAGGCCAGCAGGCTACTGTACTGAAACGTCCTTTGTCTTTAGCCCTTAAGGCTTGTTTCTCAGCATGAAGTCCCCAACCCCCATGATATGGCTGGAGCTAGCCTTACCTCAGAGTGGAGCTTCCCTGGCAAAAAGCTGCCTGAAACTACCCCCACCCCCAGGGGCTCAGGACAATTGAATACATGTGTGCATTATCAGGGGTCCCAAGGGGAGGAATCAACAATTCTGGGAATTACAGAGAAGGGGGTGATACCTTGGGAGAGGGGAGGAATCAATTCTGGGAACCACAGAGAAGGGGATGATACCTTGGGAGCATTGCGGAAGAATGAGCATGATGCACATCTTCTAGGAAGTAGAAAAAGATGGCCACATCCCTTACAGCCTGATAAGCTTAACCTGGCTTCCAGGGAAGATGCTAGAACAAATCATCCAGCAATCAATGTGCAGTCAGCCAGAAGGGGGCAAGGTCTGGGGAGCTTATGGACACAGCCCAGTAGAGTAAATCAAGTCGGACCAATTTAATTTCCTTCTATGATAGAGTGACAGGCCATGTAGATAAGGTGGAAGCAATAGATGTAATCGACCTGAGACCTCAGCAAGGCATTTGCTTCTGGCCCACGTGATGGGCTCAGTGACAAGTGGGCTTGATGTGGTTCAGGCCAGGGGTCGACAACCCTGGAGCTTTGACGAAAGATGGTAGGGGATCCAGTTCCTGCTGTGATCTCCTTGCTCCATTGCCTCTGAGGCGGTGTTCATTATCACACAGTTTTGGCAAACACTTGTGCCTCCTGCCTGCCTCCACCGCATTTGTGTGCTATGCCACTTAATGCTAGGTGGATGGATAGATGGCTAGGTATATGAGCTGCAACCTTAGGAGTTGGTACAAGGGAGCTTAACCCCAACCCACCTCCTCCACGGCAAACAGGCACCAGCAAGCAGTAATTTGCTCCTCCATCCATGGAAAATGCCAGAATCCAGTGCTAAACTTAGACCATACTGAGTCTGGTTATGCATAGAGATAAAAGCTGGATCTAGCACCTACTGTTCTGCCATTTTCTCAAATGCAAACAGTCTGCAGGTCATAAATTGAACAAGGCACAGAAAACACAAGTGCAATAAGGACAAACTTGGGAATGAGACTGGACCCCTCAGATATAAGATTGGTCTTTGTCAAGATTGTAGGTCCGCTTAACTGCACACCTGCGACTATGCAAGTGTTTCTCATCAAACTCCTTTGCAAAGAGCGGAGGCAGCTCCTCCCAGGACCTCCTGCCTGTGCCCTTGCAGCCTCTTTCAACAAACCTAACCCTTTAGGGGGCATCTCGTTCCGCCTGCTTGTGTTTGTGCTAAGTGTTCTTTACTCTTCTCTCCCTTTTCACAATAAGCCTGCCCTTTTGGATATATTAAACCATAGGTCAGGCTAAGGCTAAATGAGACCTAAGCATAGTTCTCAACAAATACCCCACCCCCAGATGGCCGATGAAGCTACAGAGCGTCTACAACACCTTCAGGTGAACGCCACCTAGCCAGGAATCAAGCTGCCCCAGGGTTCCACGGGGCCAACCTTCTGGGATTCCAGCCCCTCCTCTTTGGAAGGGTAAGGAGAAACTAGGATATGAGCAAAAATGACTGCAGTGATCAAATGGAGGGGGAAATACCTGAAGTACAAGAGAAATGGCTAAAGTAGTTCATGGAAAGTGATGGTTATCAGCTATGATGACCATGGTCAAGGACCTCGGGCTGGTAAGTGAGGCAGAGAATCCTTCAATCTCCCCTCTGCGTAAGGAAAAGGGAAATGGAAGAGACTCTTCTTCCAAAACAAGACATCTACACACTTGTCAGTCTGATGACAAAGTGTGCTAAAAAAGAATAACAGGCCCCTGGCCCTAACCCTGCTCATCCCTTAGCCCTGCTCCCTGCGCAGTCATTGTCTAAAATGCTTTTAGCTGTTTTCAGCTACTTACCTTCAAACAAAATACTTATGCTGCATTTCTTGCTTTTGTTGATCCTTTTATATTATCTATTGATTTTTATGATGGGCTGAGACAACTTAGCTCCTTTATTTGCTCCCCCCTTACCACTTTCCCATCTTCCAGGATAGTGACATCACAAATATGGTGAAGTCTGTTCAGGGTGAGCACTCCTGTAAGGAGGGGGGGGTACTGCCTACAAGTCAGCGAGTGCACTGGGGGGGCACCTCGTGCGTGTTAGACCAGTACTGGTCTCCACTCTTTGTGTCTAACTTTGTCTAACTGGTTTAAACTTCTGTGTAGCTATCGCTAGTTCTTCCCTGTAGGGTAAAAGAGTTAAAAACAGGGTTTTTTCCATCTTGCCATCATCAGCCTCCATGGCTAGCACCTGTGGTCTTGCACGCCTCCTGTGCTTGTGGACACCTGGGCCCAGAAAGCACAAGGTGTGAACACGTGTGAATGTGGGGACACCTGGGCTGAGGAGCGAGGGGCTGGAAGGGGCAGGACTACAGCCACGAGGGGGATGCCAGAGAAAAAGCTGGTCTGTCCCCTGATTCAGAATTAAAGGCCTGTAAAAATCCACCAAGGCCTCCAAAATGCTGTTCATCTGTGAGAACCAGTATTGAAGTCACCCAGCCCGGGATGGTTGCAAAGTATTTCCCAAGCCACCAACAGCACTGTCTGACTCTCCACTTGGGGAATACGTAGTGTGTCACCGTGGCTTCTGGAGCCTGTCTCCCTAGTCCAGAATGGACAGGTGCCCACCCAGCTGCCCTAGTGTTACTGGAGCCCCCTTCCAACCACGTGGCCACCTGTGTCTTTGGAGGGGCTTCCCGGGGCTGCCATACAAAGTGCCGTGAACTGAGTGGCTTCAGCAGAAACGCACTGTCTCAGTCTTGGAGGCTACAAGTTGGAGAGCTAGGTGTTCAGTCTCCTGCCTTTGAGGTCCTGAGGGAAGGACCTGTGTGGCTTCACTCCTCATCCTCGCTCTGGTAGTGCCTGGCCTGAGGCAGCCTGACCCTCATCCTCCCCCGGTATCCTCATGTGAGGCCGATGACCTCATTGGAGGCCTGTTCTGCTCCAGTGGGACCTCGCCCACCCCACACCTGCGATGCCCCTGTGTGCAGACAAGGCCTAGCACTTCAGCACACGAGTGGTGGGGACGTAAGTCAACCCAGAACAGCCAGTCTCCCCTGTCTTGTGTCCTTCTCGGCCTGCCCTCCCTGGGGAGAGGCCTGTGTCGGTAGCTTCCTTCTGAACCTTGAGCGAGAGGCTGTTCATGTCTTGCCTGCCGGAAGTTAACTAGGTCCATCCAGTGGGCCCATCTTATTGACAGTTTGACTAAAGGGAAACTACGAACTCAAAATACTTTCCCTCAATTCTGCTGCTGCTGTCCCAGCACCTTCCAGCTTTAGTTGCTGGTAAGTTTGACATTCTGATTCCTAACACTTTCTAAGCAAGCATTACTTTTCCTCCTGAGGAATCCCAGGATCTTCTGTATGTCAAGTGTTCTGAAACTGGTGTATTTCATTGTATAGAGCACTTAATGTACCCGTCTTAAAATTTATTGCAGTAACAGCCGTTTACAATACTGTATGACTGGGGGTACAGGTGCACACCTAAGACGCCTGCTCACACACCAGCCACCAACCTGTCTTGCCCTTCCTGGAGCCCCATGTCCTTAGTTATTTCATCTCTTTCACTTTTAATTTCAACACTTCTAGTAGAATCTCAGAACCACTACAGCTATTGCCTAACTTTCCAGTCCTTTCACCTGTTCTCCTTCTTTGCCTTTTTGCCTTTTTTAAGGCAATTTCTTAAGTTGTTTCCCAACCTATCTCCTGACTTTAAAAAATGTTGGGTCTCCCCAGGCCTCCCTCTATCTGAAGTCCTTGAGTTACAGTCTGCTTTTAACCATGTGAATCTTGCAAAGAGTGCCACATAAATCTTGGCTTGTTTTTCATAAAAACATCCTCTGCTGAATGCTTGAGTGAAATAATGCTCCAGAAAGATGTTTCATTTTGAATTTGTATTTTAAAAATTACCCTTGATCCATGGCTACAGATCCCCCCAGAGGGATGTAGCCTCCTGTTGGAGAAATACAGGCCTGGATTATTTCTCTAATAGTCTGGGATCCTGACTTTTTATAGTAGGTAGGTTAAAAAAAAATGGAAAAGAACAAAAGGAAGAAAGAAAAGCTTGAGGAGGAATGACCTGCTCCGTATTTTAAAAATAAATCTTAGGAGGACAAAGCTGGAATGGAAATCTCAGAACAGTGATCAATACTTGGAGAAAAGAAACCAAAAGGCCGTGTTTTATTACCTGATCCTTGCACTATGGGCAAGAAAGCGGCTCGCTGTGAACAGGGGTTTCCTGGGCAAGGGGAGGCAGACACAAACCCTTTCTTCTACGAAAGGCTCCAGTAAGGGTCTGCTAGAAGTAAGCTCGGTGCTTCTGGAAAATGCCACAGCCCTGCCCTAGGAAGCTCCAGTCTGCATTTCACTTCAAGGCAGCGGACAGCTCATCACACGCTGTTTCCCAGCTGTCCTCGGGCTTGCTGATGGTAACACATCCAAGATGCCTCCCACTGCCATGTTCAGGAATCATGCTGGGTAAAAATGCAGTTGTTACATGCTGGGTGAAGGAGAGGCTATTGGGAGCAACATGGGTGCAGTAAAGAGAAAGCCACAGTAAGGAGGAGAAGGGAGGGGAGATAGAAGTGGGGGAGGAAGGGGAAGGTACCCTGTGGTCTCTTCTCCTTTTGTTTGCACTCTGGTTTGGAGTGCTGTCCTCCAGCTCTGGTGGCCGCATTTTATGGACAAGTAAATGAGATCTGACCAGGTCACAGTGGCCGTGAATGGTAGACCCTGGATGCAAACCCAGAACTCGGATGAATGATTCCACACACAGACACCCCCCAAAAGATTTTTCTTTATGCATACAAGGCATGGGTGTGGGGTATGGAAGATTCGCCAGAGATGGAGTGGGGAGCGGAACAGGTGAATCTACTGAAATGCACCATTCAAGATAGCAGCAGGTGAGAGGTCTGCAGTGCCCTGTGGGTCAGCTCCCTGGCCAGGGATTAAAGTCGTGCTGCAGTGGCTGCTGAAACTTGATAGTGCTGAGACTCAACTCCTTAAACCACCAGGGAGGCCCAATGAGTGTGACCCTTTCCCTATCCTCTGTCTGAAAGGGAGCAGCCAGGAGAGGTGCTGTCTGAGCTGCACAGCACCTTGGCTGTGTGACCTTGGGCATGTTGCTTAAATGCCTAGTGCCCTCACCTGCACAACAGAGGAATAATAGCATCTGCCTCCCTGGATAGCCAAGGGGATTAAATAAGATAACATGGTAAAATGCCTAGCATAGGGCTTGGTGCATAGTAAATGCTAAAGAGAAGCTAGTTGTTATTGCTGTGCAAATGCCTAGGACTATAGAAGGAAGACTCATTCCAGGAAAAGATCAGACAGAAATGAATGTCATTCCTGGGGAGAATGTGCCAGTCACAATCATTTCCCAACTTTCCCGACTGCACAGAACTGCGGGAGCCACACCTCTGGGTTCCTTGGCCAGTTGGCCTCCATGTAGCATTGGCCACTGAGAGGCTGGACCTGTCAGGGTTCTCTGGAGAAGCAGAACCCAGAGGAGATGGATGGACAGACAGATACTCAGACATACATAGAATGGTTTCAAGGAAGTGTTTCATGCAATCCTAGGGGCCGGGTTTCCCATCCGCTGTAGGATATTGCCCTGTGTGAACCCCCATGCCTGGAGCTTCAGTGGGGGCAGTTCTAGCAGGCACCAGGCTGCCAGGTGCTCCCCCACTCTAGTTGAAGGGAGGAGTCCTCCTTCTCAAGCCCTGCAATCTCCAGATTTCCCTCTTCAAGCCAGAGAGCAGATTCCTGCTGAGAGCACTAACCTCCTCAGGAGGACCTTTTCGCTCTTCAAGGCCCATCTCTCTGGGACTTTCCTGCTTGGACCTCTTCTTTGAAAGGACCACTCTGCCTTTTGTTGCTTCCTCTCTCCAAACAACTCTAAAGCCCTCTGCAGACTCCCCACTTGCTCCCACCCCATCCCCAGATGGGAGCACCCCATATCCCATTGCTTCACGGACCTAGCCTTAGGGGATGCCACTTCCCCCCTGTCCTGGGCAAGTAAGAGATCGGGATGAAAGGCATAGTGATGCTCAGTTTGGCCAAGGCCACCTCCAGCAGTCATCCGGCCTCCTTACTGTGAGAGCAACATGTTCTTTGAAAATCTGGAACGTAAAAAACTGTCAAGTCACATGTGTTCTGCCAGTGTACTTTCCACGGAAACTGAAACTGTAACATAGTTCTGGACCCTCCTTTTCCCCTGTGCTATGGTATGGGGAAATTATTCATGTGGTTAAATAGTTTACATGTAGTTAAATGTCAATTTTCCACAGCTGCAAAATAAGCACCAGACCTCAAAAGTTGCTGTGCTAGGAATCCCAGATGTGTTCTGTTCTGCTCCGACCATTCAGCCCCATCTACACAAGGCATCTCACCTGTGTTGACATGCGTAGGCCTCTCACCAAGCTCCCGACCCCTCTCTTCCTCCTTTTAGTCTGTTTTCTAAAAGCTGCAGATAACTTTTGACTTTTTCTGCCACCACCTGCCCCTCATTCCCACCACGGTCAGACTAGCCCAGAATACTCTAACCTGCCTTCCTGAAGGTTCCATGCATCCTAAAACCCAGGGCCATTTCTGTCTGAATTTCCTCTATCTGCTCTCCCTGGCTCTGTAGGGATCTGTATTGCACCTTCCTTCCTGAAACCATTCCCTCCCTGGAGCCCCAAACCAGGATTCTGTCTTGCTCCCATTTTTATTGCCATTTTCCTGCACCACACCACCTCCCCTCCCCACCCCCCATCCCCCAGGGTAGATGGGGCTAGGAAAGCGTCTTTCCAAATCTTAAATATTCATCTTCTCTTGCATGTGTAGATTTTTCCAAGTACTGGGCTGTGTTCCTGGCCCGAGTCTCTGCTGAGTTGTGAGACCCTTGTAGACCAGAACTATGCTGTGCTCATCTTTGAATCTCCATGGCAACCTGCATACAATACTCAACAAACAGAATAAAGCTAAGGAAAGCCTTAGAAAGAAAAGAGAGGCCAGAGAAAACAAAGGGTGAAGTCATCAATATTTGAAATTCTTGACCAATGTAGGAAGTTAGCTTCCAGCTAATTATGAAACTACAGCTGCAGTGTGAAGAGTGCTGTACTTCTCCAAACAATAGTCACTTTGCTTCTATTATCCTCACTCTTCCTTATAAAGGAAATAAGGGGGGTACCTTTTGTGGACCTAAGCTGTTGGAAAATGAGCACCACTGCTCATTAAACAAGATTCAAGTGACACCGCCAGAACTCAAGCAGTGACTTGTGTGTTCACTGGGCAAAAACCCTCAAACATTTCTGTAACAGATGAGATGGAGTTGGGGAAACTCGTGTCTTAAGACTAGTGAAGTGGGAAAGATTATACCTGTAATACAGGTGTTACAGCAGCCGGTGAAGCCAGACGCGTATCACCTCACAGCCTTCTGGCCTCAGCCTCCCATGCTGCCCCACCCCTCAACTCCGGGACCCTTATGGAGTAAGCTCCCAAACTGGACTTCAGTTGAATGGTTAAGTGCACCCCAGGCTTCTACTGTACCCACTCCCTTCCTGAGCAACCTAACCCAAATACACTCAAAGCTGTGGGTTGAATAGTGTTCCCCCAACCCCAAGTTCATTCACCTGGAACCTCAGAATGTGATCTTCAGAAACAGGATCTTTGCAAATATGAAGACATCAAGGGTCCTAAATCAATAAGAGGGATCCTCATTGGAAGGGGAGAGGTCACAGAAGGCCAAGTGCAGGTAGAGGGAGGCAGAATGAGTTGCTGATGCAAGCCAAGGACTACCTGAGCCCACCAGAGCTAAAAGAGACAGGGAAGGATTCTCTGTACGAAACCCGCACAAGGGGCGTTCCTGGTGGTGCGAGGGGTTGAGCGCTGCACTGTGGAGCTTCCCCAGCCCCCGCAGTGGTAGTTCGCAGCAGACCTCTCCTGCCCTGCCGACTGCTCCCCTCAGCAGTGTATTTCAGTTGATCTGCTTGTTCTGCTCCCCACTCTGTCTTTGAATCCTCTCACCCCCCCCTCCTCCCCACCCCCAGCACCTCTGGCCTGTACCCCAGTTTTTGTTTTAAAAAAAATAAATTAAAAAAACCCACAAGGATCCTGGACCAATACCTTGATTTGGGACTGGGAGCCTCCAGAATTATGAGAAGAAATTTCTCCTTTTAGCAGCAAACTTAAAGCAGCACATGTCAGTTCAACAAAGACCACCTAATACTTAGATAATGGCATAATGCAATGTTACTTAAATTTTAAAAAATTCCTGCTGTTCTAAGCCACCACGTTGGTGGTGCTTTTCATGGTTGCCTTCGGGATACTAGTGATTGGAAATGGGTGAATTGGTTACCCTCAGCAGCATTTACACTGAATCTAATTAACTGGAAAACCGATGCCTTAAAAACCAAAGGAATGAATCTCGGCTGGTGACATTTCCAGCCATATAGTGCATGGGTGAGGGGCTATTTAGATGGCAGTGGGTCTTTGCAAATTCATAAATCACCCCCAAAAAGTAACCAATATTCCCATCTATGTGACCAAGCAAGTGGGTATGAGTCCCTTAGAAGGTGGGAAAATTTTAATGGACAGTAATATTCTAGTTTCCAAATCAATGACTCATGTTTGCCTCAGATAAAAATTCCAACTAGAACAATTAAGGATATAGAAATTGTACTTCAAAGTGGTCAGAAATACAGAATTTGCTCTGATCTGCAAATACTGGCTGATCTATTCTTAAAAGCACTGTGTTGAGCTGTAAGGTCTGACTATACATCTGCTCTAAATAAAACAAAGGGTAGGCAACTCCTACGAAGTAGACTTGCGAAACAAAGGCGCCCAGATCTCATCAAGCCTTTACATCTAACGTGAATTATGAAAATGACACCAGATGGGCATCATGAGAAGGGCTTCTGCAGGTTTACTTCAGCAATGCTTCTTAAACTAGCTGCATGGAAGCAGGGCGGGGAGGGAGCGGGATCGATACAAGGGAGGGAAGAGCACAAGGGACCATGGTGACGGTGCACGGGTGAATGGTGGTGGGGATTCTATGGGGACTACACCTGAGGAAAAAACACTAAGAAAAAATATATAAATTAAAACACACCACTTCAATTAAAAAACCTAGCTGCATGGAAATCATTGAATTTATAAATAATGCACAATAGTTTAAAAACACTTGACTGTTTTTTAATGTTCTCTTTACAATCATTTTGGAAAACAAATTCTGACCTAGGGAATTTAGGCAATTAGTCTACGGTTACCACTCCTAGTTCCAGGACACAAACTTAATGTTCAGGTGATTTTTATTTTAAGGGCACTCACAAGTGGCCTCATATTTATTATACTTGAAATATTTACTGCTTTCATAATTGAATTTAAGCACCAAGACTCTGGTTAAATAAACTAAATTTTACAACTACTGTAACGGCTATAAGCCTCAGCTTCAACTGGGAAATCTTTATAGAGGAGGAAAAGGAGGGGGGAGGGGGCATGGGAAGGAGAGTAGTTTTAGAGTCATCTATTATGTCTGCAGGGCCTACTATGTGCGGTATTTTCACATATGCTTTATTTGGCCCGCATAACACAACTTGCCTCTTCTAATGCAGACTTAGATGGCAGCCTGACTTTATGCTGCTAGTAAGGGAAATGGGAGTTCACAACCAGGTCTTCAGTACTCGTTTCATCCTATAGGGGTCACCACACCTAAGAAGGCAGAAGAATCACCTAGTTAGTTCACTTAAAATGCAGTTTCCACAACCTAAACGCCCAAAAACAGATGAGTGGATCGGGAAGCTGTGGTACATATACACGCGAGGGAATACTACTCAGCAATAAAAAAAAGAACTAGACGCCTTCATAGGAACATGGATGGAACTGGAAGCGATTATGCTCAGCAAAGTAAGTCAGAAGGCAAAAGAAAAATACCAGATGGTTCCTCCCCTAGGAGGAATATAAGGGAACCAAATAAGGATCAAGGAAAG
>JAGFMF010012290.1:6808666-6894331 GCA_019455555.1 Galemys pyrenaicus
GGAGGGTTGAGGGAAGATGGGAGCATGGGGGACTGAGGTGATGGTGCACTGGTGATATGGTGATGGGGAATGCATGGGGATTACAATTGATGTCAAATACAAATTTTTTTAAAAAATCAAAATAGAATTATTTGAAGAAAGCAAAAAATATAAAATGCAGTTTACAGGGTCAGATCGTCAAACCCTAAAAGTCTGACTATAGAACTGAGGCTACAAGAGGGTGAGGGGAAAGAGGGGGGAGCACAATGGACTACAGGGGTGGAGTGTGGATGCCTTGGGGTGGTGTGGCAACACCACCTGAAGGGGCGATCCTACACCTCTAAAGCATGTAAACCAATGTTACCTCAACAACAAAAAATTATTTGCAGATTCTAGCACACACACCCCACTACCACCTCCCCTCCAAGTAGCTCTGAGCCAGAGGATTGAGGTAAAGCACAAAAAACGAATATTTAACAAGTCTCCCAGGTGACTTGGGAACTGCACCTTGACAAGCACAGCCTTAGAGAGTTGAGCCAACTGGAATGAGAAAAGATAGGCCCTCCAGCTTCCCAAGAAAGCTAAGTTCAGAAGCCCAAGAGGACTCTACCAACCCTTGGTTTCTCCGTGGGGCTGGGAGATGCACATGGCATTGCTGAACTTCTATGTCCTCTCACAAGGGCTAAACAATTGCTGCTGTGCTTAAGGTGGAAGGGACAGGGCCTGAGTTAGCCTCTCTTGGCCTCAAGGGCAGAGATAATAGCAGAAAAGTACCTTGAACTCTCCACCCAGCACCCAGTACCAGGCTTCTCTTAAAGGAGCAGCTTCCCAAGTCTGTTCTTTCTTGGCCTCACAAAGGAAAGTTCTTATCAAATCTTAATCTTGCCTGCCATAAACCTCTAGTGAACATTCTGTCTTCTCTTGGAAATGCTAATGGAGCAGCTGCTGAGCATGTGGGTGTTTTGACATCCATTTTGGATGTTGGAGATGCCAAGTTGACTCCCCATCTGATACTCTACCTCCTTCAGAGGAGGTGCTTGGGTTGGGACCTAGCCCCTTTGTTTTTGCTAAGGAGCTGGATTTACAATCAGCGATTCTAAGTCAGTGGTTCCACACTTTGGCCTCCTATTTGAATCACCTGGGGAAGCAGATAAAGCTAATGCCCAGCCCCCACTCCAGGCCAACCAAGTCAGAATCGTATCTGCGTTTAAGAACTTCCCCAGTGATCCCCACATGCAGCCCTGGCTGAGAGTAACTCAGCAGTGCCTCCCTCCTAGGGACCTGGCTTCCGGACACTTGGTACCTGAGCTCTTTGAGGACAAGGGCCAGATAGTCCTCTTCTGGCTGTCATCAGCTTTCAGAACGGCTGGATGAGATAATGTCCTCGACAAGTACTGTTAGTGTGTGACCAACGGCACTCAGGGACTCCACACTGTTAAAGGGTGTCCACTCTGAAGTGGATTCAGCCACTCTTATGCACAAAGGCAAAGGAAGCATAATCTTGATGTAAAAGATTTTGAACGGGGCAGTATGCATAGCAAGAAAAGAGAATATTGCTAATACTCAAACGATGGGCAAAGGCTCTAAGTGGGGCCCTGGAAGTCAGAAAGCTTTGTCTTGGGTGTCTTCTGACCAGGAGCCATAGAGTGGGATTAGGCAGGTCTCAGGAACAGACACATAATCCACAACAAGCCAAGATAAAGGCTGTCTTATCTCTGCCAAGGATCAGGGACATGCCCCCTGTGGTGCCAGGAAGGGCACAGAGCAAGTTCTTTGATTCTGGGCAGAGGGGTCACGGAAGGAGTCTTGGAGCCCTTGGTGGCTTTTTATGCTTGTATTATCAGAAGCGACCAGGTACACAGGGTGCAGGGGGGTGGGGGTGGGGGTAGCCAGGACTGGCAGGCCTTCTATCTCCCCTGAGCATCTTCACTCTCTGGGCTCTCTAGCCTCTCCCTCTTTCTCTTCTCTGCTTGCCGTCTTCTCTGCTGCTGGCGCCCTCGTGACGCCACCCTTATACACCTGCGTCTAAGCCCAGGTGCACCCACTTAAATGTGCCACTTGGGCATGTGTGCAGGACCTCAGGTGTCCACTACACCAATGGCAGGAGGTAGAAAAGCTTGATAACTTTCCATTTACCCTACATTCCCCCCTGTCTCCTTCACGTGTCTCCTCCACAGTGTCTTCCCTCTAGCAGTAGCAGGGTACGTGCCAGAGCCAAAAGTTTGAGTGGTCCTTCCTGCCTTTCATGTTGTCTAGGTCCATGTGGCCACTCCGCTCTGCTTCTACTAGTAGCTCCATGGCTCAGTCCAGTCCATGGCTGACTGAGACTTGTTCTCCAAGGCTGCTACTTGTAAATAAAGTGAGGAAAATGGCACCTCCCATCAAGGAGGTATGTCTGTAACAATAGTTCATGTATTTAAAGCATTCATTGACATTCCACAGGGGAAAGGGAGGGCCTGGGATCAAAACGGGTGGGAAGAGCACAGGGGACTATGGTGATGGTGCACGGGTGAAATGGTGGTGGGGATTACACCTGAGAAAACAAGCATGGTGAGAAAAAAATAAATATTAAAAAAAGCATTCATGGAACCTACTGTGTGCCCACCATGGAGACGATAAAATCATTGGCAATCCAGTCCTGGCTGCCCCAAAATTAGCAGCAAAGTTGGGCAAATAAGATATTCCCGCTTAGAAGTCAGTTATGAGAGGGTTAAGTGGCACCTGTAGATATTTTGGGACAGGTGCTTGTCATATGTGCACCCGCTGAGGTTTTTCAGAGCACTTATCAGCGATGCCAGGAGGTGGATCTTGAGGTGGCAAATAATGGGCAGTGGGAGAGAGAAGAGGCCTGGAGATATGACTTCTCCAGCGAGGTGGGGAGACAACACTAGAGCCCCCAGGCTGAGTTTCCAAGGCTGAGTACTTGAGTGCCAACTACTCTCCTACAGCTTCTTGGCATTGGGGGCATCTCATTTGCACTTCTTGGCTGGGAATCCAGATGCTGTCTTAGCCTGCACTGAGTTAGGAAACTTAACGGGGATGGGAATGTCTCAGCCTGTCTGATCTTCCATCTCTGTTAAAGGAGAGGCAGGAGCTAAGAAAAACCTAAGGTCTCTTTCAACCTGTAACTTGGGCATAACTTATATACACAGAGTAACTACACTTAGAGTACTTTTGGTGTTTTCACAAATTTGCATATCAATACAATCGCTACTACAATCAAAATAAAGGATATTTCCATAACCCCCAAAAGTCCCTCTTATTTTTGTCCCTTCCTAGTCAACTGCTACTACTCCCCTCTCCAGCCCCAGGTAACCAACACTGCACTTTCTGTCCAGCCATTAATATACTTAAAAAAAAAATACTCTTTTGTATCTTTCAGGATATTGTTTTAAGATCTATCGGTATTTACCAATTGTTCATTTTAGTGCTAAGATTACTTCATTGCTGGGACTCTGGTGCAGGGTGTTAAGTCACAGCACTGTCCCCAACCAGGGAGGTAGCCCACAGAGTGTGGCGGACCTCTCCTGTCTTACCTGCTGTTCCCCTCAGCAGTATATATCAGTGGAACTGCCTGTTCTGCTCCCTACTGTCTCTGAATCTTCTCACCCCCTGTACCTGTAGCCCTAGTTCTTACATGCATAAATACTTAAAAAATAAGTATGGGCCTCCCTGGTGGCGCAGTGGGTTAAGCAACGCACTATGAAGCAAACCGCAACCACTGCAGCATGAGTTCGATCCCTGATGCCAGCCAGGGAGGGGACCCACATGGCGCGGCAGACCTCTCCTGCCTCGCCCGCTGCTCCCCTCAGCAGTGTACTTCCGTTGATCTGCCTGTTCTGCTCCCTGCTCTCTGTGGTGAATCCTCTCACCCCCCCCCCACCCCACACCTCTGGCCTGTACCCCAGTGCTTGTATGCATAAATAAATAAATCTTTTAAAACAATAAATAAATAAATAAATAAAAAATAAGTATATAAGTATAATAATCACTGAGTGGTTATACCACAATTTGCTATACATTCATCTATTAATGGATTATCATTTGGGTTGCTACCAGACTGACTGTTCTGAATAAACAGCTGAGTGCTCATGCGTAAATGTCTATGCTCATTTCTTGTGGGAAAATACCCAAGAACAGAATGGTTACATGGTCAGTATTGACTTACCTTAATAAGAAACTGCCAACCTTTTCCAAAGTGGCTGTACTATTTTGCATTCCCACATTCACATGAGTGTTCCATTTGGCCTACACTGTGTCTACACTTGGTATTGTCATTTTTAAGTTAGCCATACCAGTCCTATTCTGATCTTAGATTTTTAGCTTATGCCTGCACAGTGGGAAAGAAGGTCACTTTTAGTCACTCAATGGGAGAAAAACTGTTACATGGCTTGGCTCTAGGATAGTCTCAGCCAATCAGTGTTCTTTTAGGTTCAGGTACCCTGGTTCACCAAAAATGAAGGTGAGCCTGAGGAATGAATTCAACCTTCACTGTCCATAGTGGACAAAGTCTTATGTTCCCCCTACAGTTCCATTTCAGAGACCTAATGTGCTAGCAATATTTCCCTGGGCCCCCTCAGAAGACTCCTGACACATTTTTAATGAAAAAAGGCTTTCTTTGGGTAACAGGAAGCTGTCCTTCCCACTTGTGCCAACTCCTTTGTTTTATGGCATGTCTTAATGAGGGAGGATGAAGAGAGAAAATGAGTACCAGATGTATCTGAAATGGGTCTGAACAATAATTACATTCTGTGGTGAAATTACAGAAATTCTTCATTCAATATGCGCTGAGAAGGGCTGTCGGGAAAGAAATGTGCTCCTGAAAGCACGACTTAAAGGAGCACATTTTAAAGTTCTAGCACTAAAACAGATGTCTAAAATACCTAAAGAAACCAGTTTAATTTGCTCCTCCCCCTTTGAAAAAGGAAAATAGGAATTGGACCTTAACAAAGAGTGTGCACCCTCAGCCTACCTGGTGGGGGGATTCTTCCCCAAACCGGATTCTAAAACAGCAAGGGAAGGTGAAGTGTGCAGCCAGACATTCCCAGTTCCCAGGTCCAGGAGTCTGAGAGCAGAGTGCTCTGGCTGGACAGGGTGCTCCTCCCTGGTGAAGCGCTGAACAGGATATGCGCTATTATCTCTGGTCTTACAGCGGTGGGGAAGGACAGCGCTGCTCACGCTCCCAGGGTGACCCACAGCATCCATCCAGGGGTACAGATGCGCCCCTAAAGGTGTGGTGCCAGCCTTTAAAGTTCAGTTCATGAGTCCCGTGAGGGCCACATCAGCCTTCCACAGGGCAGTGGTGGACAAATTGACTTGAAGACTAAAAGCCCAGCCAGTCTCAAATTGCTAACAATGGCCGCTTTTTCATGCATTTATTTCATTATTTAGCACCTCCCTTCCCCTTCACCTGCCAGGAGATGAGGAAGTCTATGGAAAATGCAAATTTTAAAACTTATAAACCAACATCAGATCTAGGGAAAACATTTTGTAGCGGGAGGTAAGGGTAAATGTGTCCATCGCTCACAGGAATGACTTTTCATCCTCTTCCCTGAGGCTCAATTCACATCTTTTCTTTTGGGGAAAAAAAAATGAAGGGTTACCAATGCAACATCGTGGCTATGCTCTTCTGCTACAGTTTTGCAAGATGGTACTATTTGGGGAACTGAGTAAAATGTCTGAAATCTCTTGCCTTACAACTGCATTTGAATCTATAACTATCTTAAAATCCAAAGTCCAAAAATATAGGTCATAAGATCATAAAGTGGTGATGCATGGATTTGCCCTGAGCTTTGGGGAAGTAAAACTGAAAAAGGAAATTGAGGTTATCATAAAGAATTGACTCCTATAACCATGGAGGCAGAGAGGGCCTGAGAACCATGAGAATTAATGATTTTGGTTCCAGCCAGTGTCTTGAAGCAGAGGATCGAGGCCCTGGTGGAAGACTCGGGCTGGGGGCAAATTCCCCCTTCTTAGCCTTTTGTTTCCCTGTATGTCACGATGCCCACTTACATCGGGGAGCAATCTGCTGTATTCAAGCTACTGACTCCAATGTCAATCTCCTCCAGAAACACCCTCATAGACACATCCAAAATAAAGTTCAACCAAATATCAGGACCACCCATGGCCTGCCAAGTTGACCCACCCTTCACCATCACAACCTGCAGCTCAATTTCACCATCTATAAAATGGGTGTGATGGCAGCACCTTCCTCAGGGAGAATTCAAGAGACAGAATGTGCAAAACATTCTACAGGGTGCTTAGAATATACTAAGTGCCCAGCCTGTAGGGAGAGGTGGGAAAAGAGCTGGTGAAATAAGACAAGGACTTTTCAGCTTAGCTCTGCCTCAATGCCTTGTGCCTTCTTTCATTTCTCCTCCCGCAGCAACTCAGATACCTACATTTGAAAAGCTCAGGGGTCCTGGAGTGACACTTCCTTTACATCCCTTTTTTGGCAGCTTCTCTTCAAGGAGAATCTAATTGTTCCACGCAGGATTTCTGATAAGACAAGCAGAGAAAGGGCCGGGCAGGCAGTGCGGACTTTATCATCTGCTGCTCTGACATTTGATAGTGTGGAACACAGGGGCACCTCCCAGACCTTAATTGCTGTTGACAAAACACAAAATGCCCAAAGGCATTTCCCCCCTGAGTCCCTGCTCTCTGGTGCTGCTGTGCTTATCCAAATGACTGGGCATAAGACGGCTCTGTGGGGCTGGCTAAGCAGCAACATCACAAGCCAGGATCACGCCTTTCTGTGCCAGCCTGAGGAGGCAAGAGGAGGTGGCGGCGGAAATGGTTTATGTGAAAGAAGTCTACCCTTTACACACAAATATCTAAAAACTATTAATTTTGGGGCAGCAGCAAGGAAGAAATACATGAAAGGAAAATTGATTTCTATTTAAATGGTATGTTTTCATCACCTTTCTTCAGAGCCTAAGCATTCATCTTTGAGTACCTGTGCTAATTGATTTCAAATGCAATTCAACGCAACCGCTGTAGAATAATAAATCTCAGGGCTAAGAGGCTAAAGGGCGGAACTTGAGTGGAACTGGAGGGGACTGTAACCCATGCCATTTAAAGGTCTGACTGAGGTCCTGGGGTGAGCTCGGGGACAGTGGCGGCTCCAGGGGCTGCTAGGTAGTTTGTGTAATGGCAATTTGAAATCCAACTGATCCAGGGAATGTCATTTTCTGGACCACTGTCCCAAGGTAGGCAGTGGTCTCCAAAGGTCAAAGTCACTCTGGCTATTCTCCCATTCTTCCTTGCCTATCTGTTGGCTTCTCTAAGACCCCCACATGGCCCTATTCTTATGGTAAACACCTTTCCTATGACCCTTTTCTTCAGAACTTGCACCCATTCCTTCTCTGTGGGCTATAGTTTTAGAAGTCAAGTAGCCAATCTGGTCCCTGGAATCTATCACAGAATCTGGCTAGAGACCCAGAAGACTACCATGGATGGAGACTAGACCCAAAAGAACGCAAGTCCAGGCTCCATGACTGGCCACAGAGGACAAATGGACCCTTCAGGTTTCATCCAAGTGACCACATATGGATGCCTACCCACCTGTGCCGGAGTCCCGGCTTTGCTCATCCCTAAGAGGTGGGAGTTAAGGGCCCAGGGACTGGGATACTGGATTGGAGCAGAAGAAAAGAATCGGCGAGGGCTCTTCCATGTTCAGTGGCCATGGACAGTTTTCATAAGCAAGAATCTAGCCAATAAGGAGAAACTCTAATCTGTCAAAGCAACCTATGCAAAGAACAACCCCAAAAAAGCGTTGCACCCACTTTAGAAAATCATGGGATACAGGTCCCATTTCTGAGCACTGGGTTAGCAGGTGGTCCCACTTAGAAGGAAAGCAGGAGTGGAGAAGAGCTGGGGCTGGAGAGCCGCGTCCTCCTGCAGACCTGCTGTGCCCTCGTGGGTTGGCACAGTGGGAAGCACTTAGGTTTGTGAGGGCACGGTCTACCCCACCCTGCATGAGTATTAAGTCGTCATAACTGCCCACTTTGCATTTCCAGAACTGTGCTGCTGCAGAATTGACTCCAGAGCAGGACTGAACTCTCTCCAAGGGTTTTTCTCCAAATGATTAAGATCAGGGGTTTATTTCTGAGAATGGAAAGCCCTAGTCAGGATGCATCTACTTAAGCCAGAAGCAACATCTATATAAGATCAAAATACAAGAGCCATTTCAGTCAGTTTGGGCACAAAGACAATGAATCCAAATTTCCAATGCATAGACAAATTATTCCAAGGCAGACTAAATTATTAATGAACCTAATGGACTCTTTCTGTATAGCTATTCTTTATGATAAGCATTTCAGTAGTTACATAAGTCCATTCAAATTTAAAATAGTGGCTTCTGTTTGAAACAACATGAAACAAGACGGGTCCTCATACCACCTCAACTCCCTCCCATTAATCTCATAGTCAGTCAGTCAGTCTCTACCCTCATATAGCTTACTGTTTGACCAAAAAATAGGCATTAGGGCACTGGTGGTGCAGTGGGTTAAGCAATGCACTATGAAGCAAACCGCAGCCACCACAGCCACTGCAGCATGAGTTTGATCCCTGCTGCTGGCCAGGGAGGGGACCCACATGGTGCTTCAGACCTCTCCAGCTGTGCCTGCTGCTCCCCTCAGCAGTGTACTTCTGTTGATCTGCCTGTTCTGCTCCCCGCTCTCTGTGGTGAATCCTCACACCCCCCACACCTCTGGCCTGTACCCCAGTGCTTGTATGCATAAATAAATCTTTAAAAAAATAGGCATTAAATAGATATGAATTTTGTCCTGTGTGGGGATATGAGGGATTTAAGGCAAAGCGCCCTGGCAACTGGCTAAGCTAAATTGAGCTTTTATTCCCCCCCACCCCCCTGTCCCGTTTGCCCATCTCCCACCTGCCAGCCCCCCACGGGGCCTATTGATTTCTGACATGCCGTGATGTAAAATCACCTGTCGTGATATCATTCCATAGAATGCTGACAAAGGCAAAAGGAAGCCCTCTGGCTCATGCTGAGAATTCCTCCTCTCACACCCACTGCCCACTGTAGCCAGTTCCTGAATTACATTTACAGCTGGGAGGAGGCTGCAGCAGCAAAGACACCCCACCGAGGGAGGAAGATAAATACAATTTCTATCGGACCCATTGATCTCACCTCTGAGCAATTTAATAGTCAGGGTGGTAGTGAAGCGGCAGGGAGAAGGGCTTCCAGGCTGCTGTTTAACTCACTTCTGAGGGCAGGGGACATTCCCAAGTAAATCTATGGCTCCCTGAAGCCTCACTCCCTGCTGTGACAGCCCCTGGGAGACAAACCCTGACTTTATAGCCCCAAAATGGAAAAAGGAGTTAGAGGTAGCCTGGACTAGTAAAGAGTAGGTATTAACAAGCAGGACTTAAAGTGCCTGTCAGGTTACTGAGATCATGCTGGTGTTACTGTGAGGCTCTCCCCAGCTCCAATCTGGTGAAAGGCCACCAGACCAGTACCGGCTGCGGGGCTGACAGGAAGGACAATAAGCTTCTCACCTGTACTTGAGCAGCTGAGCATTGCCATCAGGAAGAAGCCAAGCTCTCTGCTGAGAGCGACTCCCTTTGCCTCATCCTTCTGCTCAGGTTCAGTACAGAGAGGGGCGGCTGGAACCTTGGGCCTATCTCCAGTGTTCCCAGTTCAGATGTCTACCCCGCTTCCCGCCAGCTTTCCCTTGGTGGGAAAATCCACCTTGGTGTTGGCACCCCATCACACGCTAGACCCCAGAGCAAGGCTGATGTGTTTCCTACGATCACTTGAAGTCAGAAGGATCCTGGCCAGTTCAGCTGAGGCCAGTGGAGGCAGCTCTTGATCATCACTCAGGGCTACTCAGGATGAGCCAACCACTGTCGATTGTTTGAGCAGCACCCGTGAGTGGCCAGGACTGGGCCTCAGAGTAAGGGAGAGGACTTTGATCTTGCGCTGTAAAGACCACCCCTAAACTCCCAGTCTGGGCGCTGTGCCCTCTTCCCCGTCCTTGCTGAGGCCTCCAGCAACTCTCCATGGTTCCCCACCACACCTTCCTGGAGCACCATCTTGGATCTCTCACCAGGTGCCCATTTGTCCAAGAGGAAATCATTTCAGCCACAACCCAAACCTGGGATTGAAGAAAGGGAGCTCTAACTTAGGAGGGTGGGGTAGGCTTCCTGACAGGAGAGGACATTTTTGGGGGCTCTGGCCTCTGTTGCTGCTAAAATCACACCACAGAGCTGGTCCCTGCATGCAGCTGGCAGGGGGGCCCTAATGCATGTTAGACTTTGCTGTGTAAGGTCTGCCAAGCCCCTGCTCCTTGCCTCCAGAGTGCAGACAGGAGTGAGGGCTGGCAGTCAATGGGTATAAAATTCCAGACTCATAGGAGGTCCTCCTGAGTGCCCAGAGTTTATGGGTACAGGGGGCCCCACATCAAATTCTTCAGTAGGTAAAACGAGATAGTTACACAGCTCTCCTGCTCCCTCCTAGCTCACCTCTTCTGCATTCCAGCTCTTGGTTCTGTCACTGGATATCAACTCCATGCCCTTTTCATTCAGATTCTCCATATTTGCTTCAGATAGTCCCATATAGAGCCAAGTGCCCCCAACATTAGCAAGAATCCTTTTGGGTGAGCATCAGGAAATTCAAGGAGTTGACCTCTTGTTCATCTGGGAAGGAGAAGATGCCTGGTTTTCAGGACAGAGTAGCATTCCATGTGTTTGTTTCCACACCTGCAATGTAACCCAACTTAGTGACACCAACAGGCATTTCTGGGCATCCAGGAGATTCTAGACCCTGTGACCAGTGATAAACATACAGAACCATTCCTGCCCTCATGGATCAAGTTTACAGGATGAAACAGAGCACATGGGGGAAAGAACTTTTCTCACAAGGTATGTCTAGGACATTAGCAAGGAGAGCAGAGGGTGCAGCTGTGGATGCAGGTGCGTGAGAAAGAAGTGACATGAGCTAAAACTTACATGAGCTGCAGTTGGCGGACCAGGGAGAGAAGGGGACAACGGAAGAACATATGCAGCATGAGAGAATTGGGAACAGTGTGAGGTGCTTTGGATGATGGGAATTTGGGAAGAGGAAGCTTGGAAAAAGCACAAGGGTACAAGTCCCAGGGAGCTTCACAAGCCCGACCAAGGGATTGAACTTTCTCTCTCCTAAAGGCACTAAGAGGCCGGTGAAAAGTTTAAAATTAAAGGAGTGCAGAACTCAGATCTGCATTGCGATCTTGCTGGCTGCAATAAGAAGGGGTGAGTAGCAGGGCGGACCTGGCAGCAGGGAGATAAAAATCAAAGGCAACTACAGAGTTAAACATGAGAAGGGGGAGGGGGATAGACAGGAGGGGCTTGAGGACAATTGATGCTGTGAGTGATAACTGAGGTGTCATTCCCTGGGCTAGGGGACCCAAGAGCAGGGATCTAGAGTGAGATATCGCTACTATAAACCCCCAGACTGGGGGACTCATGTGCCCTGTACCGCACCAGACTCTAAGAATTATAAGCTCCTTGTCACCAGTTGATGCATCATGCTTGCCTTTGCATCCCAGAGCCTGGCACATAATTGGTGGTGAAAAGCATTTATTAAATGCATTAATGAATGAATGCATTATGAATAGCAGAGTCTCTGACTTCAAAGTTCTTAGTCTTATTGCAAGACAAGATTATCCTACATCAAACAATTAAAGAACAGCACAAGATAGAACATAATTAAGTTCTAAATCATCTTGTTCAGGCTGTAAGTGCTGGAGTTTTAGAGGAGGGAAAGATCAATGTGGGTTGGAGGAGTTAAGGATGGCTTAAATATAATTCCCCAACATTATAGTACCCTGGAAGCAGTGCTGTCTTAAAACTGAAGAGAGATGAAAGCTAACACATACAGTCTTATTTACCCAGCATTGTATGGCAAACCACCGTGATATTGGGACTGAATTAAATACACTGGCCTAAGGGGTTAACACTGTTCAAGTGGATTTATTCTGGTACAATTAATAATGGGTGCTGACATAATTAATTCTCATTGTTACCTTTCTTTAAAAGATTTTACTAAGGTGAAATTCACATAACATAGAATTAACCATTTTAAAATGTACAATTCAGTGGCATTTAGTACATTCTAAATCTAAAACATTTTTATCACCCAAAAAAAGCCCTGTTCATTAAGTTCTTCAGTAAACCAATATGGCCGACTGAAAAGAGCCCTTAAGTCTTATCTGAGATCAGTGATTAAATAGCTTGAATTTGACCCCAGGCAAGTCACCAGTGATTCTGAACCTCGGTGTCATCATTTTTAAACTGATTACAATGCTACCCTATGTCTCTCCTAATTTTACCATATTGTAATTCTAAACAGTTGTCTTTCATATTTGAAGATGATTAGCATTAAAATTGACTTGCGGGTTTACTACAACATAGGGGAAAAAAAATCATCTCTGTGTGGAGTATGACCAAAATTTGAAGCTCCAAACTGGAGAGATTCTTGGGATGTTTGCATCCATGTGCTGTTTTGAGTAAAGACAGTAAAGGTCTAAAATTGAGGGGTTAGAAGCCAGGGAGCTATTGCAAGGGTCTCAACTGCAAAACAAGCACTATAGAAAGGCTGATTAAATAAACATAGGTGACTAATAGGACAGATTTTGGTACAGGTGGCTGAGTGAGAATTGTAATTCATCTGCTTAACTAACCAGGGGGTTTGGAGCAACTTAACTTGTGTCAAACTAGGTTAAATTATGCTGCAATAACAAACAATCCCTGACCTCATTAGTGTCAACAGAAGCTTTATTTCTCAATGTTCAGCTCCTAACTGGGACATACTAACCATATAACAGAATGGGGGGAAAAATGGCAGAATCATGTTTTGGCTCTAAGTTTCTGCTCAGACACAGGTTACTTTAGTCTTATGTTATTGGCCAAAGCAACCAAGCCAGACATCAAGAAGGTAGGGAAGGGTAGTAAATACTTGGAAAAACTTTGTAGTAGATGGTATTATTCATCTGTGAAATGGGATAAAGGATCTACATGTGTATATTTATAATAAGATTCAAAGTAGTCAAAGTTCTTGACAGTCAGCACTAAGAACATGTTAGCTACTATTATGATCTTGCTTACATACATCCCCTAGTGGTTTTCATTAAAAATGTGTTTCTTAAAGGGACATTTATAGACATAGAGGCGGTACACATAAGCAAAGAGTCACCTTAAACCTGACATTAAAGCAAAAACTAGCATTAGTATTTTGGAATATATCTTTAAAACTTTGCACACAGACAGATGTATGTTACAAAAATGGGTAACAAGTCATCTTTTCATTTAACATGTTATAAACATCTTATTCTAAAAATATATTTAATTCATAATTTTAATTGGTTTCATACTATTACATTCTTTGACTGTATCTAATCTTTTTCTTCAAAAATACAATTCATTTACTGCTGAAGGTATCTAGAATTTTCTATTGCAGATGCTCAGTCTGGTTAATGAGGGTTCAATGCCCAAATACACCCATCTTTCTACACTTTGGTCTTCTCAGGTTATGTTTCTAGATATGGAATTACTGGGTCTACATTTTTGCTAAACTTCTGATATGGATTACCAAAATGTCCTCCAGGAAAGTCCAATTTATAAATCTCACTTAGCAGGAAAGCTCTCACTGAACACACTCGTTTGGATTCTTGCTGCTTCAATTTACATTCCTTTGATAACTTGTGAACAAGAAATCGTCATAGATTTATTGGCCACTAGTATTCTTCACTTCTGAGTTTAACTGTCAAACAACAGTATGAGAACTACTGTGGTTTTCTTTAAAGATCACATGGAGTCACTCAAAATGGTCCCAAACTACATTATATTAAGAATTTTTTTAGATTCAAAAATGGCATTTTGGTGACAAAAGACATTTCTCAGATTTCTAGAGATTCCTACTGACACATGTAAAGGTGACATGGCCTGAAACATGCATACATCAAGAGCTGGATTACTGAATCCAACAACCAGTATCCTGGTTTAAAGTTTTTACTGACATAGTAATGCAAACATCCTCAGTGTCACATAGCAAAATGAAATTACAGTGATCTCACCTGTGTAATAGCAAATCAGATCAAGAAATGGAGTTTTGCTAACACCTGAGAAGCCTCCCACATGCTTAGTCCCCAAGAGTGCCTATTTCTGAACTTAAGTGGAATCACTTTTTTGCCCTCAACACTGTTTGTGATAGTCATTCTTTTGTGTAGCTGCCTATTCATTTTCATCACTATCTGGCATTTCAATAAATATATATACACTCTATGGAATACAGAGTATAAATTAGGCTGATCATGCTAATTCACCCATGCATTCCAACATTGATGGACTTTTGGATGTTTGGCTATTACAGATAATGCTGCCATGAATGTTCTTGCATTTTTTTTTGAGATGTATATCTGTTGGATGTGTCAAATACATATGTATGTGTGTATATGTAATACATGTTGGTGTGTATATTCATGTGTGGGCATACACGTGTAGGTATTATGTGTACATTAGTGTTTGGTTTATATAGCAATGTATGTGGTGCCATAAAACATGTTTTTATTGCTACATAATAAATTTCCTCAATTTAACAGCTTAAAACAACACCCATTCAAATTGGTCCCTGGTTGGAAGGTGTCATTCAGACTGAGTTCCTGTCTATAGTCGCTAGATGAAACCTGCTTTGCAGCTTATGCTTGCTGTTGGCTGAGTTGAGTTCCTTGCAGTTGTAGGCAATGTTTTCTCCTGGCTGTCACTGTTCTCAGTTCCTGGAGGCCTCCCATAGTCCCTGCCATGTGGGCCCTTCCTTCTTGAAGTCAGTAATGGTGAATTCGATCTTTTTCCATCTTTGAATCTGATTTCCCCCTGCTACTTGCAGAGAAAACATTCTACTTTTAAAGAGTTCATATGATTAGATGAGGTCCACCTGAATAATCTCTTCCTTAAGGTCAAATGATTTGTGACCTGAATTACAACTGCAAAATTCTTTTTGCCTGTAATGTAAATAACCACAGGCATGGGGCATAGCCTCTCATCATATTTACAGCCCTGGGGATTAGAGTGGGAAATCAGGGAGTACATTTTGGGCTTCTCTTCCCCAGAGTATATATTCTGTAGTGGGGAGAAACAACAGTGTGAGGGTGAAAGAATTCACCAGAGATGATGGAGAACAGAAAAGACTGATATATTGAAATACACCAAAAGAGAAGCAGTGGGTGAGACAGGAGAGGTCTGCGCACAAAGGACTTGAGGCTCTCTTGCACTGTTTTGCAGGCTTTCTAACTTAAGAGCCAGTTTGCACCAGTTATCTGCTGGGACTTTGGTCTCAGGAACTGGTCTCTGCTTCTGCATTCCTGCACCTGGGCTGGTTTTTCTGGTCATGGTTGGTGGTCAATCTTGTGGCCTTGTTCCAAGGCAACCTTATTTCCTTTATTCAAGCCTCCCAAATACATCTGTTGGGCAAGGAGTGAGGGCTCAGTTTCTAAACTTATTAAATGGTACCCCAACATATTCTACACTGGAACAGAATTGCTATGGCATAGGCAAATGGGATTCAAAGAAAGATTATGCCAAATTTTTTTCCGAAATAGTTACACTGTTGGCTAGAGTATAGATTGATGAGAGTTCTCATTATTCCCCACCCTTCACCAATGCTTAAATAGACCATTTTCCTGGTTGGTGCACAATGGTATCACATTGTGGCTTTAATTTGTACTTCCTGATGGCCTTTGAGTTTCAATGGCCATTTAATTTCATCTTTTTTTAAAGGAAAGGTTTGACATTCAGTCTTTTTTTTTTTTTTTAAAGATTTATTTATGCATACAAGAGCTGGGGTACAGGCAGAAACACAGTAGGCGAGAAGATTCACCAGAAACAAGAGTGGGGGGCAGAACAGACAGATCAACTGAAGTATACTGCTGAGGGGAGCAGCAGGCAAGGCAGAAAGAGGTCTGCTGTACCATGTGGGTCTGCTCCTTGGCCGGGGATCCAACTCAAACTGCTGTGCCATGGATTATTCACAGTTCAGCACTCAACCCGCTGCGCCACCAGGGAGGCCCTAATTTTAGCTTTTTCTGGAGTAACTGTCCAAGTGTCTTGTCCATCTTATCAGGAAAGGTTTTGATGTCCTCATAGGGTACATAACATTTAATGAGTTTTTATGTGACAGCTATTATTCTAAGAGTGTATTTTTAATGGTCTACTAATTTTCTACTAATCATGTCAACATTACCATTTTACAGGTGAGAATACTGAGGTACAGCTTAGGTAATTTACCTACTCGGGATAAATTACACAACAATTAAATGGCAGTGCTGGGTTTTAAACTCTGGCGGTTTGGCTCCAGCAACCAAGCTCTTAGCCACTACGTCCTACTGTATCTCCTTTTAAAGCTAAATTTAAAAGCCTGCTTCTAACTTAAGCTTTTACATTTGGTTTACAAATCTCATTCTATATATAAGTCCAACAAAGTTTACAGCCACTTTAAGGGAGACTTTGATTCACGGTTGATTCCATTTATAAACTTGGTTAATTAAATTCCTTTAAACATTTTAAACTGCAGTTATAAATTTACTATGTTCTATTTCCTTTCTAATTACTTCATTTGACTGATTTAATAAACAAAACCTCCCTGATACTTAACATTCTTACAAATCTAATAAATCAAACTTGAACAGGGCGAACCCTAAGTTCGCCTAAATGTTTTAACCCTGTATGTTAATTTTGTAAGATTTCCATTTAAGACCGCATGTCTAATGAAACAATCAGCAGTTCAAATTTTAAAGTAGGATCATGAAATGGAACCATTACTCCAAAAGTCCTCTTAAACATTACAAATGTAAGATGCCAAATATGCACAGATGCAATATACAATACCAACGCTACCAGTTAGATTTTCTTAAACATTTGCATTTGTAATTTTAGAGTCATGGGTTAAAACATGATTGCCCTCTTGAGGAAAAATTTCATCATCCTAAACTGGGCCTACCTTTCCCAGGCTTCTTTCCCACCTATTTGCTAGCTGAGGTTTCTTTAAAGGACAAGGGATAGTGACCATAATTACGTGTGCAATCCTGGTTTCCAGGCTAATGACACCTTTCTAGTGACTGTTGATGATCTTCAGAACTCAAGGAACTTGGATAGTCATGAAATCCTGGTTCTCCTGGGTTTGAGGTTACTAATTTTTAAGTCCTATACAGCCTGGTACCCGTTCCCAGGTAACTGCACACTTGATTGGTTTCGATGATCTGCCATTCCACTCCATTCTGATTTACTTTTTATTCTGTTAGGGTGCTACGACTTGTATGGATATTAATATAACAACTGATGGAATTCTGCACATCTTCCATGGCCCAATCTGATTGGAATGACAATGTCTACCAGTAACATTCGCGCACACAAACACAGCACTCACCCACACACCCCAAGACATTTCTTGATTCACCTAGTATCCTAGGCAAGCTATTGGTCAATTTTGAATATACCAGAGAATCATAAACTTATGCATTGATTTGCTTAGATAAGTTATAAGGGGGATAAATAAGAACATTTGCATAATTTAAATGGGAAGGTACTTGCCAAAGGAACCTAGGTGAGACTGAAGATTTGAAATGCAATTTCAAACTAGCTGGGGAATTGCAAATCAGCTGGCAGCACAATCCCCACCCCCAATCTGCCTGGAAAATATTTCCTTTCCATTGTAAGTAAGACTTTTAAAGACAATGTGAGGGATTCAGAAGTTCATGTTCTCTCTTCCAGACTTAAAGCTTAAGCCCCTTGTACTTGCATTATCATAAAGCCTTGGTAATTGCTTGAACATGTTAATTTATCCTGTAACTCCCTGGTTTTATCTGACTGTATTTAAAGGATTGAAGGGGTGACAGGGAATAGCTGGAGAGGGTTTGGTCTGTGAATGAGGAGAGTCAGTTCAGAGACTGATGTGTCAGGGACTCAAGTTTGCTTGGAGCAATGAAATGGACTGGCTCATTGCAGGGCTGGTATTGAATCTGCTCTGCTGTCCCCTCCTTCCTCCCCTGCGCCTCCAGAGCACACCTCGCTGCAGCTCTCCCTCCCTCCCCACCTTCTGCTCCCTCACTGACACTCCCTCAATCCAGAGATTGTAACCTTGCCAGAGTGGTAGATCGACACCTCCCACCCACCATCTCCCCCCCACCCCAAAATCTTATTACAGTAGCTACAATCAGAGCCAGGAGTGGTTTGAATGCAGGTATTGATAATCACAGCTGGGACTGCATAAGCAAAATAAAGCCAGCAAAATAAGCGCTAGTGGACAGAAACCATGGAAAGTCCATCGATTGTAGCTGTGGCTTCTTCCTGTCTAGCAAAATGAGCGCAGAAGTGCTGCACTCTGGGTAATTTCTAGCAAACAATGTGCTGTAGAGCGTTATTTGTAGGTCCTGAAAATCGAAGTGGAACCCCCAGCTCCCCGTAGAACAAGCTTCGTTAGTGTGGAACAAAGGGCTGCCTGGGGATAGAAGTTCCTGTTCTGCAGCGCTGTGGGGGTGGCGGGAATGGTGGCAGGTACAGCAGATGCTTGGGGAGGCTGTGCTGACCGGTGCCTGCCCCAGAGCGGACTCCAAGACAGAGGAACCAACATTTTTCTTAGGGTAGTCTGCCATTCAAGAAGTCAAAGGTGCTTGTCCTGACCCTACTTGTGTGACGACCTGCAGCTGTTCATGCCGGGCCCTCCGTTTCCCTCCTATGTCCACTGAGGGGTTCTTGTGAGGACCAAGGATGGCATCTATTTCATGTGCATTTTTAGGATTTGAGAGAGATGCTGGCATCAAGATGGGGCAGAAGCTTTATCAAGGTACAGAATGGATCCAGATGGCAGCCTCAGTAGAGGTAACTGCAGGAGAGTTTGAAGTTGTTACAGGGCTGGCTGAGGAGTATCCGGGGACCTCCAAACCGGCCTGCCTTAAATAACCTCTGCCATCTGCCGCATAAAAATAAAACATACTCTACTGCATAAGACCTTTAACGGAAAGGAACTTTAATACAATCAGTGTGCAATAAAGAGAAGGGTACAAATAAATACGAGTTTGAACATGAAACACCCAAAGTTAGCCATCCCCTTGTGCATAACTGTCCAGTCAAACAGGGTTGCCCAAAGCAGGGCCACTGAGGCCCAAAAGCTTGCCATTAAGTCTAAGGCACCTTCTGGTGGGGACCCATAGGAAAGGGGCAAAAGGGGCCAGATAAGTCTGGAAGGAAGAAAAATCAATCATGATACAGGCTGCCATTGTTAACCTCCTCATGTGTCTCTCCCCCATGTCTGTTTTGTGTCTCCATGTCCTGCAAGTCCTTGGTACAAGTTCAAGGCCAAGAAGTAAGCACAGCCCCTTCACATATGTCTCCTCCTTGTTCACATCCACTTCCTTCTTCCAGTCCTCTCCAGCTTCTCCTCCCTGCTCCACTCAGTTCCAGGGTATTTGGAACCTCCTTTTTTCCATGGGGACCACCCTATTGCAAAGTGACACAATGTATAGATGGAGTTAAGGGAGACCTGCAAGGAGGGTGAGCATGGCAGAGAGCAGTTTAATCCATGTGTAGGAGGACTAGAGGAGGAAGCAGGTTCCAGAACTTGGAGACTGATGCTGCTGTAACTAGGAGCTGTTACCTTTATTGGGAGGACTCTGCTAGTGGCACATAGCAGGAGAAAGTAGATGGGGATGGTGTCTATCATCCTGTCTCCCATTCTAGCCTCTGACTTCCTGGCAGAGACTTGCCTGGTCCAACCCAACTGGAAGCCAGAGGGCAAAGAAGCCATCAATGCAGAACTCCCAGGGCCCCTTCTCGGGACCAGGGCATCCACCCCGCGCCCAGTGAAGTGACAAGTCCTCTTCGCTTTCTGCAGGTGAGAAACCAACTCCGGATCCTTGTGTTACAGCAGATTCTTCATGATCCCTCTACAGAAAGAAAACCAGCCAAAGGCTTCAGCTGGGGGCAAAGAGAGAAATGTCTGCTATTGTGTTCTCCCCATTCCCTCCCTTTTCTACCATCCCACATCCAGTTGCTCAGAAACACAGGCCTCTAACAGAATCTTGATTTTTAAGAGGAAGAGGGGAAAGAGGAGGAGGGGGAGGAGCCAGGGGAGGAAGAGATCAGTGGAGGGGTAAGAAGGGGGAAGGGGAGAAAAATAACTAGAAGAAATCACACCCCAAACTCTTGGGTTGAATTAAATGAACCCAAAGGTGTGCCCCACAGTCAAGTTCCTTCACCCAAAGGCCACTGTAATTGATCACTCTCGGGGGTGGGGGGGCACCGGCAGGGTCAAGAAGTCTGATCCCTGCACCCTTCCTCCAGCAAAACTTTTAGTTCCAAAAAGTCCTGGGTACTGGATCTTCTGTTCAAACCATCAATAAAAATGCAGATCTTAAGCTTTTCTTCAAAAAGTTGAAGGCTTTGACAGTAGGGAGATATTCCCGCAGTTTAAGAATTAGCTGGGCCAAACAGAAACTGATCACTCCTGAGGAGCACATTTTCCCCAGCTCCTAGGCAGGAGTGAGAAAAATCTACAACTAAACCATGTCCTTTGGCGTCCTTAGGGCCAGTGAAGCATAGCAAGGAAACAGCCCACATGAATCAGCTCTAAGAGATAACCCCCTCCAAGGAAAAGATTTTTCTCCTACACACCTTACTCCCACCAATACCATCATCGGTGCTGTAAGAACACGAGTGCTGAAACTGTCAAAGAATTTGGTACAGATGCTTCTGCATAAAAGGGAGAGGAGCATCGCAGGGCAGTGAGCTGACTGGGTGCCATTCTTCCCCTCCCCGACTCACACCTGCCTTGGGCTACAGTCTCGAGAGCCATGAACTGGACTTCCTGATTGGGGGAGGTATCGGTAACTAGGGGGAGTTACGCGGCCATGCTTGGCGTACAGTTGAACACATGCAGGCTTGGGAGATCTTGCTTCAGCGCCCTGACTTACACCTTGGTACTGTTAGAAGGGGATTCAGAAAAGTCACCTGTATGTGGAGGAGACACCTGCAGAGAGCCTTGGAAAAGACTGGGAGAGAGACAGGACACTGGTGATGGCCGCCACCATCTTGATGTGGTACCTACTTTTGTACCAGCTCTGAGACGTGCCTATCTACCTTTCTGTTCCTTAGGTCTCTGGCAAGCTCTCAGGGTGCAGTGGTCCCACTTCAGGCCAAGCCTGTTCGCAGAAGTATTGACCCACAAGGGGATGGGCAATTTGGGTGGTTTTATTGGGAAATGAATATCCTTTATTCTCTATGTACACTAATTCTACTAAAGATCTTTTACACTAAGTATATACTTCCTTTGCCTCTGTGTGCATGGATGGCTTAATCCTCTTCAGAGCTTGCACCCCTTGCTAGTTTGGGGTCCCTGGGTGCCACTCCGCTGCATGCAAACAAACCCTTTCATTTATCCAATATACACTACACAAGTACCTACTCGGGGCAAGTCCTGCACCAGGCCCAGGGAGACAAAGAAGAAAATGTAGAACTTGTCCTCAAAGCTTTTCTTTTTGAACCCTCAAGGTATTTCTTAAACTAAATTAGCTTCTATATTAATACATGTGTATTAATCCTCCTCAGTGAGTCCATCATAACAGCAATCAGGAAGGTATTTATGTAGCTTAAGATATGACCCAGCACCTGCGAAAGAAGTACAACAAAACAAGCAGGACAGAAGGGGTTCACTGTGGGGGCTTTGGGAGGAGACTCTGCCTATCATTCCCCTTCCCACTTCTCCACATGCATGTTTTCAGCATGGAGAAGGGTATGTGGTCTAGTGGATTAAAAACTTGTGTTTTTTTTTTTCCAAATAAGTAGTAGCACTTCTACCTAGAGAAGGTTGGCAGCTCAAGTTTGAGGTCACCATTGCTCTGGCAGGGTCACTGGTTTCCGCTGGAGGTCGAGTCTCCAATCTCCATCACTGGATTGAACAGTTCTCACCTTGGCAGGTGAGAGGGTCTATAGACTCTGCTAGGATGAGCATTTTGGAGCCAAAACTTGAATTATGACTCTACCAACAGGCTAGTCTACTTCTGATCCACTTCTCAGTGAGTCTGGAGCAAGTATAAAGAAAATGACACAGGGCCAGAGGTGTTCTGATTCCCTAGTCACGAACTTAGTGAGGCAGGAAAATGGCCGCCTCCCTAGTCCCGCCCTCACCCCACTTGGCATTTTCCATGAATTCTCTACTACTGAGTCGCCTTCAGGAGTAATTAGAGCATGACTTGGGATCACATAGACTAGAGTTTGAGAAGCTGAAGACGCTGCTTAATCTTTTATAAGTATAGCTGGCTTCTCTTTTCATGGCAAATAGTTATAGCAATAAATGGAACTGTTGGGAGGGGTCAGTCATTCTGCAGATACTTTCCAGCTCTCACTATGTTTTAGGGCCTGTGGTCTAGCACTAACATCACACATTCCTGCTTTTATCCAGCTTATATTCTATAGGGATGCATGAGATCGCCATGCAAGGGCCTCAGCATGGTGACTGAAACATAACCAGAGGGATTCTTCTAACAGAAGGTAGATGTCCACCATGTCCCAGGAGCCTCAAACACCACTGGGGTCCAGGTAGGGACCACAGAGGAAGGCCTACTTAAGCCCACCTTGAGCCGCCTTGTCCAATCAGAGTACCAGGCAGCTTCCCTCTTCTGCACCCTCAGGGGAGTTAATTTTTTTTTCTTTTTTAAATCCCATAACCTCCTTAATGGGAAGGTAAACCTGTCCCGTGGCTGCTTCTGCTGTGCATTCGGGGCATCTGCTAAATTGGGTCAGAAACTCTTGAAAGTGGAAAAATACCCAGCGCTATTGTCAGACTCAGTGCGTGCGCCTCCCCCACACGCTGGTGGGTGCAGGTGAGAGAGGGAGGGAGAGGTTTGTTCCAAACACCTCCTTTCTGCCAGGCAAAATGGGGAAACGTGAATAAACAATACATGCCTTGAACAGCAATGAAGGGAACTGATGAACCTGTTTTTGCCTGAGGCCCCATATTCTCCTGGCCAAAGATTTCCAGGAAAATCAAACCTGCTTGATTTCCAGCTTCCCTGGAAAAGAAGCCAGCCAGTGGAAGTGGGCAGAGGTATCCTGCCCTCGGTCACTGGGCAATAATCAAGGTCAGCACCAAGAAGAGGGTGTCAAGTGAGCCTGGCTGTATTTATGAGCAAACACGCAGAAGAGCCAGCAGCAATCGACCCTGCGGTTTGTAGCGCTCAGCGACTCTGGCAGGTGGGAAGAGGGTCCAGACAATGAAAAGGACCTAGGAAAGGGGAAACCCTCAGACCACTGGCCTCCCCTCGGGTTACTCCAAAGACCTCCGGCGTCTTTGCGTGGTTTGAGCTTAAATGTTTTCTTTAATATATTAGTTTATGAGCGTTTCATTGATTATCATAAGATAAATGATGTCATTTTGAAAAACATTTTCTCTTTCATCATTTTAAATAAAAGGGATGATACATCAAATGGCAAAAACTCTCCTTAGGTTTGGGTTCTTTCTGGGCCCATATATTTTACAAGATAGATTTTTCAACTCACTGGAAAGAGACCCAGAATGGGAAAGAAAAATGTGAAGGTTCCCGCTGCTCTTCTTGCCAATTTCCTTGAAGTTGAAAATCCATCTTGCCTGGCCTGATGCAGGCTAATTGCCAAATTGGGTTGCTGTCTCCTCGCTTTCCTACTTATTTAGCTTCTTGGATGGTCTCCAGGCCTGACTCAAAAAAAAAGGCCAGGAAGGGGTTGAAGTAGGTCTTTTTCCTGGGCTGAGTCAGAGGTGCCCAGGACTGTGATAGCTGTGTCCAGGCAACCATTTGCTCCCAGCAATAAACCCTCTGTCTGCCATCAGGATGGGGAGCTCCCCTTGGTGGTCCACTTGGCCAGCTGCCCACCTGACTTCCCCATCCACCATTCACCAGTCCCATGTGGAGATTCATGGCCACACCTCAGCCTGTGGGGTGGAGAAGGGAGGACACCAACCTTTCCTCAGGGGCCTTGAAGTACAATTTCGTATGTGAGTCATTTCCTAAATGCCTGTCAGCTGTTCTGACTTCTATTCTGATATGCAAAAAGCCCTCAAAGACATGGACTTCTGCTCCTACCAGCTCTTTGTGCCCATCACTCAGCACTGGGCACAGCCCCTGAGCTGGAGGTGTGGTCAGTCAGAGGCCGGATTCAGGAGCACGAAGCCTGGGTGTGAGCTCAGGTCCACCCAGACCGGCCACTGAGTGTCTATCTGACTGCATAAGAGCTGTGATGAGGAACAAATAGAGCCACGAATTTTTAGCCACTGGTTTTAGAAAACAGGACTTGGGTCGACTGACCAGAAACCACCCTCAGGGGGCCCCAGGGGTACAGGAAGAGCCCCCAGGTGGGAGACCCAGTTCCTCCTGAGAGTCACCTGCCGTTCTCACATGCACTCGGGTCCCCTGCTTCTTTGGGTGCAGACTCCTCACACCTCTGGACTAGGGCACCTTGTCTCCTCAGTCCCTCACCTGGCCCTCTCCTCTCCCCTCCCCACCAGCAGAGTGCTCCACTAGGCTCTGTCCAAGCAAAAGCACACTCCGCCCCCCTGCTGGGATGTTTTGAGCCCTTATTCAATCTTGGCTTAAGATTTAACTTTCTCTGGAGTTTTTACCTTGTTCTGCAAGTAGGTTGGGCAATCCTTGGGGGCAGGGACTGTGACTAATTCATCTTTGTATCCCCTGGCAGATAGTAGGTGTCCAGTCAATGGGCACTGAGTGGTCAATATGAAAATCATTGTCGCTCCAGAACTTCGTTCCCAACCCATAAACAAAGCACAGAAAATAGTCTCATTCGTTGACCTTGAGAGCTCTCGTGCACTACAATTCCAGACCTGCAAAAGGACCCTGTGCCTCGAGGACCCCACCGCCCCAATGCCTGAAACCGGTCTTAATCATGACTCACTAGTAGCATGGCATGTTATACAGATACTTATTTTTCTTCTTTAAAAAAGATCTATTTATTTATGCATACAAGAGCTGGGGTACAGGCCAGAGTCGCAGGAGGTGAGAGGATTCACCAGACAGAGTGGGGAGCAGAACAGGCAGATGGACCGAAACACACTGCTGAGGGCAGCAGCAGGAGAGGTCTACTATGCCATGTGGGTCCCCTCCCTGAACTCGTGCTGTAGTGGCTGCGGCTTGCTTCATAGTGCATTGCTTAACCCACTGCACCACCAGGGAGGCCCTAGACTTATTTTTCTATCACCCTTTCTCTCCCTGGCTCATCCCCCCTTTTCTCTTCCCCACCCCACCCTTGTATCCACATAGTAGTTCACTCCAAATTGTAGCTTAGTAATAATTGCAAACATTTATCAAGTACCTGCTGTATGCTCAGCACGGCTCATACTTCCCACGTGCTGTCCCCCAACCCTGACCTCCACCCTTTGAGTAGAGCTGGATTTTACTTCCCACTTCAAGGACATTGAAAATAGCTGTGACATCAGGGACATGTGACTTGACCTCTCTTGGTCTGTATGGGGCCGGGAGGGTGGAGCACACTCATTGCAGACCCACGTGGTCCCAGCAGAGCACACGAGGCTGGAGGCCATGGTGCCCTGTGCCTTGTGACACTCGGGAACAATCGGCCACACCAGGAGGGGTGAGTGACAGGACACGCGAGGTTGTGGGCAACTCACTATTGACCAGCAGACCAGACATAGCAGCCACTCCCTCATTCAGTGAGTGTGTACTGAGGGTCCACCCTATTCCACCATATGTGTTCTAGGACCTGGCAGTGAAAAACAAGCAACACTTGGCCTTGAGGAGCTCAATGCCTAGTGAGAAAACAGACTCTGACCCACAATCAGAGTCCAGCAGGAGAGGGAGCATTTCTGATGCAGGAGCTTAGGAGAGGAAGAAACCCACCGTGCACAGAGGCGGCTCCCGAAGCCTATTCTCACATTCATATTTTCAAGTACATTTACATTTGGCACCTGTACCTCTTCCCACTTGCACACTCTATTCCACAGACAGATTCTACCTGCTCTCAGGGAGAAGGAAGATTAACTGACAGCTCAGCTGAGAAGTTCTGGGAGCTGCCTGAGAGAGACAGCAGCGCTGAGCCCTAAAGAGGAGTGGGAGGTAGAAAAAGGTGAAAGCAGGGAGGAAAGACAGAACATGGAGTACTTGAGACCTTATCTCTGACTCTGGATCTCTCAGACATCTATTATCTGGGCATTTCTGGAAACAAAATCACCAAATACATTAAATCAACATACATATACACATAAACATGTACATTGGTTGTGTACATATGTACATCTGATAAGTATACACATATCAGAGCTTCCTACTTCCCCTGTAAGCTCAGTGCCCTCTTACCCTGTCCTCTGTTTACACATCCCCAAACAGTCCAAACCCCAATCAGACATAGTTTGGGATATTTTCTGGCTTTCAGCCATCTGGAACCCTTGGGCAATCTTGCCTAGTCCCTTACCTAAGAAGCCACTATGGGAGAAGTTCATTCAACATAGCCAAGTTCAAGATGATGGAGGACAGAATGAATCGATGAAAACATTCATATATATTTGATGACCAAGAACCTTGAATGAATGAATAAATGAACCTTTATTGAGGCCCTCTTATGCATCAGGTCCAGCGCCAGAAATGTTTAAGGGAATTACTTAAATCCTCACATTAACTATATGAGGTAAGGATTATTATCTTCATTTAGATGACAAATACTCTGAGGTCAAAGTGGATAAGTGACTTTCCCATGATAACATAAAAATGCTAGTAAGTGGCCACAGTGGAAGTTAGTGGAATCCCCATTGTCCCACAGCTGCTCACTCAAACCATGTGCTCTGCCTGACAGCAGGAGAAGCCACCTATACTTGAAGTGCTCACTGATGGGTGGAGGGGGACAGTACACCCTGCAGATGCCACAGGTGTGAAGAGCAAGACACCATCCCTTGGGCGTCTATGATGACGTATGTCACAGGCTCTCTGTGGGGAAGTCCCCTGCCCAGGGTCTACACAAATGCCACATGCACAAAGATCAAAGATCAGGAGTGTGGTGGCTTCCTAATGAGTGCCTAGCTGGCCTGCTGCGGGTCTAAGCAGATAGATCAATGGAGGGGCAAAAAAGAAAGCACAGAAAAGGCCCAGGTGTAAGAAGAATTCATTCTATGATAATGGCAGCATTTCAAGTTAGTGGGCAAAGGGTGACTTAGTCAAACAGTTTGGGGACAATGCACTAGACATTTGCTAAAAAGAAGCTGTGTTTTCAAGTTCGATCCCTGATGCCAGCCAGGGAGGGAACCCACATGGCATAGCAGACCTCTCCCCTCAGCAGTGTGTTTCAGTCAGTCTGCCTGTTCTGCTCCCCACTCTGTCTGGTGAATCCTCACTCTGGCCTGTACCCCAGCTCTTGAATGTATGAATAAATCTTTAAAAAAAAAAAAGCTTGAGTTGGACCCCTGCCACCAGCCAGGGAGGGGGACCCACGTGGCGCAGCAGACCTCTCCTGCCTCGCCAGCCCACTGCAGCCCTCGGCGGTGTGTTTTGGTCAGTCTGCCTGTTCTGCTCCCCACTCTGTCTGAATACTCTCACCTCCTGCGACTCTGGCCTGTACCCCAGCTCTTATATGCATAAATAAATCTTTAAATTTTTTTAAAAATTGGCATAGGATATGAATGGCATAATTCCCAAATAAGAAAAGGAAATAGCCTATAAAAATGTTAAACTCACTAAGTACTATAAAGACAATTTAAAATTTTAAATTGGAAAAGTGTCATTGATAGTATTCTTCTTGATAGTAAGGATATTTACAGGGTCCCCAAATCAGAAAAACAGAATGTAATGAGCAGCCTTCCTCCCACTCTGTCCCCTATCAGCCTAGGACAGAACACAACCCCAAACAGGCAATCATTGCATAGCCTTCCAGAGCTTCTTTATACATACAAGCAAACGCCACTGTGCACTATTTATTTTCCTTGCTCTAAAACAAAATATACCATATATACAATTTCACATCTTTTCTCCTTTTAACAATATCTACTAAACAACTTTTCATATGGGTCTATTAAGAGTTTATTTATCACTACATAGTTTTACATTGTGTAAATATACAATGATTTATTTAGATGGCTTCCGATCACTTACTCTTACAAACAAGGCTACAATGAATAACCTTGATTGTACGTCATTTCTCAAATATGCTAGGGCATCGGTAGAATGAATTCCAAGAAGTGAAGTTACAGGGACCAAGGATATATGCATTTTTAATTCTGAAAAATGTTGCCAAATTGCCTTCTACAGAGGTTTTTTTTTAATCAATTTACACACTACCCGAAATGTATGAGAGTGCCTGTCTCTCTACAGTCCCGCCAACAGAGTGTTATCAAGTTTCTGGAACTTACCAAAAGGATGAATAAAAAGTGGTATCGGGATAATTTAAACTTGCATTTTTTCCTGTTATAAGTAAGCCTGGGCACCTTTCCATATATTAACCATTTTTATTTCCTTTTCTGTGAAAGATATATTTACGTTGTTCAAATTCTTCCAATTTCCCTTTAAAGGATAATAGGGAACATAAGAGCACAAATACCCAGACCTAGACTAAAATAAATAGGGGTAAGAATTTATAACTCTTTTTTTTCAGGAGTCATTTGGAAATATATATTCAAATCATTAAAATTTGGATACTTTTGACTCAAACTTCAGTTATATAAAATTATCATAAAAAAACAAAGGTATGTATGTTAAGGATATTTGTGTCAAAAAACTAGACTATACCTCTCCGGATTCTCTTAGGTGCTCCCTTACGGTTTTCTCTGTACTTTTACTTTTTCCTTTAACTTGGCTCTTCTAATGCCTGTCAATGTCAACTACTAATCACTGCCTTAAATTGGCCACCCCAATATGGCAGTCCAATAGCCAAGATAATCTGCGTCAGCTAATAGTGTTACATCAGGTGCAGTGCTGGCAACTTAAATGAGCCGGCTTCTCGAATTTCCAATTCCAAACTGGAGGGAGGATATTATCTCAGGAGGACTCTAGGGACAACAGTTAGTCTAGAATCTTGCAGTATTTTAGTGATGTTTGAAGAAGAGACACTTCTATCTAGCAGCCTGAGAATGGAGCAGCACCCTGGCAGCTAAAATTCTGAAGCATCAGAAGCATGTATCCCTTTATGGCTTCCATCTAAGTACCTGCCAGGCCCCCAAAAAATAAAGAAAGCAAGACTGGTCCAATAGGCTATAACCAATATTTATCATAATAGTCGTTTCTTCAATTGGTTGGCCTTTCAAACAAAAGCTTATCAAACGAAGATGCAATTCCTTTGATTTAATGGTTGAGCCAGCAACCACTTCTTGTGAAGAGGAAAAGAAAACATACTTGTGTAGCAAACATACGTTCTGATGTTCTGAACACATTGTGAAACTGCAAAACCCCATGCTAGGTGGGTTTTGTGAATGCCAGGGAAGGTTTGCATAACCCTTTTGCTGGAAGGAAAGGGGACACTGGTAAGTTAAGGATTTTCCTATCAGTTTCTCCTATTCCCAGGGGATAGCTCTAAAAGTTATTTCAAAACTAAAAGACTTGGGTAAGTGACTTGATGTAGTAGATGAAGCAAGAGAGAAATCCTCTCTGGGAACTTGAGTAGGACATGTTAACATGGTATGATCCAGAGTGCAGAGAAGTACAGAGGCAGAAATCAATACAATGGGTTCAGTCTGAATCATGTTGATCTTGATTATATAGTATCAAAAGATTCTATAGGTCTGGAGATCTGAAGTGAAACTGGCATTGGAATTTCAGCTATGGTATATTTTACTTGAGTTCCCTGAGAAGGAGAACCTGAGGTACAGACTTGGGTGAGGTATAGTTTATTTGGAAGGTGATGCTATGGAGTACAGTAAGAGGAGAAAATGAGACAGAATGGAGGAAACTGAATGCAGCATGTTCTGTTGAGTTGCTTCTCCCAGTGGGCAGCCAGAGCTCAACCTCACTGGAGACCCTGAGGAGCCATATAGAATTACATAGTTACCACTTCAGAACTAATGCTCCCAAGACGAGACGCTGAGAGCATTTATCATTTACTTATGTGTCACACTGGTTGAAGGTGGGACCCAGGGAGTGTTAACTCTTCCATATGTCTTTCACTCAAACTGGATCTTCCACAGCTTCAGAAAAACCCCTGAGCAGGAAAGTGGAGGGACCCCCAGTGCATCACTGTGTCTGCTTGTGCTCAGCACAGTTGCATGAAAATCCAGTGGGTTGAGGAGATGTGGTGCATTGGAGAATGAAGCTGCTGCTACAGGAATCAAGAGGATCTGGGTCACATTGAACATCATGGGAAAAAATACAAGATTGCTGAGACTATAAAGAAGAGGCACAAGGACAGAACCTGGAGACCCAGAAAATAGGACAAAGCAGAATCAGAGGCAGGGTAGCCAGGATGTTATGACATCAACCAAAGCATCCATGATTATCAAGGAGAAAAGGCCAACAGCACCAAACTCCACAGCATCAGAATTCAAATGGACTGAGGTCATTGCTGGTGTTGGTGAAAAGAATGTAAATAACAGCTTTGTTCCCTTTGGGGAAAACAGATATGATTTGATTAAAGGGAGGTAGTGAGAGAAGACATGCTTTGAAGAGCTTTGATTTTTAAAGGGAAAGAGAACTATATTGGTAGTTAGGAAGATGGAGTAGCAGTAGTGATATCTTGGTAAATGTTAACCAATTCTCAGGACACAAAAAATCAGCCCTAATTTGTAACATTTGTCCATAGTGTAACTAGTCCCACCATTGTGATTTCAAGGTACTAAGTTACACCCAGTCTCTTGCAAATTTCTGAAATGTTAACAATACGCTCTAGGAGCAGGCAGGAGTTAGCTCCAGCACATGGCTGGATGGGAGATGAAGGACTGTGTTTGTTAATCATGTTAATAGGGGAAAAAATTAACTGATGGGACCAAGCCAATGCAGAGGGAGAGATGGGAGACCCAGGAGCAAAGTTACATGGAAAAATCTTGGAGCCAAGTTCAGAAGGAAGTTGAAGGGAATGGAGTAAAAAGCACTATGACTAGTTGACTTATAATAGAAATATGACTAAGGTCCATGGAAAGGCACTGAGCAAGGGAAGTGTATGCCTTCGGGTAAGGGAGGATGATTGCATTTTTAACAGATGGCATCCTCTGCTGACAGTCATAGCAGAAGATGGAAGTTGGGAGCTTTTAGGGCTTTTAGGAAGCCACAGGCTGGTAAGTACCAGCTCCATAGTTCAGTTTCCAGAAGAGCTGAGGCAAATGACTTAACCTCTCAAATATTAATTTCCTCAACAATAAAGTTGAAAAAAATTCTCCAACAGATTTTCATAAGGGTTAAAGTGGCGAGTAGGTGATAATGACTATGTGAAAATAACAGCTGGAGTTGTGAAGCACTTCAGCTCTTGTGACAGACTTCATGACATCGCTCTAATCCTCACAGTAACCCCAGGAGGTAAATTCTGGTACATCCCAATTTAATAGGTGAGAGAATGGCCTCAAAGAGGTCAAGTACATGCAGAATAAGTAAGTACTAGTAGTCAGAATTTGAACTTGAGTAATCAGAACTTAACCTCTACACAAAACTACCTCCCACCGTATTTGGCACCAGGAAGCCAGCTGATGACAAATGTCCCCCTTCTTGAGGACAATGCAGGGTTTTGAAGAATTAACAAGTGGCCACGGAATGGCATTTGAAATAGAGATGAGTGAAAGAATCACTTCACAATATCTACAAGTGAGCTCAGAAATCATAGGCCATTCATCCTGCCAAGCAGCACAGTCCATAAATGAATCTGATGTCCCCTTCTTCCCTGTGAGTCCTCTGCTAGATAGGGCTCTACCTATAAGGTTGAGTGGAGGAACAGCAAAGGTTTACGTGGAAACCTAGTCTATGCTCAGGTTATCAGATAACCTGAGCACTGAGCAGTAACTGTACCCAAGCCAATGTGGCCAACATGTATTTCCAAAGAACCAATGGTTCCAGTGCCTTTCACCATCATTCCCAGACAAAATAATACTTGCCTGCCCTGGAAAATTGAAGTTCAAATGCTGAACATAAATGGCTATTACTGGGGGCTAGAGAAATAGAAATAGGCAGGTGTCCAGAACCTAGCCACTGACTGCTTATCTCCCAAGTCAGTGGGAATTTTGATAAAATGGCCCAATTATTTAGCTACTCTGGGCAGCTCTTATAAAGTGAGAGATCAAAGCAAGAGAGACCCACAACAACATAGAATATATGGTTTTCCTTGAGAAAGCACATGAGAAAAGTAGGAAGGGAACTCAGTTCCCTGACTTTCTAGGCAGTTGTATGTAAGTGGTATGAAGTGGGTGTTTCAGTTACTGCTCAGTGCTCAGGTTATCTGGTAAAGCAATATATATATATATATATATTACAGCTCGGGTAGCTGGTAAACCAAGCAGTGTTTCACCAAAAGAACAGCTGTCTGGAAAAATCACCAGAGGCCACAGTTGTGCCTCCTGAGGACAACACTTCCCTGGCCCATGTTCCCGGGGAGGGGCATGGTTTCCAGGCCAGAGGACATCAAGTGGTGGGAGTCATCTCTCATCTCCTGTAACAAAGAGATTGCAGGCAGGCCCGGCAGTTGTGAGTATGACAAACTGTCTCATATTTTTTAATGAAAAAATGATACTTCATCTCTCTAATGACAGAGAACTCTGAGGTGACTTACAGTAATATATGCCTTTTTTAATACATGGCTCGTCATTTCAGACCAATGGCAGGCAGTATGAGGGATGGGGCAACAGACAAAAGGTTAATAGAGCATCAGGCCTTTTTTAATTGAAAAAGTGACTGAGGGACCCCACAGCTGACCGAGCGGTAATAGTATTACAGACTGTACACACGTTCCGGAGACTTACTGTCCATCTGGGGGTAGAGCGAGGCACAGAAAACCACGTCACTCAGCTGCCACATGAATGCAGTATGTCCCCAAGGGGCTAATAGGCAGGATGCAGTATTTTTCAAAAAAGGTATATATTTTTAAGAAGACACTTCTCTTTTTGATAACTTGCTGTTTCCTCTAAGATATCGATATACTATGTGAGTTAATCCTTTATCAACATGTCTGAGTCAATTTAGTCAGATTTTCTGAGACCAGTTCTCATATTGGACAATTATATTTTCTCCAGCGATAGGGAAAAAAGGTATTTTAACTTCAAAGTGCACTTTCTGAAAGGACTCGATGTGAAACAGCAATGCAGCATTTTGGAAGGGCCATGGGTATAAAACCAGAGCCCCGATGGGAGGAGCCTCAAGGGTGACAGTGACATATGTGCACCTCTCCTGAGTCTTCACCTGTGTTGTTGACATGGGAGTTTCAGACTCTCCCACAGCCACTTGAAACCGGTAGCCTTTTGGGTCCTGTGCTATGTCAGGGTGAGCCCAGGAGTAGGTGGGCGAATGACTCAGCCCATGGTAAGTAGAGGCTCTCACGGCACCTTGAGCTCCCAAGCGTTTCACAGCCAAGCACAAGTAGTCTGCTCCGGGACAGACAAGGTAAGCTGACCTGGCAATGGCCAGGTGAGCCCTGGAGCTGACAATGACACACAGGGGAGCCTGCCACAAAAGCGCCCCAACTCAGAAGGTGGTGCTCCCTGCAGGTCCACCCTGCCTCCTCACACCCCCCAGCTGATACCCTAAACTAAACCCAGGTGAAGAGAAATGGAGGGACTAAGATGACAAACATCAGGCATCGCCCCCTCCACACAAAGCCCAGGCTGAGGCATCGCTGCCGTTGCTGCGAGAGTGAAGAGGCAGTGGTCTTTGCAGCAGGCTAACACCCCATCGCTTTGACCCTTCTGGGTCTCTACAAATGCAGTTTTCCAAAGGCGTGGTTTTCTGCGTCCCGTTGGCAGAATGTGTGTTCTCAGCAGTTCCCTTGCCCATGAACAGATTTCCAAGGTAATCTGCTTCCTCGAAGCCAGAGAGAATTTACTTACATTCATGATAACTGCGAATTTGCCCACTAAATACCAGTCTGGAAAGGACTTTGGGGGTTCGCTGGTTCTGGAGGTGACATGCCCCCTAGCAACTGCCATTGCCTCACACATAGTCTGGTGACAAGGCTCCTGTGCAAAGTCTACCAGGTCTCTTGATATGGATGCTCTGTGGCCACCTGAACTTTTATTTACTAGAAACACTCATGTTCAAAGACAAAATAGAACCAGTTTGCCTTTCTATCCCAAAATAATGGGGCTTTTCAACGTGTCTTTAGGCTTTGAGTATCACCACAAGGTGTTTAAACTCTGAGAAGTCACAGCCCCACCTTCTGTCCCCTGAAGCCACGACTGTCTGGGACAAGAAGCTGGAGTCGAGGGTTTGACATCTGCATTCAGGGGCCAGGTGATGGGGAAGTTATTGGGGCAAATTGAAATGCACACGCATGAGAGCTCTCCCTGGAGAACTGTGACAGCATCTTCACGTCCTGCTGAGGGATGGACGGCTCCCAGCTCGCTGTAGTTGCTCCGGGGATCTCCAAGAAATGATATGTTCATGGGCCCAATCGAAAACATAAAAATAATAAATGAAACTAATAATGCAAAAAGGGTTCGGGAAATAAGTAGTCCCTTCTGACAGGAGCTGAGCTGGAAGCCTTGGGGAAAGAAGGCTGGAATATTAAATGAAAGATGTAAATTGTAAAAATTGGAGCTGTAAATTCTCCTTTGGGCTCAGCTCCCTCTTCTTCCAAAGAGCTAGTCTGCAGGTTGGGCTAAGGAAGGCAGGTCTTCCCCTCCCCCAAAAGGCTGCTCAGTGGCAGGCAGGTGTGGGGAGGCGAGATGAGTGGGTGTTAAATAGAACGTGCTGATTTTGTGGGGGCTGCAGGGGCTGGTGTCATGCAGGGAAGCCCCTCCTTGTGAAGCCTTTCCTTTCTCAGCAGAAGCCCCCGCCCCCTGAGGTGGCCAACCAAAGATGCCATGCACTCAAGTGGGAAATCTTGATAAGGATGGACAGAAAAACCTAATGAGGCACACCTGCTCGAATTTGATTGCAATAAGTTTTTCCCAGTGAGTGCAAGGCAGGGGGAGGGAAACGTGATGATGTTGGGTCTGTTTTGCTCTAAAAAGAACAAAAAGAGGGCGGGTAGCAGGGCCCCCCTGTAAAGAGAGGAGGCTGTTCTTGCCATGGTCTCTGTCGAGGACTTTCTGGTCTTGGTCAGGGTGCTAACCATGCCAGAGGCTGATCATTTCAATGCAAAGCTCACTGGGCATTCTCAGACATCCTCCAAGCTGCAGCCATCTGGAGAAGCCAAATCTTGCCAACTCCCATCCTGTCTCCGGGCAACTCGGCCACCCCACCCACCGGCCTCTGTGCCCAGCCCAATCCCTCCCCCTCCCTGCCCTTTCCCATGCTACTGAGATGGAAAAGGTGTGGGGTCCACAGCACCCCACCCCGTCACCTGGTCCCTGAGTCCTGTTCCCCACCCCTTGATCTAAGACAAGAGCAACCAGGGACAGGGGAACAACTACACTCTCCTGGCCACTTCCCTGGGGCCCATCTCCCTCCAAAGTGAACCTCCATGGCATGTGGGGTACAGTCCTGCTTTCCCGCCCTTTCGTTTCAGGCACTGGAGCTACCATGGCAGGAGGCGGAGGGGAGGACTTTCTGGGACCAAAAGCACAGAGCACCAGGGGGTGGGAGTGGGGCGGGGCGGAGACAGGGTCCCTGCCTGCGGAGGTCTCCGTGCAGAGATCTTAGCACAGGGAAGGGACATCCCTGAGCTGCATCCCCACTTGCAAAGGAGGGAGACTTGGCCGAGCAGCAGCGGTGATGGCAGAGCTGCAGCCCCAGCTCCCGCCTCCGTTCTGCCTGCCAAGCTGCGAGGCTGCACAGCACGAGGAAGCAGCTCTGAAAACACTTTCTTCACATGTGGGATATAAGAAACAAAACAGGGCAGGCGAACTAAACCAAAACAAGCCCTGGAAATCTGAAGCTACCAGAGGTGGGGGTGGGGAGTAAAGGGGAGGCACCCAATGGACTGGGAGGGAGGGCCATGGGGCTAGGGGTACCTGGGTGGTAGGTGAGGAAGCGTGAGCCTAGGGCCCTAGATCATAGAGTTGTAAACCAATATTACCTTAGTAAAAGTAATACAATAAAAGATTTGTTAAAATAGATTAGTTAATTAAATGCTTTCTTCAGGGCTTTGGTTGCTATGGCGACTTCCTTAGCCTGTACCTCCTCTGCGCCCTCCAGGCACAAACACAGCCTGTGAATCCTCACCTACCGGCAGGTAGAGGTCGCAGGCTGCTTGGGACAAACCACCCATCTTACTTAGCATCTGGGCTGCTGTGACAAAGTATCGCACACTGGGGGCTGGAAACAGCTGCAGTTTATTCCTCACAGGCTGGGAGTATGAGATGAAGGTATCAGCAGGACCAAGTTCCTTCTGAGACCAGATCGAACCCTTCCTGTCTCTCCTGGTGTCTGGCGGTGGCCCCCAACCCCTGTGTTCCTTGGCTCATAGTACAACACTGTGGCCTCTGGCTTGTCACAGGGTCTTGTCCCTGCACATCTGGCTCTCTGTCCAAATTTCCATGTTCCTATATGGACACTGGTCACACTGAACTAAGGATCCTCCCTACTCTGGCAGGATCTCATTTCTCCTCCACTAATAACATCTGCAGTGACTCTATTTCCAAAGAAGTCACATTCTGAGGTTATGGGGGCTAGGACTTCAACATATCTTTTTGAGGAACACAGTTCAAGACGTAGCACCTGACCATGACAATAAGCTTGCCAAGGGACACCCGAGGAAGCTTCCAGAACTGTTGTGCTACAAAAGATACCATTTACAGAAAGAAAAGGGCACGCCCCCTCCTCTACCATGACCACCAGGGTGCAGAGGTACCGCATCAATACTTATTGAATGTCCTTTTCCACTCTCCTGATGTCTTCACCCCAACATCACTGTACCTGTTTTTGAAAGCAGAGAACTGCCAGAGCTGCTTCTCACTGGGTGCAGCTTACTTTATCAAATCCCCACTCACTTTCTCCAGTGTCGTCTGGCCTCTCTCAAAGACCCTGTGCTAGGCAACATGGAGCTGCAGAATTCTACCTATGCTTACCTGAAATAATGCTATGAAGACAAAACAAGAAAATGGTTGACCTTGGCCATGCTGAGGTTCCTATCTCCTCCCCGGAAGCAAAGCTGACATCTAGCAGAGGTGTGTATGTCAATCGTGGAGCCGAGAGCAAAAAGCAGGCTTGTTAGTCAGCACACAAACCTAGTCACCTGCCCATGAAATTCTTCTCAGTGTCTGTGCCAAAAGGGTGGCCACTAGCCACGTGGGGAACTTTTGATTTAACACTGAATTAATTAAAATTAAATTATAAATTCAGTGCTTCACTCACACCAGCCACGTTTCAAGCACTCAATAACATATTTAGCTACCCAAGTGGATAGCACAGATATAGATTTCCATCACTGCGGAGAGTCCTATTGGAAAGCAATAGTCGATGCACTAATTCAAGTAAGGGGGCAAAAAAGCTCATTTGTAAGAACAAAATGGTTTCCATAAGTGAACAGATGAGGAATGTGAAAAGGAAGTGAAGCTAGCTCTGCAGTGAAAAGTCTAGGTTGGATGGAAGAAACGATCCAGAGTGACAAATGGAAATCATGGGCTGGGCATTGGGAAGGTCCTGCCCACACCCCTTGCAAATGTCACCTCCATGGTGTAGCTGTGGTGCCTTGCAAGAAGGGGTGAGTGACACGGGAGAGGGCATCTCTGGCTGCAGAGGGCCTGTCAAGCTCAGGAGCACCTTCTGGGATGTAGAATCATGGAAATTTCTATGAAGTAGTATCCAACCTATCCAAGACCAGAAGGTTGGATGGGGCTCAGACTGCAAAGATGAAGGAAGAAAGAAACCCTTGCTAAGCTCCCTAGATGCAAAGCAACAAGGGAGAGAGGTGTTTCCCCTCCTCATGTTTCCAGAGACTACAGCAGGTTTACTTGAATAAAAAACTCAAAGAACACATGATCTATCACGTACGATGCACATAGACATGGGTTAAGATGGAACAGGATGAGATCAGTCTCCAAGGGGCCCATGTCTCAGTGGCCCTGCTTTTCAGGTGCCCTGTACAGCATTCAGTTCCATGCATCCTTTCTCTGCTTCTCCTGTCCTGGTTTATCTCTGGAATCAACCTCATGCCCTAGCTGTCCGGGCTAGTAGGATAACAGGTCCCTAAATGACATCTCCATCAATGACAGTGGCCCCCATGCTAGCAGGTAGTGCCATGTGGGTTTGTGTAATGACACCCTGTGACATTTGTACACGGATGACATTGCAGAAAGAAGCATTTCTCAGAACATGTCCCCATCACTAGGTGACGTGCGACTATACTAACATTTAGCAGAGCCACCACTTGTGACTTTTACCAGAAAGCATGCCTTATGCTAAACTTGTCTGCTGGGGGCTGGGAGGACAAGCCTTGAATCAAAAGTGAAATTTACTTGGCATAAGCCCCTCTTTCAAAGTATCAATATCTCCTGAAGTTTTGACTTCCTGTAAGAGCTACAGGCTCCCCTCCCACAGCCCCTCATTGTTCCCACTGTTGCTGGGCACTGAACCCCTGGAGGCCTTGGACCCAAGACTCCTACCACATTCACTAGCATCCTAGGGACTGGCCTCACCAAACCCTTAAACATTCCTTGCAGGAGCTGGGGGGAGGGGGAGAAAGGGAGAGGAAGTTCTCTTAGGAGGGTATTTGCTCACCATTCCTCATCTGATTTGCCCTTCCCTTCTCCCACCCCCTCCTATAAAGTCCCAACCCCCATCCCAATTCCCAATTCCTTTCCTTCTACTTTGCAAAGCGGCTTCTGCCTTCCTCTGAAGTCCACCAGTCGATACCCAGGCCCTTGGGGCTGAACCCCAAGCGAGCTAATCAAGGGATTCTTTCCACATCAGAGGCTCTTGTACCAGCGCTGAAGAAATGTTCTCCATCTCGATTCATATTCAGTATCTCACATTCCCTCGCCATGGGTCTACAGATAAGCACAATTACGGCTCTCATTGTGCAAACAGGAGACTGAGGCTCAGCGTGGTTAAACACTAGGAAAGCTACGGAGCAGGGCAGCAGTGGGGTGTGTTTAGATGCTGGGGTCTGTCTGGTTGCAAAAGCCTTAGTCTTCCCCTCTCACCCACTGCCTGAGTGAGCCCAAGGGGGAAAAGGACAAACCAGTCAAAATACACTGGGGTTCACAAAAGCTTTTTCCAAGACCTTTAAAGACTGGGAAAATAGAATCCTCTGGAAGACGTATAAGATGCTGCTTGGCAAGAATTCTAATGAGCCAACAGTCTGCTGCGCAAGTCTGGACAGTATCTATTGCAGGTCAGGAATGAGGGATTTATTCCACCCATGAATCAGAATAACTATTGTTATTATTTAGCATTGATTAATTGTTCCTCCTGCCCGCTAGGCCTCTCACACGGGTCTCAGAAAATCATTACGCTCCAGGGTTGCCTGGGCCTTGACATTCTGGGTAAAGAGCTGCACTGTGAGCCCTTATAGGATGAGCAGGACTTGGAGTGGCCAGGGCAGGGACAGGGGACAGCACTAGTGAAATGACCCAGCCACACGGGACGCTCCATGGCCCCTTGCCCTCACAGAGCTCCCAAGGGTCACCATGGCGACTCAAACTAAGGGGAGAATCAGCCCTCTCTCCTTATGAAGGGGGTCCAAGTGCGCTCCACACTGAGGACTTTGGGAGATGCATCTATGAGCATAGCTAATAAGGGGTCACTCTACCTGGGTAATTACAGCAGCCAACGCCACGGCTGTCTTTGCACCGGGCCTGATTAAATGCGATGTTGTAAAGGCAGCAGGCAGTGAATTTTCATCCTGACATCCAATAACACTTCCTGACCCTTTGGATATTGTCCTCCCCCGAGGTCAAAAATATGAATAAATTATGGTTCTGACAACCTTGACATTGAGTAGAGGTGGGATGAAAAGCTCTCTGGGAGAAAAAATCTGACATTACATTTGTGATCACAGAGAATAAAGGAAAATCCATATCCTAATTTTGCTAAATTTAAGCTTGACGGGAAGACCAGCGAATAACCTTTGACGTAATGTTTATTCAGGAGGCCAGGGGCTCTTGGAGCTCAAAGCCAGGACACAGCCTCCGTCGGTCAACGTGCAGTGGGAGTTCCAAGCTCCCACGGACAATACTTATTGATTAGAAATGACCAGCCCCAGGATAGCACCATGCAGAGGAGCTGAAATGTTCACGGTGGTACTTCCAATCAGGTCACACATAGGACCAGAGGAGGCGGCATTTGTCATGTGTGAGGAGCCTCATTTACAGAGACAGAGCCCAGGCAATCAGCCGAGATGGGCTGAGCTGGGAATTTATAACAGTTGGGCAAAGAAAGGTTGTCTCTTGTTTTAGGCTCCATCAGGGGTGGGGGAAGAACAGAACAGAAGGCCTGAAAAAAAGAGCAGTGAATTACTCAGGTGGCCTTGGGGAGACGATCTCTGGGATAAAGGGTTGAGGTCAATGGACAGAGACCATTCATCCATCCCGCTAAGCAGGAGCCTTGGAACTGGCACGCGGGATATGAAAACTACCAGATTTGTCATTTAAGCAGAGGGAACATGTCCAGGCAAGAACCCTACATCACTCAAAAAGTTGCACTGGTGGCAGGAGAAGGACGAGCAAACCCCCCCTTGTCCTTGGACATCACAACCTAGATTTGACTGTGGCTGGGCAGCACGCTAGCCTGCTCCCCCCTCTCCTGTGCCCCTAGACACAGAACCTAACTCAGCTCCCGTTGTCTGTAACCTGTTAGCATTTCCTTCTCACCAAACGAGGGGTAGGCTTGATTCTGGGACACAACAGTCTTCCCAGTGTTTCCTGTCACTGCCGTCTTTCCCTTCCCCAGAAATAATGCCCCAAGATGCTTGCAAGCAGCAGAGGGCAGCGGGTAAGCATCCAGGTTGTGTCTCCCACCACCTGGGTCCTAAACCTGGCTCTGCTTCTTCCGGGTGGACTGGACGCTGTGGTGGCCACACAGATGAGGGAGCAGTGCCTGGCCGGGCCCCAGTGCTAAGGCAAGAGAAAAACATCAGTACGACTGATCCTGTTTTATTTTAAAATTTGAACTGTTTGTTCATCGTGCATGCTTTTGTTCATTATATCTATAATTTTGCATCAAAAAGTACTGATCTTGATTGCTGAGGTTTGGCTCGCTCTTAAATTCTGCATCTTGGGGGAGTGCCTTGCTGCTCCTTCCCACAAGCTGGCAGTGTGTGTTAGTGCCCACGGCTCAGTTGAGCACCCCTCCAGGGATAAGCCTTGACTAGAGGGAGTTGACTCACCCCAGTTTATGCCAATGACTGATCAATCAAGAAATTCAAAAGCCCAGCCCCAGACTCAATTGGGACAACCCCAAAAGGCCATCCCAGCTTCAGAGTTCCCTGTGGGGTCAACTGTGTTCTCTCCAGGGCTGCCATAGCAAAGCACCACAAGCCTGTGGTTTCAAACGACAGCAGGTTATTGTCTCGTAGTTCTAGAAGCCAGAAGTTTGCAGTCAATGTGTCAGAAGGGCCAGACTTCCTCTCAAAGTCACAAAGAAGGAGCCGTTGTCAGCCTCTCTTCCAGCTTCTGGTAGTTCCTTGACTTTTGGTAGCATAACTCTCTAGTCTTAACACGGTGTTCCTTTTAGAAAGACACTACTCATTGGATGGGGGCCCAACCTACTCCAACATGGTCTTCTTGAGTATATCTGTACATGCATTTTTTGCACTCGAAATACTGCTTCAAAGTGGCCAGCACTCCCCCTCCCCCCCCCCCCCAATCTGGCGTTGATGAGCATCAGTTGCTATTCTGGGATCCTTTGCAGTGCAAAACCCAAGCAAATATACCAGCCCACTGATGGCTCACAGACCCATCGTTATCATTGCAGTTCAGCAAACATCACTGAGTGGAGACCTTACTTAGTGCCAAGGACTTGATACACATTATTACATGTCATCCTCAGAGCCACCCCAAGGAACGTGCTATTATTTTCCCCATTTCACAGATGAGACTGAGCAAGGTTAAATAACTACCCAGAGTTCAAATATAAGTGGTAGAGTTTAGTTTTAAACTATTTTCTCTGTCATTTAGATCAATGCTTTTCCAGTGTTTTCTAGTGCTTTTTTTGCCAGAGCCCCATCCTTCAGAAATAGAGAGGGGAGTATGAAGACAGGCAACCCTCTGCCCCCCACAACTCCAGCTTCAGAATCCACCCAGGTAGACTTGGGGAGGTACCCCCATGTAGGAGCTGTCCTCTGGGGCTGGTGCTGCCAAGAGCCAGCCTACTTGATTTCTGCCCTGTGCGCTCACCACACACTCCGGCATCTCTTCCAGGATTCAAATAGGAAGCAATCTGCCCCTGGGGAATTCTGTTCCTTTTGAATTTCAAGCACACTTATTGGATAGGATCCAGAATGCATGTGAGCAGCATGGATGCTGGCAGGTTCGAGCCCAGGGTATCTGGTGTTGTCCCCAGTGGCAGTGGAACCACCCACCAGGCCTTCCTTTCCCTACCAAGAAGAGCATGCTCTCTTACACAGCGTTCACCCAGCTGGGTATGCTTCCTTTTTGGAATAAACAGTATTCTAGAGGTTGTTTCTGTGGAAGAAGAAAGCTGGTCCAAGAATAGCCAAAAGGTTGAAACAAACCTAAATGCTCCCTTATAGATGAATGAATAACAAAATGTGGTATATCCACATAGTGGAATATTATCCAGCCCTAAAAAAGGACATTCTGATACAGGCTATTACATGGGTGAACTTCAAGAACATTATGTTAAGTGCAATAAACCACTAAGTGCCAGCCAAGGTGGGGGGGGGGCAGCTTCCACTAGCCCCAAGCTGCAAAGAAGGATCATCACAGCTGATTCCCTGGCCACCACCCCCATGACCACCACTGTGCTCAAGCAGTGCTGGAAGCTTCTTCATCAACACTCAGGCAGAGAATGGCAGTGTTGAGGAAGGGGGAGCCTGGACAAGACTCTGGGTGGCAGGGAACTTGGAAACAGCTATAAGAACATTTACAAGGGAGGTAGGGAGGGCCTAGAAGGTGGTACTGAGCTTAACTGAGGCTCCAAGTTCTGCACCTGTGCCATTGTCCCATCAGCCTTACATACAAACTTAAATTCAAAGGCAAAACTTCAAGATTCAGCAACCACAGATCCCAAATCCCAAACACCAGGTCTTTCTGTATGAGGTAGGATCTCATGTAACTGTAGGGCCACACACCTATAAGCCAGTCCTGGAACCCATGGGGCCCACCATTCAAGTCAAAGACCATTCAAATTCATGTCTTGTGGGCTTGGGAGGCCTGCCAGGTCTAAGTTCAAACTCTGGTGCCCCCCCCCCCCACCACCTCTCCAGTCCTCTGGTACCTCCCTGGTCCTGTAATACTCTCCCTGATCCTGCAATATTTCCCCTGGTCCTTTGGTGCCCTGGGTGATCTGTAGATGGAGATCAAGTGCACAGCACAATGACTGGCCCTTCTACGGGCTCCGTGAGTGCTAGCGTCTCTGGGAAAGGAGTGGGTTTCCAACAACAATGCTTCGGAAGCTGGATTCAATCCTGTAAGATACGCCCCTGTGAATATAGTGGGAATTCAGGAAAAGGAGATGGGAGGAATCTAGATAGCTAAAGGAGAATGATTGCCTGGAGGGCAGTTTGCACCGGGCTGGAGTAAGGGGTGAGAATGTCAGCTTTCCACTTAGTGAACAAGGAAGCCATGAAGCTGGGCTTATCATTCTAAGTGACGCTGTACTTTGGCCTTTAGAAAGGAAAAAAGGAGCCATCCCAGTTGGGGAGGGTGATGGAAAGTAGGGTGGGGGGGTGGGACTGTAACAAGAAAACAGTCATTTGGGGGAAATAAGCCTGTTGTCCCTTAGTTTAAATTTCCATTTGAATGTAGTCAAAGTGCTTTGGAAGCAGTTTGGGGGGGGTGGGGGTGGATTTTGCGGTTTTGTCACAGGATGCAATTAAGGGTCAGGATTTCACCACCACCTTCAGCCTATTAAGAGGTATGTGGGGGCTGGCTGTGTTTGCACCAACCAGATGAGACTGCATCTCATTGGTGGTGCTCACTTGCAAAAACTCATCTGCTCCTTTAGTCCTGAGAATATCTGTGCCGGCTACAGGTAACAGAGGCAGGACCCAGGCACCTGCCACCACCCCCCCCCCCCCCCCCNGGTAACAGAGGCAGGACCCAGGCACCTGCCACCACCCCCCCCCCCCCCCGAGCTGCTCCCCGTGACTCGGCAGCACTGTCATACATCACCATTGTGGCCCCTGTCACCTCTGATTGCAAATATGATTTTAGCTGTCAGGCAGCTGACAGAAAACAAACCATAATTTACAGCCAAATTCAGTCTGCAGAAGCACACACCTGGCCCCTGGAGGCCAAGCTGCAGAAACACCCACAGGCAGGCAGGTGGGGCTGAGAGTGGGTGAGGCCCTCTCCCATGGCCAGGCAGTGTTTGCTGTTGGAGGCGGGGGAAGGGGTGCAGTTCCTACTAGTTCTTACCATGATTTCTGAAACACAGAATTTTATAACTAATTCTGCCATAATTATACTATTAGCAATACATTGCCTACCGAAGAAGAGCAAGGCCTTTCTTTTCTTTTTTTGCTAATTTCAAGGGGTAAATGATACTTTATTTCTTTGACTGCCCGATTTATGGACTGAGTTTTTTTACATGCCATTGGGGGATGTTCCCATACTCTTGGAGAAGGACACAATTTAAAAGTCCCAAATATTCACACTGCTGCTTGGGGATGGAAGGGTTAGAAAGGATTGGGAGAAAAGGTTTGAAACTCAGAAATGTCAAGATCTGTTTCAAGTTTGCATTGAGCTCTCTGAACTAAAGGATACCTGTGTGCACAGGGATACTTGGGAATAACCTAAAGGAGGCAAATTTGCATCAGAAACAACTAGAATGAGCCAAACAGGGGTGATGCAGCGGGTAATCTAAGCTGCTCGTGAAAATGAGAAATGCTGTGTGGTGGATTCTTTTAAAAGATGCTCACCAGCTCTACCAAGACCCTGGGCACAGATGCCCAAAGCAGGGAGACCTGGCTTATTAACTGGTTTGTTCCAACTTCCTTGTGTGGCCATCGTTGAAGTCAGAGTAGTGGTGAAGCACAGGAAGCTGGACCAGTCAGGCATGCTAGTTTCATTACTGACTAGCTCTAGGACCTTGACCAAATCACCTAACCTCGCTAACTCCCAGCTTTCCCTTCTGTCTTATTTAAATCTGCAGCCCTCAGCAGTAGATGTACTCTACACAGCCATTTAACAAACTATATTAAGATGCAAGCACAGTGGCCAGGACATAGTAGCTGCTCAAGAAAGAGTATCATGTACGTGACATTGGCTCAATCAACAGTCTTTTATGTCCAAGCACCTAGATAAATAGAAGGAGTAAAGGCCTGGGCCCTGCCTTCAAGGAATTCAGTAGAGAAGCAGATGACACAAGATGAGAAGAGGAGGACCTCTCTCTCCTGACATGACGTCAGGACCCAGCACCCTGGAGCTGGGAAGAAGGGCAAGGAAAACTTTGAGTGGGAAGTTGTGCGTTCTACCTAATGGATGTATTTATTCATCTCCCCATGTGGAAGAGGCAATAATGATCCTGTCCTCTTGCCTCTTTGAATTGGCATAAGGCCCCAGACAAGTTACAATGTAATAGTGTTGGAAAACTCAACACACTAAAGATCAGAGCAGGAGGAGGGTGATAATGGCAGTAACACTGGCCAGAGTGAGGAGGACTCCTGGACACTGTGCTTGGGAGGCTCATAACTGCTTTGCACTGTTTAGGGTGAGGGCACATTGGGGTGGATACACACACACAGGATTTCTGGAAAAACGACCCAGATTCAACATTGAGGTGTGACTTGCTCCTTTCTTAGACCAGTTGATGGTGGCCAATCCCCAAGGAATCATATTTCTTTGGTGTAACAGGAAGGTCATTTACTTCCTGGACTTGTCCTTTGGGGCAGTCAATAAGCATAAAGGGGGAGGGGGAAGCTGAAAGTTCTTGGAGTTTTCTAATTCCTTTTGACAACCTGGTAAGAGACCAAGTCAGCTGCCATCGGAGACAGGCAATCAAGGGGTCAGGGATATCCTTGCAGACACAATAAGGCAAAGGAGGGAAGGGAGGAAGAGATGAGGGGAGGGGAAACAGGGTTGGACAGAAGGAAAGAAAGACTGTCTCCCTCTCTCCTGAAACTCGCATCTCCCTGAGCAACCTGCTGTCCGCTAAGCTCAGCCCAACCGCCATATGGACACTGCACCAGCACCCCCATTCCTGCCCCCGCCAGCAGCAAGAACTACAAGAGCACCAAAGCCTCGGGGATCCTTGCCTAGCGTGTGAACTCAGATTGCTGGCCATGGTAGTAGCACCGTGGGAGAGTTAAACATGCAGATTCTCAGGTCCCACCCCAGTGATCAGAGGGACTGGAGAGGGGCCAGAAGTCGCATTTTTAATAAGAACTAAGTGATGCCGGTCGGCCATGTATGGAAAAATAGAGGAGAAAATTAAGGCCTCATGCAGGGGTGGGGGGGTGGGGAGGGTGGTGACAGACCCACGCCCGGGGAGCTGGCCAACATAAGACCTGTGAGAACTTTGTTGTTCTCACCCAAAGTGACAACGATATCAACTCAAGTTGTCGATTAAGTGACTGAGAGCTGCCTACTGCCCCCTGCCTACTGCCTGTCCCCTCTGCCGAAAATCATCTTTACAAAGATGGAACAAGTCAGAAAGATTAGAACTTAGGACAAGAATTATTTCGATGTTGAGAGCACTCTGAATGCTTAAAATAGTTGTGTTCATTTATTTTTTTCTGACCCCCACCTTTCCATCTTCCATCTAGTCCACCAAGGGTTTGAGATAGCAAAGTGTGTTGTTCATGTGCTTGGAATGAGCAAAGGGCTAGTATAAGACAAATGGCTAAATAAGTTTCAAGATGCAAAGGGAAACTGGAATTTTAGCCCCAATTAATAGGCTGTGTATTAATACTTATGATTCTCTCAACCTCTATGCATGACTGGGTAGAGCGACCAGTTTTCCCTCACAGAAGACCACTTCACACATATTAGGGTTGAAAAACTAATCTTTTATGATTATCACAGGAATCCAAGGTGGGGTGACTTCCCCCCTTGTGAGCTTGAACTTGGGAAGACTTTCAACATAATGGTTGACATATAAAAGACATTTATAATAATTACTTAGGCACTAATGACAGTTTGGACAATAAGAAGCCTGGTTCCAAAGTTCCCTGACCAGCACTGTTTGCTGTGACTAAGGGCCAGGTAGACGGCAGGCATCGACTTTGCCTGACCTTTGCACTTGTAATAAAAATGCAATAAAGTAATTGGTTAAAATAGAGACATGTCTGATAAAGAATATTTGCTTTTTAAAGTAACTGGCTAAAATCGGAGCATATCTGATAAATGAGTTTATGGGGGGCGGAAGGCCAGGCCTTGCTAATTAGTTAAGATTCTGTTTCCTACATGGATTCCTCCTTTACCTCTTTGAAGAAAAATGAAGCAAAGGAACGACGGAAACACCCTATGGTACTGTCAGTGTGTGCCCCTCTCCAGGAAGACAGTCATTCAACTGCTGCGTAAAATCCCCCTCTTCACAACCCTGGAAGACAACATTCTAGGGCATGTTTGGTCACAAAGCTGCAGTTCCCATCAGCACACCAATCTGCTTTACCCTTTGGCAGAAAGCAGAAGACACTGAAATGTGGGACAAAGACTGTATTTTCCAACCCCTTAATTCACTGCCAGCCACGCCACAGTTGAAAATCCATGAATGTCTTGATCAATCTTATTTCCCTTGCGATTCTGCTCTATATTAGGCTCTTTTTTAAAAGTTCCAATTTTTAATTAAAATTTTGCTCTTCACAATTCAAATATAGGAAGGGCAATGTTTGGTGTAATTATGAGAAGACCAGAGTACATTACACAATCGTAATAAGAACAACAAAGACGAAGGTATCATCAATAAGTGTACATTGATAGTTCACCTTTTTGTGTCCCCACAACAGCAATTAATGAACCCAGAAAGTGGCCATACTGGCTCTGGGCTTTGAGCAAGATGAAGGCCCATGCCTAGGAATTATGCTCCTGAACTGCTCCTGACTTGGGGGGTCATCACCCACTTCAGTGGAGGTGGAGGTCACTATCTTCTGTTGGAATAGATTATCTCTCCCCTAGAGGGCCTTAAACATTGGGTAACTCAGGGCGCTGCTGAGTGTAAAACCATCTTCGGGACTTGTTTTATGGCAAGAGTCCTGTGACCCAACCCTCTGTACACCACAGTGACTTTCAGGCACTAGAACATTCAGCAGGGAGGTGACAAAACAGAACACCCCAGACTCTCACTCAGACTCCTGGAGTTCTCTGAGCATCACTGATGCCAGGCTGGTCTGAGGGGAAGACTCAAGCGACTAACAGACTCCCCAGCAGTAATATTGCAACCTGCTGTCTCCACTGTGAGATTTTGAAATATGTGGTCTGACCACCTTTTAATGCATCACCAGGCCCTGAAAGAGGTCAGATAAGTATTTTATGACCAAGGAGGAGAACTAGGGTGGTGCAGAGACCCAGTGGAGTGGTCACGATCAACGAAATAGTTGTCTGCTCCTGCCCATATGAGCACACTAAGCCACACTGACCCTGTCCATCACCATGGGGTAGCCGTGTTAGATAAGTCAGGGGCATTTATGGAGCAGTACCATGTGCCAGGCACTAGTCTGAGTCCTTCGCCTGTGTTCTATGAGCCTCAGAACAGTCCTGCGAGGTTATTCTATCAGCCCATTTTACAGATGTAGAAACCGAGGTACAGAGAAGTATAGTAGCTGACCTGCATATAGTAGCTGATGGAGAAATCTGCCTCAGGCTGGTTGACTCCAGAGTCTAGGATGAAATGAGGGGCTTGATAAAGAATATTGATTCAATTACCTGAGAGACTATTGTGCAGTGGTTAGTCACTCTCGCACTAAGTAAACATTAAGTCCATAAAAGACAAACGTTTGGCCAGCTCCCTGATAAGGCTGGAATGTCCAGTTACAAAAGCATGAGGCCAACCTCTTCTGGGGCAAGTGAGCGGAAGGAGCTGCTGGACAACGACAGCGCCGTCTGTTCGGTCTTCACCAGTGTCCCGGGAGCCGGCTGGCATGTGGCTCGTGGTGCAGAGACAAGTTCCTGGACAGCCACTGTCTGGGGAGAGGCCATCTGTTCTCTGCATATGTCCTCAGAGGGCTGAGGGTAGCCTCACTCCTGGGCACCTCTGAAGCCAGGAAACTGGGGAACCAGAAAAAGGCCGAACCCCGCCTCATGATTTTCCCTGCAAGGTCACAGGGTAAAAATGCAGAAAAGACACCTCTCACCCACAGTCTTGCTTTCCTGAAATTCTTAACAACTGATAGGCAAATTCAGCTCCTGGGGGGCAAGGGCAGTTACCCTTCTGGGTCTTCTCAGGTTGGTTGAGCAAACAAATTAACATCACACAGATAGAAGGAAAAGAACCAGTTTAATTACATGCCCATGGACGATCTCTGGCTGCCAATGCTAGAGTGACTAGGAGGCCTGAGGACTCTATGCTTGGGTTAGCGAGTGGGACCGGGGTTCGGGGACATTAGGGAGAGGGGTGGGGGAGCTCCAAAATCGCATGCTCTATAACCCACTGGGTAGTTTTCTGTCATAGACAGGTTTTTTCCTGGAGCTGACCCAACATCTGGGTAAGTTTCACTATTTCAGGTAACGGTGAGTTCCTCTCGAAGCCTCCCTTCCACTGCCCCCAGCTCCATATGCAGGGTGACGTGTTGGGAAAACAGCCTGATCTCTGAGCATTTTGGGGAGGCCTGTCCTTCAGGTGACAGTATCTGGCTTATGCCCCCAGGGGACAGGAAAACCACTCCTGGAGATGCCCTCTTGAAATGCCTCTTCTTCACAGCGGGTTGCAGGTCAACTCCTGAATTTTCGGGTGCTGTAGAATGAATCACTGCTGCTCTGCTCACATTCAGAGTTAACCACACTCTCCTCATCTACAGGTCTGATGGCAGTGGCCAAGGCTGCCAGTGACTGCTGCCCCAGGCCAGGCCCCTTTGGTTCAGTCTCCAAATTCTCCCTTCTAATTCCCATGCTCTGTGGAAAACTCTGGGGCAAGCTTGGCAATGGCAGCTTGCTCATGCTGCCAACTTCTTGAACTTCCTCCGTCTGAACTGTAATCTGCTGAGGTAAACTTTTCGAAGTCAGTATTTTAATAAAATGTCAAGTTCCCAAACTTTAGATGTGCACAAATGGTTAAAGACAATGGTACATTAAGTATCAGTTGTCCTACCAAGAGATTAATTCTATAGGTGTTCCCTAAGAAAATGTTACTTTCAAGAGTTGATGGAGCAAAAATTACGGATTGTATGTCCTGGCTGACGCACCTAATTCAGAGAGCTTTCACCAGAGATTTCTAAGTCTGTGAACCCCAGACAATGCTCTGTTGTTATTTCCTCAGTAGCCTATCTTCCCCCATTATGCCGATTCTCTGACTTCCTGTTCCCTCAGCATACAGTTAATAGCCGAGGATAAAGGTACAAAGGCTTACAAGTGACCTCTACATGATTCTCACTCAACTTGGAGAAAAGCAAAGCAGTGAGTCACTCAGGTCCCAGATTTGCCCTGCACCAAGAATTACCAATTGGGTTGATACCATTTACTAAATCAAATTGCCTTCACACTGAATTGACCAACTCCAGCATCAAGCTGGGCATGGAGAGTGTATTAGGAGTAGTTCTTACCAGCAAGAGGTTTAGGCTCACATAAATTTTCAGACCTTACAATGGAACATTAGAGGCTGTAAAGTGCTTCACTCCACCACTCAACATCATGTCTCTCTGTGACTTCTGGGAGTTTGTAGCCTTTCTACAGCATCGCTGTTCCACTGACCTATTTCGGTTCTTGAGTCCTCTTGCAACGAGGGAAGAAGGGCGGTATTTGAGGCCTATGACCCTAAGTCCTCTTTCAGGAAGTAGTTATAATCAAAATGCAATTTCTTTTTTTTTTTTTTTTGGTTTTGTTTTTTTTTTGTTTTTTTTTTCATTTTTTTTTATTAAAATATTTTAAAATTTACATATACTTTCAAAATGCAATTTCACTCTTGTTAATCTGTTCACAGCAATGGGAACCAGCTCACTGGGGAGTAAGTAGCAACCACAGGAAGAACAGCCACTCCGCTTTGCTGGGCCCTTGAGCTTTGGGCCAGCCTCCCGGGGATTCTCCTGGTTCTAAAGGAGCCACAGGAGGGCTCCCAGAGGTGTTCTGGAATGCAGAAGCGGGTGGAGAATCACAAGGAAGGTTCAACTCAAGGCACAGACACAGAGACAGTTTAGATTCAAAGTGCTTTCCCGCCCAGGCGGTTGCTCAGGCGACAGTAATGAGGACGGGGGAGAAGAAAGGGGCAGGTGCTGTGGACACCAGTCTAACAAGAGTAAGCTCAGACAGCAGGGACCTGCAGGGCACGGGGGAGCCTTGTTCACCCTCGTTTTAGCAAGACGCAAGCTGCTCCTGTGAGCCCACCGTGTAGAGTGAGCCAGTGCCAAACCTGGACGTGGGTATGCGCCCAGACTCCCCTGACCCATGGGAGCCCCCACAGTCCCCTACAGGCCAATTCGGAAGAAGAATTTCCCTTACCCTGTGTCTAACCCTTAACATTGAAGGGCACGGCCATGCCTGGGCATTTTGACGGCCTGGGCACTCCCCTTACGGAAATCATGCTCCTCCTCTAACCAGAGCCACGGAGAGGCCAAGAAACTAACCTCACTCGCCAAGCCTAAGAACACTCCAAAGTTGATCCAGGACCTGGAGCAAACAGGGCTACAAAGTTACTGTTTACTTTGTGCTGCTCACGCTTAGGGGGCAATCTGAGGGGCACTGCAGGCCCCCCAAACTTGCACTTCCATTTGCCACATAAAGACAAATCATACTCTTAGGATGAAAGATCCTCAGTAGAATGAGTCTGCATCGAGAGGGAAGAGGAAGGATACAGTCTCCTAGTAAAACACCCAAAGTTACCCATCCTCTCACGGGTAAACGCCAAGTCAAACAAGGTTGGCCTGAAGTGGGGCCATGGAGGGCTGAAGGCCCCTTCTGGTGGGGACCCATGGGAAAGGGGCAGAAGGAGCCAGGCAAGCTGGGGTGAAAGGAGCAAAACTGAAGTACAAGTCAGGTTAAGGCTGCCAGTGTCAGCCTCCCCACGTGTCTCTCACCCACGTCTCTTCCAAGTGTCTCTGCGTGTCTCAACTTCATGTGTCTCCTTCCACATCCCCCAGGTCCCTGGTGCATGTCCAAAGCTGAGAAACGTCTGTGTCTCTGTCTCTCCAAGTGTCTCCCTTCCAGGGCTCTTCCGCGTCTCCAACTTCCCCTGGCTGCTCAGCTCCACCCCTTTTTTAGGTCCCATAGTGGACATGGAACCATCCTTTTTCATGGCAACGCCTCTGTAATGACATGGCCCCCACTCATCACCAGCTGACAGACCTTGAAGAGCCAGAACCAGATTTTGGCAAAGCAGGAACCCCACCTCCCCCAACTTCCGCTCCTCCCCCTCCACCACTTGCACATCTCTTCCAAGGACAGGGTGCAGTGAGCCAATGACATTCTTGGCTAATTGACTCAAGAAACCTAATTCCACTGAAATAAACTCACCCTCTAGACTCAAACCTTTAACAGCCTTTTGTGAGGTTTGCCTAGGAAGCCAATAACTGGTCCTACTGAGGCATCGCCAGGGCCGGGAGGCTCACGGAGGACGGGTATTTTCCTTCATTGGCAGGCATGTGGATGGAATGGGATCCTCTGCAGTCCCCCTGGGCTGCCACAGCTTTTCAGCTACCGAGGGGATGCTCCTGGAGTTTCACGGCTGGTAGCTGGGCCTGTGGACCTGGGTGTGTTGCCTTATAAGAGCTTGAATGGAAATTGCCTCTAAAGAAGGAAGCAACCAGAAGGGAGATTGCTAAAGCCCTTTGCAGTTTAGCATCCTCCAATCTGTGATGTTGTTGAAAGAGATGGCCATTTAAAGCCACCCAAGGATTAGGACTTGGAGATTCAAATGCCTCTCCGTAAGAACAGGATTTAGAACCGAGAACTAGGATTCGAAAGCTGGTGATGGGCAGGAAGAATCAAGGTGAACTGACAGACAGCAACATCTTTTAGTGTAATTGGAAGCAATTATCATGTAACTTCTGATTCATCAGGGACCTGGCCCACCAGCACTAAGACTTTGAAAAGGAATGTGAGGCTGACTTTGCTGTTTAACATGAAATTGGAGAGAGAAATTGGTGTCATGGTCTTAGTCCTTCCACTACAAATTAGCAGGTACCCTTCGCTCAAAATATCCAAGGCTTTTGTTGTGGAGCCAAAATTGATCAAAGGTTACTGCAATCTAAAAACAAAAGAAAGAGAGGGAGAGAGAATTCTCCAGTTGCCTGGTTGCTAAGCAACCATAGTCTGTTCTGGTAACTGGGTCCGGGGTCTTTGCTTTCATTTGCTGCTGACTTTCACTCCATATATAATATATACCAGCATGTTTATTCTCCTGTAAATGCCCAGCAAATAAAAAGCGAGAAAGCCCTTTCACTGAAATTATTCATGTGCTAAAAGCTTTTATCCACATCACTGGTGTGATTGACAATATCATACCAGCAAGCTTCCCGAATTAGTTCTTGTTCTGCTATTGTACTCCTGGGCTTTCTTTCTTTAATAAAAGAAAAAGAGCTACAGTTTTATTTAAGCTTTCTATAGTCAGGCATTACAGCTCCTCAACACCGACGATTAAGATGTCATGTCTATTCTGGGCACGTCTTCCTTCTAGTTGCTGTCAACTTTCTAGAGAAACTACCTTTTGCATGATCCCCCACCCTTAAACTTTGGCTTGCGCTTAGAACTAGTCCTTAGGAAAGAAGCTGGAGGAGTTATTTGGAAGCCTTTGAGGCACACGATACCCTCAACACTGTTTCCCCAAGTATATTTCAAGGATCCAAAGGATCCAAGGATCCCCAAGTGTATTTTAGATCCAAATCAAAAGCCAGGGGCCTGGGCACCTGCATTTTACAAGCACCATGCCCCTGTGCCCCAGCCAGGTAGTTCTGATGCACTGTGGTTGGAGCAGCGCCTGAAAGGACGCATGTTTTATTTGCATTGGCGCATCAATCCTAGGAAAACCTGCATTTTAAAATCAGATGTGAGTCTGCATTTCAAAAAAAGTTTTGGAGGCTCTCAGAAATGCCCAATCTCTATAACGAAAGGCACTGGCAAGCCTGGTCCCTCTCTTCAGGAAAGGATAGGAGCCACTGGACAAAACTGCATGGCCAAGACCACGTGGGTTGGGTCGACCACTATCCACATGCACAGGGGAACATCTTGCTGCTAGAAACCCTCAGCCTGCTAAGGAAGGCACGGGGGGCGAGAGGTAGGAAATCCAGAACATGACTGAGACTTTTCACCCATTTGCACCAACAGAGTGCCCATCCTAATGCATGAATAAATGCTCAATTCCTATCTCAACAATTCCTATCCCTAAATTTAACAACTTTTAATCAAATGCCTACCATGTGCCAGGTTCTGGCTATGTCTTAGTAATGGCAACAAAGAGACAGGGTCCTTGGGAGAAGGAACTTGTACCTGCTCAGGACACAGCTCTGCCTTCTGTCTATCTCCCCAGTCCCATATCCTCCTCCATCTGCTAGTCTGCAGGAGACTGGGCTCCTGCTTCGGTATCCATGTGGTGCCACGTTACACTGTCATTCTGGAACAAGCTTGTGCACCTGCATGTACATTCAATCATTTTCCACCCACTCCACCTTTCACACCTGGTACATCCTTCAAGGCCAGCTCTTCTTCCAGAAGTCACCCTTCAGCTCTCCCACAATGCTGGCATCCTCACCGCACCCTCCATCCTGACCGAGATTCTGGTTATGTGTTGTCTGTTTCTTCCAATGGATTGCAGCCTTCTAAAATCGATCCTGTGTCTCTTGTATCCTTGATGCTCCTCAGATCCCAGCTCAGTTATGTGCATAACTGGGGTCCACTAAATATTAGCTAAATGAGACATGAAAGGCTGAGCAGAGAAGCATTCTAGCGTTCTCTGCCCTCTCCTCTCCATGGCTGTTTGCTGGTGATGAGTTAGTCTACTATGCAACAGACACACAAATATACCTCTGAGCATTTCTGGTGAAGTGTCAACTTCATCAGGCCCTCTCCAACTCCCCCTCGCTCCCCCAAACCTGCTGCCCTACAACTTGGTGGCTGAATGTGGAGCGGAGTTTCTCTTACTGTCCCAGAATTCCAGCTAAGATCCAAAGTTGAAGACAACACTCTTAAGTGGAAAACCCACAGCAGTTGGGGTCCTTTGTCCAAGGTTGCTTGAAAACCCCACCTACTGTCCCATCACTATGGAAAGGCACTGTGCTACTAGATGAGATCAGCATTTGGACAAGGACATCCTTTTTAAGCTACTGTCAGGAAAGGAAAATGCAGCGCTCTCCCCTACACACACACACCCTGATATGAGGGAGGCAGCTGCATAAAACTTATGAAAATTGGGGTGACTGCAAGAGGAGAGAAAGCCACCCACAGTGCAAGTCTGACAGCAAGTCTCATGAAAATAAGGCACCCGTCTCCCCCAAGACAGTCCACATGGTCTTCCCTCTCCTCCACTTCCTTGGAAACTGGCATTTGAAACTAACTTGATTCTGTGAGTCTCAACTGGTAACGATACTCTTCATAGCAACACTTACATAGCACCTTGCACTTTCTAAGGGTTGCTAAATATAGTCGCTCATATAAGTCTAACAGGAAATGTAACTTACCCTCAATTAGTCAGTTCAAGGCAGAAACAACCAGAACCTAGTCATTCCAATTTTTGGATCACTGCATGCTCCTTCTGTTGGAACATGAAACAGGGACTCCTTGTCCGCAAAGCCTGGAGGCATGAGCAGAGCCGGGTGTGTGTGGCTGGGGGGGTGCAGAGCTATATCATGTTCCATCAATACTCTGCCTTCATCCAAATGGATAAATTTTATAAAAAGTGGTATTCCCATAGGCAGGGCCAGCAGTCTATACAATTACAACAATTTATATCTAAGTAGCATCTACTTTGTTCTAGGCACTGAGCTAAGTCCATGACATCGCTTATCTCTAATCATTTTATCATCTCTGAGAAGTAGCTATGTCCTTCATAAGTGAATGATCCTAGGCCCAGAGAGGTTGAGTAACAGGTGTGAGCATGCCCTGCTAGGAAGTGGTAGGAAGTGGCTTGCCACCTGGACCAAGATGGCTCTATTTCAAGATCAGCATTCCTCCTCCGACACTGGATGTGCTGTGATTTCAGAGAATATGCTCGTCAGACTGTCTGCAACTAGGTAGATCACTCCTTTGGGTTACACTGTTATCCGTGGGAGTCCACTGTTCAAATAAAACCAGTTTACCCTGTTGTCAGAGCTCAGGGTGAGGAGGCCTTGAGGGATGGGGTATTGGACAGATGCTTTGTGATGGAGGAAAGAAGGCTGATGGAAAGTGAGAGAGTGGCCAGATAGTAAGGTTCCATAATGGAGACCAGAATCCCAGGGGTTAATGAGAATATCTGAAGACAGAGCAAAATAGATGCAAGAAACATCCACAGGTTCAGGTTCCACCATCTGGCATCAAATTCAAATTTGGGTAAATTTGAATCTATGGCTGCAACACTGTTTCTTTTGCTTCTTAGAGACCCCCAAGAATCATTAACACAGAAGTAAAAAGAATCTTCTTGCCACATGGGTCTCTATGAGGAAGCCACAGATGCTTTGCAAGCTCCAAGTAGTTTGAATAGTCACTGTATTCGTACATAGCTATCTTCCATCATCATCTTTTATGTGGCATTAATTATTTTTTCTTTTCTTTCATTGAAAAAGCTTTCAACCAGAGAGAATCCTAATTAATTTGAGGCAAGAATAATTTTTCCTACATCTTGCTGCTTCCAGTCTGTGATTAAAAGGAGCAATTTCAAAGTGGGCATCTTCAAACCTCACATGTAATATTGAGTGGCTCTGCTAAATAGCTTTTAGATGTGCTTGTTCATGTGTTATTTTGATGAGAGCTGGTGATGGTGTTAATTTCTGATAGAATATTATAGTATGCCGGGTTTTCTTTTGGCTAATAGATATCTCTGTAGCGAGAAAGATTCTAACGCCCCATTTACTCAAATTTAGTGATTTTTGCCAAGCTATTGCTCAGTCTCTCATACATACATATGTATATGTGTATACATGTGTGTATATGCATATCTTTCCAGAATTCAGAATGGAATCCAGCTTTGCCCTAGCATCATAGGTTGCATTATCTTGATTAAAAGTACCAACCCATGAAAGATGAAACTAGACTTTTAATGACAACATAATGTAGCATATGTGGATGCTGATTTATAATGTTGCGCACCTGAACCCTGTTTCAAGTTATAAACCAATGTTACTTCAATAAAAACAAATTTTAAAATAAGAGTACCAACTCAATTGTGTGCACTTGAATAGACAGGAAAAGGAGTTTGCATAATTTTCTAAAGACTCCTGTTGATTTGTAGACTTTGTGGGGCACTGACATCAGGAATGGAAAGCCGCTGGCCCCAGGTGGGCATGCAGGGACTGGTGGGAATCCACCTGCTAGCACTGGCCATTGGGGTTATGAAAGCCAAGGGTATAAATGAAATTGCCTTGGATGGGAGCATAATGCGAGACAGGAATGAGGACCTTGGGCATTTCTTAAGCAATACCATTTAATGGTTAAACAGAGAATGAGCCCCTAAAAGGCCAGAAGGGGTGGCTAAGATGAAAAGAAAACACCAGAGCCTGCTGCAGCGGGGAAGGTGTGACTCAATGCAGATCAACTCTGAGTTAAGAGAAGGAAAGATGGCTGTTTGACATAGCTACTGGGAGACCTTAGTGAGAAACATTTCTGTGGAGTGATGGGACTGAGGTCCAGGAGTGTGCAAGGTAATGAACCACAGACAGCAAATGTGAGCCAGGCTTTCAAGAAGTTTGTCTACGGAGGTGGGGTAAGAACACGGGTGACAGGTGAAGGGGACACAGGATCTGAGGAGGCTTCTCCCCATTTTTGTAGTGATCCCATCATAGAAATGGAAGAGTTTAAGATACATGAATTTAGAGCACATCCTCCTCAAATATGTACACTCCTCTCCCACCTCTAATCCTTGACACATACACAGGCTATACAGAACTCAGCATTTGGCCTGTCTACCAAGAAAATTCTCCAGATAAAAAGGTAAAATCCAAGGCTATTCCTGGCTCTATCCTGGTGACTGCAGAAGGAATAAAGACCTCACCTCTTAAAAACCTGACAATCTCCCTGCAGACCCCTCCCCACCAAGGACTTGACCTTGCACAAGTTATTCCACCAAGGAAGTGCCTTCAGTTTCCTGAGCTACAATATTGAATCTTGCAGTGCTTTCCCTCAGAGCTGAGGTACAACTAATTAAGTCTAAAACCTGTGCTAAGTTTGACCTTAAAGGAAAGAGTTTTAACTTCTGGACACATCAAAGGGAGGAGCTTTTTCTTGCTACAACCTTCATGAGCCAACAGGCCTTCCAAGACAGAAATTCTCAAAAGTGGAAAGCATTGAGACATGAGTGGTTCCTTCTGATCACCATGGAAACCCCTCACAGGGGGGAAGGATGCCTCACCTGCTTGCCCCATCTTCTCAAAGATGAGCTATTAATGGACAGCCAGCATCACTGGTCCCAACTTGGTCCCTTTGTCACCTTCAATACAGTCCCTGAGATGGACTTTTTTGCCATTTTGGACTATTTCAGTGGATTAGTATCTCCTCTCCTAACCCCAACTTCTTAATGGCCTACAGCCCTCTGTTTCTGCCATAATCATAGTGACCCTCCAGCTCAACATCTTGAACTTAGCCTTGATTTCTGTGGCCTCCACAAGTCTACTCTTGGCCTTTCTCAGCTCTTTGCTCTACAAAGGTACACCCACTTTTAAGCTCCTTGCCTAAAGCTTTCAGAAGGTGAAAGGAGCAGGTGTCAGAAAAAGTAATGTAACCTACCCCAGAGGCCACTGCCCCCCTCCCTGCTTTGTGGCTTATTCTCCATTTAACTTTCCAGTCCGATTGTCACCATCACAAAAACTGAAACTGTATTCTTCAAGGGCAAATCTCAAATGCTGTTTCTATTCACCTTGCTCTCATTTCTCTACGGCATTTAACAACACAGGCACAAGCACACACATACTCAGATTTCTTTAAAATTCTCTCTTCTTGGTTTCTGTGGTTTTCCTCTGCAATCTTTCTACTACCTCTTTTTTCAATAATCTGGTGACTTGTGGGACTCTCTTCTTAGATGTTCTCAACCCCAACTTATCTAAAACCAAACCTACTTCCCTGTGTCTTGAATGTCATTACCATCTTCCAGCCTAGCAGGCTAGGTACCAAAGAGTTGTCTTTGATGCCTCTCTATTCTCATCCCATGCATTCAATGAGTCCCCAAATCCTATTGAATTTTCCTTCAAAATGTCTCCCAGATTGTGCCATCCTCTTCATGACCACTCTGTTTTTGCTTTTCTAACCCATCTTGCCCATCACTGATGGATCAGCCTTCTTAAAACCCTCATTGAGCCTCACCAACAACAGCTCTCACATGTTTCCCATATGAAACTCATGGACTTGTTCTAAATTCAAAATCCCTAGCGAGGTCAGACCTATCCTACTCAATCACCCCTGTTCCCATTACTCTAGGGCATGAATTCTTTGCTTCGGTCAAACTCTGCTTGTTATTTCTACCAATATGCAAAAGAACATGCCTAGCTCGCTCCCACTGCCCACACAGGTAGATGGCACCACCAGCATCTTCCACTCTACTCCATTTTGCCTCATCTCGTTCACCCCATTCAAGCCCTGCTTCCTCCCTCCCCACCTGGTGATACCTGGTCACTCTGAACTCTATTTATCTTGCTCTCCCTGCTGATACTTTTTATATTAGTACATAGTGCTAATGGTTTTATGATGGGTATAACTATTCAACTCCACAAATGTTTAAGTTTTATCCAAGTCACTAAGATAGAAAAACTGAAAGGTGGGAAGATTGTTTGCAATGGTTTATACTACTGGCAGAGCTAGGGGAAAGGGAGAGGGTTACATTCATCCCATAATCTCCCTCAGCAAATACCCTCCATTCTTTGAGATATATAACTGATGTTCTCTCAATTTTAGGAAAAATTTATGGAGCCCATGGAAGGTCTGGTTTCTCTTTTCCAACCAATGGAAATTATGGAAGCTCCTAAAGACAAAAAAGGAAAACCTGTAATTGTGGATAATACATTTACTAACCACCAGCACAACAAAGCCAGATAACAATAACAAAATGATAACTATGGAAAATACCTATACTTGTATTAAAATTAAATAAAATGGAGACCAATCTAGAAAACACTCCAAGCAGACAAAACCAAGTAAGCCATGTAAACAATACTGTCTATCTTGTTTCATTAATGTAAGTGAAACTTAGATATTTCTTATAAATATCTGATAGTCATCATGACTTAAATCATCTTCCAGAAAATGATGTAAGATAATCCCTTTTAAAGACTTCCCTGCTACTCAGAAACCCGCATGACAATATCCATAATTATAAAGGTTAAACAACTTCCTCATTTTCACCCTGTAAGTCACCTTGTAGCACCATGCTCCTGAGTTTCATCTGATTTGAATTTGAAAGCTCCCATTTTTAGGTTGAAATATTGAGCCATAGAAAGGTAAAACAAATTGTAAAAGGTCTCTCTGTAATCACCCCTACTTAATAGGTTCTGATTTCAAATGTGCCCAAGAAAGATGGGGAGAGCTTTTGATTTGCTTTTACCAGCTATCTTCAGCTTAGCAACACAAAGGTGTGGACTGACTGGAACACCAGAGAATATGCACTTACTACACAGAAAATATGTTCTAAGGCAAATGGGTTTCTGTTCCACATCTCCCGTTACCAGCATCTCTACTTTCTATGTGTGGGTGGGCACTACATTCTGAGCACCACACATGTCTGGTGGTAGTGGTGATATTTAGGCCACTGGTTGTTATCTGCCAAAAGGAAAAGGTCTGAATATGTCCATGCTTGGAGATTTAATATCTGAAATAATACAACAAGGAAAACTGCAGAGTAGGGCAACCCAGGAGATCAGAGACAGAAGATTCCATCTCAGTCCAGCAGAACCTGAAAATCCCAAGACTACAACCAACCACACTATCAACTGCCACCATTTGCTTCGCTCTTCAGAGCCAGGCATTATCCGAAGTACCTTACATGAATTATCTCATTTATTCCTCACAGCAAACACAAGCTATTATTCAAGTTCATTTGGAAAAAAAACAGCTAAGAAGAGTAACAATACCATTTGAGTTCTTACTATGTGCTAGGTACAAAGTGTTTATGCCACTATTTTGTTAGGTGACGGTCCACTAGTTAATAGGCATGGTCCTCCCAACTCATCTCTCAAGGTTCGGTTCAGGCATCACCTCTTCTAGTAAACCCTTCCTGATGCTTCCATTCTGAGTTAGGTGTTTCCACTCTGTATTCCTCCCATCATCATCCAGTGCTTCCTTCTGCCACAACTTTCATCTCTCTCTCTCTTTCATACACACACACACACACACACACACACACACACACACACACACACTAGACGATGGGCTCCAGAAGAAAAAATTGTAGATATGTAGAGACAAATAATTTGTGAAAAAATAGTTTTGAAAACTCCTTTTATCAAATGCAATACCATTAAGATACTACTAATAGAAAAAGCAACCAACAGAATTGGAGAAAATATTGGCAACTCCCATATCTGATAAGGCATTAGAATCCCAGAATATAGCAAAAGCTTCTAAAATTCAACAAGAAACAATCCAATTCAAAAACAAGCAAGGAATACCTTCTCCAAAGATCTACACATGGCCAATAAGCACATAAAAAGATCCTTGGCATCACTAACATTGAAGGAAGTGCAAATCAAAACTATGTGGAGATGCCATTTCACATTTAGAAGGATGGCTACTATTTTAAAAGACAGAGAGTGAAAAATGTGGGCAAGGACATGGAAAAATGGAAGCTCTGTTCCCTGTTGGTGGGAATGGAAAACAGCATGGAAAATAGTAAGGATATTCTTCAAAAATTAGATTTAGGGCCTTCCTGGTGGCAGAGGGGGTTAAGCAACACACTATGAAGCAGACAGCAGTCACTGCAGCACGAGTTCAATCCCTGCTGCCTGCCAAGGAAGTGACCCACATGGCGCAGCAGACCTCTCCTGCCTTGCCCACTGCTGCCCTCGGCAGTGTGTTTCTGTTGATCTGCCTGTTCTGTTCCCGGCTCTGTCTCTGGTGAATCCTCTCACCCCCACCCCTCTGGCCTGTACCCCAGTTCTTGTATGCATAAATAAATCTTTAAAAAATTAGACTTAGCATGTAATCTAACAATCCTACTTCTAGACATATATTCAAAAGAATTGAAACCAGCACCTCAAAATGTTGTTTGTCCACTCTTTTCATAGCACCATTATTTACAGAAAGCTAAGACAGGGAAGCCATCTACCTGTCTGTCACTGGGTATGTGAATAAACAAAATGTATAATATGCATCCCCAAAACAATTACCCAGCACTGATAAGGAAGGAAATTCTGGCATATGCTACAAATGGATCAACCTTAAGGACTTTATGTCCAATGAAATAAGCCAGTCACAAAGAGACACTGTGATTGCACTTCTATGAGGTACTTGAGGCAGTCAAGCTCAGAAACAGCAAGACAAATGTGCTTGTCAAGGAGAGGGGAGTGGGGAGTTTGTGTTTAATAAGCAAGAGTTCTACAGATGCATGTAGTAATGTTTGCATAAAAATTGAATGCATTTATATATGTAAATTTTAAAAAATTATATTAAAAAATTAAAAGTTTAAAAAAATTGAATGCATTTAATACTATTGAACTGTACACTTAAAAATGGTTGGGATGGGAAATTAAAAAAAATAAAAAAAAGTTAAAAAAATTGAATGCATTTAATACTATCGAACTGTACACTGAACAAAATTTCCCATCTCAACCATTTTTGTTTATTTCACCACAATAAAATTGTGGGTTTCCCTATTTTGAACCTCATTGGATACATTCACTCTGCCTCCTAAAGCCACAACCCGCCATGGCCTCCAGGTCCCAGGAAAGCCTCAGTGCCAACTTAGACCCGTGAGACCCGTTCAGACTGAGCCTTCAGCCGAAATGGCTTATCCTCAGCTCTATGACGGGTGAGCGCCTGAAGTGCTCTGGTTTCAGGCTGTTTAGAAGCCAAGCTGCTTTTCACTGTTTGCTGGTCAGGTGTCTGTATTTCTCTGCACATAGGAAAAACAGTCACACTATTCTTTCCTGTTGGAGGTGATGAACTAACCAAGGAGGGAGAAGCAATAATCACAAAGCCAGCAGGATACAAACTTTTAATGAGCATGTTGGGGGTGAGAGGTTCAGATAGGAGACGGCTGTTTCCCAAATACAAGTAAGAAATGACAGTATTAGTGCTTCTGTGATTCGCAAGATCCCTGTAAGTTCTGGAGGGTTGCCATGTCCACTGAGGCATCGTTCAGATGCTTGTACAGTAGAGTCGCATAGCATGAAAGCAGCAAGCGCCGAAGAAACTGCAGAAGATAAAAATTGCCCTTACACAATCCTTAAATAACCTGGAGTCACATATGCAGGAGCTGTTCATTCACGAAGTAGCTGGTTTACCTTCAGACACCATGCTGTATGAAAAATGTGAATCTTTAAACATGAGGCTGATGATCATATTTGGTGCATGAGGCGCTCACTCTAAGTGGGACTGGGGGAAAGGAAACTGACAAGAGAACAGCAGATTCCAGTCTACCATCTCGTGTTCTCTCTCTCTGGAGCAGGAGTTGACCAGCTGTTCTGAAGATAGTAAAGCTTGTAAACAGTTTAGGCTTTGCAGACTGTCACAAGTCCCCAACACTGCCTTGGTAGCAGGAAAGCAGCCACAGATGATGTGCAAATAAATGGATGCAGCTGTCTTTCCCTTAAACTCATTCACAGATACAGACAGCAGGCAGAGGACCCACTGCCCATAGTTGTGCTGGCCCCGGCTGTATACGTAGCTGCATACTACACTAAATTTATACCCATTGCCTGGGATTGGTAAACAGAATCACAGACAGTTTCGATGGTTTTAACTCTTCTCTCTGGGGCTAGATTTATAGAAATTAAATACACAGATGATATAAATCTAATAGACTGAGCATCTGTGAGTCATACCTATTGCCTGGGATTGGTAAACAGAATCACAGACACAGTTTCGATGGTTTTAACTCCTCTCTGGGGCTAGATTTACAGAAATTAAATTCACAGATGATGTAAATCTAATAGACTGAGCATCTGTGAGTCAAGAACTCTGCAGGGCACTGAGACATGGGAAGGTCAATATCCAGCCCCCAAGAGAGCGAGCAGATGTGGGAGACCCATTAACTATCCACCAAAGACTCAGAGTTGCCTTTTTTGTCCAACAGTTGTCTCTGGTGCAGTTGTTCCTTGAGGCAGTATTGCCCCAGCCTCCTGTGCAGGTAGCTGGAACCATGTCTCCCAGCTAAGTGTGAGCAAGAGGAACATGACTCACTCGTAAGCCAGGACAGTGAAGAAGCAGTCGTGCATTCTCTGCACAGTCACCCATGTTTTCTGGCTGGACATACACAACTCTGAGGATGGAGGGGATGACAGAGACACAAGACAGAAGCAACCTGGGCCCCTGGGTTGTTATGTGGAGGCTCCCATCAATCAGGTGATCAGGCTAAGCCTCTAAAACTTGAGGGTTGTATTTGTCATCACTAGTAGCATTATCCTCCCCGACACAATGCTGCAGCAAAGATCGCAAGTCACGGAAATGGTCATCACCTGGCTCTGTTAATGACAAGCGACAAGAAGGCCTGGGAGCGGGTGATGGGGAAACAACATCTACCTTGAATTCAGGGAATAGGCACCACAGCAGCACCAGAAGGAGCAGCCCAGGTGACTGTCTCAACAACCTCGCCATCACCACTTGACATGTTAAAACTCAGATTCAAAGCAGCTCAAAGACCTGGGTGAAGTCCCCTGGGGTCACTGCAGGGCCACAGCTCCTGACTCGGGTCCAGTTTTTAACTCGTGCATGCGAGCCTCTTTTTAGAGAAGCACAAACCCATATCCTAGAGAACTGATTGGACTAACCGGAGCTGCTTCCCTGTCCTTCCCTGCAGGAGGGCAGCGCTGCCCTTCCACAAGCCAACTGGAACTTCGAGGGCAGTGAAGGGTCTTGCCTGTGGGCGCAGGTGTCCCCTCCAGCACAGCTTCTGTGCGTACCGCAGGGGCCGACCAATCCACCACCGAAGGCAGGCCTGGCAAGGGGGGGGTCAAAAGGCAGACGACAGCGAGAGCGGAACGTGGCAGGGAGAGGGAGGAGAGAGGAGGAGAGAGCAATGGCTTCTATTTTTTGCTTTGAAAAGAGATTTTTAATACATCTGAACGTACCAAAAGCCAGTTTCCCGAGTGCAGTTCTCCTCGCACTAACCTTCTTTCCAGCAAGATAAAACGGCCCACGTATCACCTCGCTTTTTCTCTTCCCTGAGAATCTCAAAAGCAGATATCTTTTTTTTTTTCCCCCCAGTGAAATCGCCCGCCAGCTTGGCTCAGAGAGCTACAAACTGCAGGACAGTGCATCCCATCCTCACTCTTGCACTCGCTGCCTTCACCACGTAAATGATGCCAAAGGCAAACCCATCTCCTTCACGTTCATGCAAATGCACACTTGATATATTTTGCAAACCCGCATGAGACAAACTGGATCTAAATTCACAAGTCTGTTTCAAAGAGTAGCAGAATTCAACCAGAGCAGATTGACTTAATGTATTTTTAAAGCTATTTATCTTAAGTATATACATTCTCTGCACCCCACCTCTGCCATGTTTGCTGGTGGAAGGGTTAAACTGGTGTGAACTTTCTGATCATGGATATTAAACACCTTAAAATCTACATTTCCCTTGACTTAGTATCACGTCTATGAATTGACCCTAAGGAAATCATTACACACAAGTATGCAAAGAAGGTATGAGACCTATAATACATATTAGAAAAGCAAGACAAGTGCACAGGAAGAACAAATATCCAACAACAGCAAACAGTTTTCTGAAATATGACACATTTCTATAAAATGGCATAAGAGGAAGTTACTTAAGAAGATACCGGCAACAAATAGGACAGGAAAATGTTAAAGTCAAAAAAACCAATGTGCAAAACAGTATATGAAGAGTTTATGTATACCAGAAATGTATATGGTGGTACTAGAAAATCTCTAAACCAAAGTATTCAGAGTGGGTTATTTTTCATTCATAGAAATTCATGTGTGACATTAATTTTTTAATCTATAGTGTCTCATCACTTTGCATTAAATGCGTCTACTTAGCCTTTTCATCACTGTTTTGTAATATAACATGAATGAACGAGACTAAGTGTAGTGACTAAAATACTTTTGATCATTAGGATGTCAACACTTCGGTGAGGATGACTTTTTCACTAGCCTGTCACTGGCTGTAGATTCAGAACAGAAGTGTCCAGTTCCAACTAAGTAACGTTCAAGGCCCCTAATCCTGGGTCTGGACTTCCAAGGTCCCTTGCAGGACACCTCTAACAGACTGGATAATAACATAGATGTATCTATTTTAAAGTACAGACACAGTAATTGGAAGATATTTCTAGTCTCTTCTTCTTCCCCTGAAAGAGAAGCAGGACCCCTTGAGACACAGGGGTCTGCAAGGGGGGTTTTGATTGGTTGGTTAGTTTTTTTTTAAGCAGGAGGAGCAGAGAGAACAAAGAATAACCTTCAGTCGACGGGTCATTTGATGGATGCCCTGGCCATCTGAGGGAGGCCCTGGAGCCCTCTGGATCCTGGGAAGTCAGCCAGGGCCTGGTAGGCTAGGGGGGCTCTGCAGCCTAGGGGCGCAGACACGGGCTCCCCTCAGCAAAGGCTGGGCTGGTGGCATTAAAGAAAGGCTGCAAGATTCATCTGTTTAATCAGTGTACTCCCCGATGATGCTTGGAGTTTGATATGGATCATTCCAGCCTCTCTCAAATCGATCAACAAGTATTGATTGAGTGCCTACTGTTTGCCGGCTTGACGCTAGGCATTTTGGGAGATGCAGAATGAGTATAGAACAAGGTCCCTGTCCTCTTCAATTAGTGCTGCAAGCCCATGCGTGGCAACGTGGAAACTACCTGAGTGTGACTATGAGAACTACAGAAATGCAGTGGACAGGGCAGCGAGGTGGGTGAGACTAGGGGGACTTAAGACAGGAGGTGATTTTGAAATGAAATAGTACCAGGGAATATCACAGATTGAAGAAATATGAATATGTATTTAGGGGGAACACTAGCTAGAGTAACAAAATTGAAACTTATTTCTTACTCACATGAAGGTCCTTGGGCAATGGGGTAGGTCTCTTCTCCATCAAGTCATTCAGGACCTCAGGCTTTCATGTGTCTCATTACCTTCAACACGTGTCTTTCAAGGCTGCATCGGTTTTGACACTCCCCTAATGCCACAGTGATGATCACTCCCAGGGTCCCAGACAGATCATCTTTATCACATGCATGACCAGGAAACGCCAAGGGGTCTGCAGCCCCTTCCTGAAACATAATATGGGTCTTAAAGTTCACGTTCCTAATGCAAATCAGAGAGACTCAGAACAGAGGACCTGAGTGGGGACTTCACTGCCCAATGAGAATCTTATGAGTGGGTTTTCAGAAAAGCCCAGAGTGTCTTACCCAGGTTGTCAGGGGCCTGCTCTGAAGGTTCACAGGGATTGAAGTCCCATCTTATCCCAGGGCAAGAGAGGTGATGAGCTACTACCCCGCCCTCCATAAATTCACAACTGTATGTTGCTTCTCAGTGAAGGTACCAAAGACAGTGGTTTTAGACAACTCACTGGAACGCCCCAGGCCTCAGTTATTGAGAAACAAGTAAGCCTGACACCATGATGGCCAAGTCCTTTCCAGCTATGACAGCCTCAGAACATGAGCTCCTTTCACACAGGAAGTCCTAGTGTGTGCTAATATGATCTTGGGAATTCTAGCACTCAAAATTAGAAAGCAAAATGGGGGGAAAAGACATTAGAGTTTGGCCAACCAGTCCCCAAAAGTGAGTTTCAAGAATATTAGTTCTGTAGACGTCTAATAATGCTATGTGTCTGTGTGTATGTGTCTCTATATCTGTATTTATAGCTGTCTTATATCTACCTAGATGTGTATAATATGCAAATATCTATATCAATTTGTCTATAGTAAAACATGACATCTGTACAAGTACCATGCAGTTTTTCATGCACTGGTCCTCTTAATCCTTCCAACAATCCTATGATTAGTATCATCCCATCTCATTTTATAGATGAGGAAACTGACGTTTCAAGAGGATGAGCAGCTGTCCAAGGTCACTGCAGTTGTACATAGAAAAGAAAGATGCAAATTCAGCCATGTCTAAATTTAGAGTCTGTGTTTTCATCCATCAGATCCTTCTGAGAGCTTCCATCAAGTCCAGCTTGGGGACTGCTGGATTTAACATAATTAAACTGCAAAGTCCCACCCACTATGGCAATGTGAGGGGAGTGCATGGTGGCTAAGAGCACAGATCTGAAGGTAAAACGGCCTGGCCTGGAGCCCAGCTTTGCTCCTTGCTGACCGCATGAACTTCGGTTTGTCATCTACCCTCTCTATACCACACCTACAATGTAAGAATAGCAACAGCATCCCCTTTGAGCATTGTCTGCAGGGATGGAATAACCTAATGTTTCAAGATCAAGGTTAAAGGCTGCTTAAGTGTTGGTCATCACTACAATGGGAGGCACACTGGCCCTGGAGTCCAGTTTTCACAGACCATCTCTGGGGGAGGGGCATGCTCTGGACCATTCCTCTCCCTTCATGAAGAAGCTGAGGCTTCAGGTCTGGTTTCAAGGCACACAGGATGACGGTGTGGGGCTACCGGGGCCAGCAGGTGGCCCCAACTCAAAGCCCAGTCCTAGTTCCTACCCTGCCTCTCCCTGGCAGATTCAGACATGTGCTGTGAATCTAGACACATAATTGTAACTAAGAGAAAAGTCACTGTTTCTCCCTTCGAAGTGTCGATCCACTGTCCAGTGCAGGGACTTTTTCTTACTCAGAACATACAAGATTTTAAACCACTTCCCCGCCCCCTGAAGGTTCTCTCGCAGCCCCACCACTCTAGGCAGAAGGACACAGATGAGCAGGAACAGGAGCGTGAACCCTTGCAGCCAGCGGTACCCACTTCCCCCCTGCAGCAGCATAGTGGACCCCAGTCCTCACACTCGAGGAAGTCCGTTTGCCCCCCACAGGAAAACAAAGGCAAATAAAGAAGGATGAAGAAAAGTAATCCCTCTTGGGCTCTTGGAGGGAAGAGTTTTAGAAAATAAAAAAGATTAAATGTGCCAAAGACCATAAATTGAAAGTAAAATCAGACAGGGGTTAGAACGAAAATCATCCTATTAAATTGATGTCCCTTCAATTTTGTGTGATTTCTTTATGATGTTCTGTGTTTTACTGCTTAGGCTTGTATAAGTTTTCAGAGTGATTGGTATGGGTGTGGGTGGCCAAGAATGGGGGGAGGGCACTCTCTAGGCTGAGGGCTTGCATCATCTGCTCCCAATTGTTTCATCATGTCTGTTTACAGGACTGAGAGCTGCACCCACCCCTCGATCTCTTCCCATCTGGCTGCATATGAGAGAGCTCGTAATTTCAGGGACAGGATCCTCCTTTTTGTGCTCTGGAAATGAGGCACTTTCAATCCCAGGTTAAAGGGGGAGGACTACACCCCATCTCCCTGACTGGCCCCGACCCATTAGAAAGGGGCGTTGGTAAGGGGACTAGAGTTCAGGAACTTCTCAGCTACTCTTGCCCACCTCTGCGGCAAACACCCTGAAAGGGTCTGCAAGCTGCTGAGCAGTAAACTTCTCAGGTGTGCCAAGCAATAATCACTGCCCATTACAAGTCAACCTTTACATGAAAGGTGCCACAAAGTAATGCAATCCATCAAGCATTTGCTGAGCTCCTTCCCTTGTATCCAAAGAAGGTAGTTTCTGTTTTGACTAAATGAAAATAGACTAATGTACACAGGACCACGACAGTAGAGATACAGAGAACCCATTTGAAAATGTGCCGCTGACATAGCTTTTGCCCATTGCTACCGGCACATGCAAAGCAGATCACCAGTTTCTAAAGGTCGGCAGCCCCGTCTTGCTAACCACACTTAGAGAAAAAAATCCTAAACCTATTTACAGAAAGAAATTGCTCATTTTAAATCTCAAGGAGTGTAAGGTGAATGAGAAGTGAAGTGGCCTAAGGAGGAGGTGGAGGGCGGGGCTCGCTGTGGAAGTCACTCCCTTCGCTCCCTAGACCCCCAGTCAGCACTGCACCCCACCCTCCCACCCCCCCACCCCCACCCCCCCGTCTTCCAAGAGAGATGAGGAAAATGGGGAGGCAGCAAAGGTGAACCACAGGACAAATAAGGCCCTGGCTAACATTTACTAGAGCTTCTGCACAACTGAAGCTGCATTACGGTCAGCATGTCCTTAAATGCCCACTACGGCCTGTGAGCACAAGTTAGTTCCTCCATCTTACCAGGGAGGGGTTGTATCCCTTTCCTCCCACCTACTCAGCCAGCAAGTAACTGGATTTAGCAGCAAAGCTGAGTCCATCTGACTCTAGCAACCATCCTTTGCCTATCCCACAGCAACAAAAGAGGAGGAAAGACAAGGACGGAGCATGACTAAAGTGAAGGGAAGGGAGAAGGCTCGGGGTGAATGTGAAATGTTCAATGAGCACGTACTACACGCAGGCACTCTGCCAGCACTGCTGGGAGGACACAGAGGAAGCCACGCTCCTGCCATTGCAGCCAGTGTCCCCACTATTTGTCCAGTCAGGAGCTGGGCCAACTTCCTCACCCCCACCCCACCTCTGCAGCTTCCACCGACTTGATCCTTCCATGTACCATCTGTCTACCTGACAACCTTGTAAACAGCGATAGTCAGGTGTTCACTTCATTAATGCAGATGTAGATGACGTAATTAGTACAACCCTGTAGGGTTAGAGGAAATCAGGTCTTTCCACCCTCCCACCACTGATGAACACCTGAGGTGCTAGAGCATTCCAGGGTGGGCATGCGCAAGTGGGCGCACCTGAGTTGGACACAGGCTTAAATGGGCGGTGTCATGAGGATGTCAGGACCAACAGGACCCACAGTACTGACAAGCAGCAGCAGTAGAAAGCAGCCGAGAGGGTGAGATGCGCCGGGGGCTGGGAGGCCTGCCAGCCCCCCGGGCCCCAGCACCCCTGCCTGCCATGTACCTGGCCACCGCTACTAATAAAGCGTAAAACCCACCGATGGCTCCAAGACTCTCCTTCCCTGACCTGTCTGCCCAGAACCATCCCGACTCTGCACAGTGCCTCCCTTCCTGCCACTACAAACCCAAGGCATACACAGGGTTTCACTAGTAGAACACAGCCAGAAGAGTCACAAACTTCACTAGGCTCAGAGATGTCAGTGGTCATTACTGTGCTTTCTTCACCAGCACATGGAAATGTGGTGAGACTGGCACCAGAGTCCTCAGACAACACCATCAAATATAGAGAAACCTAATGGTGGGTTTGTAGCCAACTGGTCTACCCTCTTTTGGTACATGCTCTACAGTGTTAGGTAGCTGAATGTTTTCCATGCAGGTTGCTATTCTCCAGCCAGGTCTTACAATTTCTTCAAGGTTTAAATGAAACACAAGCATTCTAGGGCTGGAGTAGCTCTAGGACAGTGCTGCCCAATAGAAATATCACAGGAGTCACGTAATTTTAAATTTCATGTAGCCCCATTTAAAAGATAGTGATAACAAAATAAAAACATCTAACACAATATATCCAAAATATTCGTATATGCAATATATAAATGACTAACAGGATTTTTACAGCCTTTTGTTTATACCAAGTCTTAAATACCCAGTGATCACTTTAGACTCCCAGCACATCTCAACATGAACTAGCCATATTTCCAGCGCTATTAGCCATGTGTGGCTAGTGGGCACCATAATGGACATTGGCCTTTTCAGAGCAAGCTAAGACTGTTTCTTTAAAGATCAGAACATTGCCCCGCTAATTGGAGTGTCTGTGTGTGCAGATCATTAGAGTAGCAGGTGGTCATGTTGGTCTCTTAGCCCCCAGGGAACGTGTGAAGGAGTTGGTTTCTGGCCAAAGCAAATCATACAAACCCATCTTGGGCCTTGCTGATAATACATTCATGGAGCTTCACACCCCAGCACACAAACAGGCTCCAGCTAAATGGACTTTTAAAATACCTTCAGATCTGTAACCATCCCTCCCCTAAATCAGCTTCACAGAGACAATATCTCTGCATCCCATCACCCTCTTCTGAAATAAGCACCCACTTTCTCTAGCTTCCTAAGAGCAAACAATACTAAATAGTTTCTTCGTTGTGCAGGTATACTGAGCACGCCCTGCCTGCCAGTCACCATGCCACATGAGACAGGACTCCTGGCCTCAGCGTCGCCAGTGGGGAAGCACAAGCAGCGGCAGGGCTAGCTTTTTCTTGTGCCTGCTCTTTTTGGGAATTCCGATCAGAATCATCATGAATGTGACCCAGAACGAGAATGCTTATCCCTGTCTGGCCTTCCAAGCAGCTTCTGCTCTTCATTTTGGTTCCATTTGTTCACTTGCTGCACATCCTCTAGCCCCTGGGGCACCTTAACTAGCTGCCCGGTACTAGTTGCTTTGCTTATTTCAAGACCACCTTTGTAGGTTCTTCAGCGTCACCCAGGGGAAGAGATGTTTATCTTGCGTTGTCTCAGGCCCTTTTCCTTGAAGAGCACTAGTCTCCAGACAACTGTGGAAGTCAGTGACCTGGTGACAACAATGCTTTTGGACTGCTGGGGGCAAAAGCCTTGTTGTAGTGGCTTTAAGCAAGAATAGAGGCTAGCAATTGGATATAACAAGTACAGACAGTATTTCAGTTTTTGTCATGAAAGGAAGCAAGGGTGAAGCAAAGGCTAGAGATGTTCTAAAGAGTTTTGTATTTCAGTGAGAAATGACAATGTTTCCATGATGATGGGAATGACCTGGTAAAGATGGGGAAATTTGGTAAAGCAGAGAGAGAATTATACTTTTATAAATTAGCCCTTGAATAGGAAAATCAGAATCCAGTGCAGATGTTGAGATTCGGGACCAAAAGAAAGAGAGAGAACTCATCTGTGGTAAGAGAAAAAGAGGCAAAACTTTCTGGCTTCAAAAATCTAGAAATAGCATGACTAACCCACCAAATCTACGGGGACTACACCTGAAGGGAGAAAGAAAATACTGCTCTAAAAATAACAACATTGTAAGAAAATAAATAAATTTAATTTAAAAATACATATGTATTCTGGAGGTGAGGACTGGTAGGTGCTCAGTAAATAATTATGACGTATACTTATGGAAGCAAATCTTGCTTAGCCATGTAAGCAAAACAAAACCTACATTTTGAACATGAGTGAAACTTAACATAGGAAATTTCTTGTCATTTTTTCTCTGATCATCCTAAAAGAAATTTGGTCATTGTCCAAATATGGTATGGGATCCTCACTGTTCATCAGTTCCCGGCCAAGCAAAGATCTTGACTAATAATAATAACAAGTTTCTCATTTCTACTTTTGCAAGTGTGTGAAACAGAAAATGAAGTCACCCTCCCGAAATGCTTTGAGGTGCTCATACATAAACACCTCTGCCATCTGGAATCCCCCATCTTAATAACCAACCATCACTGTAAAGGTTGACAGTGTCCTTGTTTCCCTTTATAGGTCACCCTGTGGCATCACCTTAGTTTTTTTTTAATGCAAATCAAAACCACTATGAGATACCACCTCACCCCAGTGAGAATAGCACATATCAAAAATAGCAGCAACAATAAATGTTGGCGGGGATGTGGAGAAAAAGGAACTCTCTTTACACTGCTGGTGGGAATGAAAGCTGGTCCAACCATTATGGAAAGCAGTATGGCGGTTCCTCAATCTACTAAGAATGGAACTTCCATAGGATCTAGCAGTCTCACTCCTAGGAATATACCCAAAAGACACAAAAACACTGATTCAAAACAATACTTGCACCCCTATGTTTATAGCAGCACTCTTTACAATATCTAAGACCTGGAAACAACCTAAATGCCCAAAAACAGATGAGAGGATCGGGAAGCTGTGGTACATATACACGATGGAATACTACTCAGCAATCAAAAATGAAAAACTAGACACATTCATAGGAACATGGATGGAACTGGAAGGGATTATGCTCAGTGAAGTAAGTCAGAAAGCAAAAGAAAAATACCAGATGGTTCCTCCCCTAGGAAGAATATAAGGGAACCAAATAAGGATCAAGGAAAGGAATAAGAACAATAATAACAACAAGAAAGAAACAAAAACCAAAAATGAAAAGACAAAGACAAACTGGGGAGGGAGGAGCACGGGGGACTGAGGTGATGGTGCACTGGTGATATGGTGATGGGGAATACATGGATTACAATTGATGTCAACTATATGTAAATTTTTTAAAATATGTAAATTTTTAAAAAAACTTTTAAAAAGACAAAATACAAAAAAGGTGTAGCTGCCCATATTTCTCCGGTTCTGTTCACTGTCTGGGTGCAGTGGCAGAGCAAGGGGACAGTTGGATTCAGCAGCTTTGGAATTCTTATATGCCTAGCAAGATAGGCATATAAGGGAGTAAACATAATGCTGAGCCACACGTTTTAGGTGGGTAAGGAGAAAGGGAAGCCAAGTGGAGCAGATGAAAGTCACAGACCTAGTGACAGGTCCAGTTGATTGCAGGTGCTGGGAAAGGATTAGTTTTGAGGGGAACAGAGAGTGTGAACTGAACAGATATGATATGGGGTGGACATCAATTGAGATGACTAGATTTGAGAAGTTGCTGACTAGTCATGGCAGTGGAGGGTGTGACAAGAAGGTAAGAGGATGGAGGGTCAAGGAGACTAAGGTAAGAAAAGATTATCCACAGATAATTATGGGAGGGATAGTATTGACAAGAGTAACAGCCAGCCGGAGGTAACACCTTCAAGAAACAAGAGAAATGACTATAACGTGGAGAGGAAGTAGGTGTGAGCGGAGGATGACATGAGAACAATGCCAAGACTTTGAGGAGGCAACAAAGCTTATATCAGCTAAGTACACAGACTGCTTAGATTTTCATCTAATACTGATTTGCTGTGTGACTTTTTTCATGTCAAAGAACATCTCTGTGCTTCAGTTTCCTGGTCTGTAAGTTGGGGATAATAATCAACTGAAACAATGGTATTGTGAGGATTGAGGGAGTGCAGAACAGTACATAGTATTTGGTGAGTGTCCCCCAAATGTCTGCCATTATTCTTAGGAGAAAGATGAAGGATGTGGAAACTGAGGTACAGAGCATTTGGTTTTTAGGGGTTTTTTTCTGTCCACTTTTTACATCATTGTTTATTTTTGGACAGTAATTGGTTTCTCCCCTGAGATTTTTTGTTGTTGTTTTTTGACAAGATGTACATGGTAATTCAGTTACTGTTGTTCTGGGACCTGAGATGCAGTTCTGTGTAACCATAAAGTCCATTCTGACGCACTAGGATCACTACGCAGAATGGGAGTGAAAGATGGCTTCAGTCCCGGCACAGCTGGCAGATGTGATGCTCCACAGCCCCACACCAGCTGTGACATGAGAGACCTTTGCCCTCTTCTTCCCCTTGGTGGTCCTCTACTTCATGCTCTGTGCACCTCCCTTCAGCACCCTGGTGCGCTCAGGAAAGTACCCGACCTCTGTGCGTCAGCGAAGGGCTTGAAATAGGGTGCCTCCCTCCAGCAAATCTTAGCTTTGAGACAAAAGGAATGAAGAGCAAATCATGGATTTCCCTGATGAGACGGGGGCCTCTGGGGATGTAGCCAAGGATCTTTGGCTTTCTAGGATCCCTTAAAATCCTACTGCTTTTTTTTTTTTTGAGATTTTATTTATTTATGCATACAAGAACTGGGGTACAGGCCAGAGACACAGGGATTAAGAGGGTTCACCAGAGACAGAGCGGGGAGCAGAATAGGCATATCGACTGAAATACACTGTGAGGATAGCAGCAGCAGGTGAGGCAGGAGAGTCCTGTTGCACCATGTGGGTCACCTCCCTGGCCAGGGATTGAACTCGTGCTGCAGTAGCCTCAAAAGCCGCACAGTACAGGCGCTCAGTCCCTTGCACCACAGGGAGGCCCCCTGCCTCCTCTTATGACAGACGATCCTGGCCTTGCTAAGCGACAGCACTTGTTGGAGGGCAGATATGAGAGAGGCCCCCTAACCTCTGTGTAGGTAGCCAAGAAGTGATGTCAGCCATTGGAACCGAACTCCAATGCCCTCACAGGAAATCCCCTTCACACAGAAATGTGAAACCGTTTGTCTGAGGTCACCGGACTGCTTACTGGTAGAACAAGGACTGAAACCCAGGACAGGTGATTCCAGCCTGGGCTCCTCCTACTACCCCGCACACAGAGACAGATTTAGCACTGACAGATGAGGGATGGGGCATGGTTACCTACATTTGAAACACCTTTCTAAAAGAAAAATCTTGGACCTGAGTCATCCCCCTCGCTTTGCTACAGAGTTTAGTCATTGCACCATATGCTCTGAGGACCAAGTACAGACTTTTGTGACAAAATTAGCATGGCTATTAAAGACTGTAAAGGAAATAATCAAAAGCCAGAGTGAGAGGCAGGGAATTGCATCGCCCTCCTCCTCTCTGAGGCGCATCCAGACCACCCTCCTGGAGGGGACTGTGACAACTCTCTGGAGGCCAGGGACCCAGGTAGATGTGGCCCAGGAAAGAGAATCTAGATGGGTGGACAGACAGTGGAGAGAGAGAAACAGGATGGGGGAGGAGACATGAGACAGCAAGCCCGTGTGTGTGCCAGGCACTCTGCTCTCCACAGCCCTCTGAGGCAGCCAGTACCATTATTATTATTATCCCCCTTTACAGATAGGAAAACTGAGTCCCTGAGAACAAGACTGGCAATCTATCAGACCCCAGCCCGGGAGAACATGGAAGCTTTGTTGATGGTCTCTACTCTGCTCCTCCTTGCTGGGGCTTGACTTTAGCACACAAACATGCTCAAGTGCGCCATTTCAATAAAATGGGTTTCCTTCACCTTGTCCACAACTCGCGACTGCTCCTAGAACATTCAGAACTCTTTAGCGACCTAAAGCCTTCGTAGAGAACGCTCCGTACCCCTGCTTTCTCAACTCCTAAACCCACATTGCTTTAAGTCGCTTTCATCCCTTCCATCACACCCTTACAATTACACCCTATATAGCTGAACCCCGTGTTCTCTCCTCCCCAGTCTCTCTCCTTCTCTTCCTGTTTCTCCCCTTAAGACATTGCCACCAGCCACTGGCCCCTCCCTGGCCTCAGTCACACCCAGGCCTCCTGCTACCTCGGAAATTCTGCCTAGATCATCTTCACTAGTGCCTCTTCCTGTGCCTACCTCCTAAATTAGCCTTTCCTCAAAATCCCAAGCTGACTTTTGGATACAAACTGTATGACCCGGACAGTCTTTCTCAGCCCTGGTAAGACATTAGACTCACCCACTCCAGTACCAAAATCAATTGAATTAATTGGTCCTGAATGTCACCCAGTCTCTGTATTTTTAAAATCCCCCTAGGCAAGTTGGAGTATGGTTGTGGTGGCAGTCCACGGATGCAGGACAGAGCCCAGCTTAGGGGAGGGGGTAGCAGGGGAGTGGGGGACTTGCTTAGGAAGGAGGAAAGTGCAGAGGAGGCCAGGAAAACTGCCCCCCCCACCAAAAAAGGGATGCCTGATATCTGACCAGTCTCTAGCTCCTTATGTCCCTGCTCAATCTTTCTATCTTTTAAATCTTCCCTAGTAAATCCTATTGCGCTCCCAAGCTAAAGCAAACCGCTAGAAAGAAAAATGTAGGATAGACCAATTTCTCCTTGTTAAGAAGCTCCATCAGAACTCTTAGCGACTTTAAGAATGGTTATGTTGCTTTATTTGGAGTTTTTTTTTTTTATATATAAGATGAGGCAGAATGGGCGTTAGTACTCCATACATTCATAGAGGTGGCCGTGGTATTCAAGAAAAATAACACAAAGCAACAGACCATTTGCATGAAGATCGAGTTTGGTGCTGGGTTTTCCCCTAGTGGTGTTTCATGATTGAAATCATTAAATAAGCGCATCCAAGGCACCCCTCAAGGCCACCTGGTTCAGCCCCTCAACCCATGAGCTCTTTCCAAAGAGCATGGACTTCCCACTGACTGCCCTGAGTTTCAACTCCAGCTTGACTACCTCTGACTGAGTCACATGGGACACAGAACTTTCCTGTCTCTAAATGGGGATCATGACAGCTGCCATCAGCATCCTCCAGAGTCGTCGTGAAGGCTGAACATGTCAACTATAAATTCAAGTCTTCTTGGATTTTGACTTTTGAATAGGTATTGCCCCTTGAACCGTGAAGACCACACACAAACACAAAACACTTTTGACACTAGTCATTATTGTCAAGAGCACTTAGTGCTCTTATGGCATCAACCTCATTGCAGCCAACAATGGGGCCACCTGAGCAGACGTGCCCCCTGGCCACAAGATCTTCTCTGAGCCACTCCTCATGGTGCCAGGAAGCCCAAGGTTAGAGGTGGGACTCAGCTAGAAAGCAGTGGGGTCAAACGGAAGGGGGGCTTGCTAGGAGCCAAAATAATCCAACAGACCCCAATTCAGCAAATTTCTAGCTGTGTGACCTTGGGTAAGCAACTTAACTGTCCTGAGCCTCATTTCCTCATCCAAAGTTGAGGGTGGTGCATCTGTTTTTCCCACCTATACATTAAAGGGGTCAGTGAAGTTATATTCTACAGTAGGGTTCCACCAGCAGCAGGAAGAACTGTGAAGAACATGGAGAAGTTAACCAGACATCCCCCTTCAGATTTTTCATAGACACCTCAACACCAACATCATTAATACCAAATTCACGCCTAACCCAAATCAGCTCTTTCTCCAAGGCTCTCCACATCACTGGCCTTTTCTTCCAGGCTTTATGGAGTCTGCTCCAAGTGGGCCTATGCTCCACCTCAGCTATGGGCTTGCCCCACAGACAACTCTTTTCAGGAAGTTCTCCTGAAAATTTTCTGGCTGCCTCTGATTTCCCATCCAGGAAGTCCCTGACTAACACAACTGGAAGCCAGGCTCTGCTGCTCGAGGCTGGGGAGGGAGGACAAAGGGGTTGCCTCCTTAGGTGTGGAGATGATTCTCCTGTGAGGAGAACCCATGGGAGGCCCTGATTGAAGCCCAGATCTTCTCCCTGCATCCCACCCAGAGGACAGTTCTCAGATATGGCAACCATAAGAGATATATTTTTTCTACAAAAAAAAATATTGAATTTCTGACCAGAAGAGATTTAAGCCGAGATGAAAGATGGTATTATAGTGTTGTCTTTTTTTTCCTAAGGTCCTCAATGTCACATCCCACAAAAATAGGCTGCCCATTCTGTGATATCTATTGTCTAAGCTCTTATTGTACAAAAAGGAGAGTGAAAGCGAGGGAGGGGGACAAAGGGAGGAAGAAATGAAGGGAACAAGCAGAAAGAAAGGAGACAGTAGAGAGAAGATACAAAGAGAAAGAGGAATGATGGAGGAAAAGAAGCTCGTTCAGGGGAATTTTTTTTTTTATTAAATTCCAACCCAAGGAAGTTCTGTGTATACGGGCTCCCCATTTTCTCCTTCTGCAGCCCGAAGGCAAACCAAGATGCTGTGTCAATTACAGAAAAAAATCAATGAAGATACTGTTCAGGAGTCCTTTTCACCATTCAGTGCGGATGGTATCCTTCACTTTCTAGCACTGATTCATTTACTTTCAGCCTCTCTGGGGGCTGCTGACATATTGCTATCTCTGAAGAATTGGAAGCAAAATCACCTTTGTTTCTAACTGCAACTTGTTCCTCTGTACAGTTTGTTAGAGCTGCCACATGACCTCACTAGGCCTGTAGGACAAAAGGGCAAAACCTCACCAGACTAAATTATGGACTTGGGTACCTCCTTCCACCAACCTGCCTCTCCACAGGGGTGCCCCGGGCCCCATAAGGACTCCTGCCTGTGGGCTGAGAAACCCATAATTTCAGACACTCTTCCCCTCACTACCTGTCCTGATTCTAATAAACTAAAAGCTGCTCCGGTGCTAGCATTTTCCCAGTGCAATAGCATCTGCTGGAAGAAACCTTCTTAGAGGACCAATAGGTGGAATGGAAGGATGTGCGGGCACTATGGCGGTGAGAAACATCCCTGGAGCAGACCATGTGGGGCAGGCATGCACATGGCTGGGGTCCACCACTACAAAGTCATCCAGTTTTGTTGAGTGATGCCCTTCTCCTCTGGGCCCCTCTGAGTTTTCAAAAATTTTTTAAAAAGTCAAATCTTCGGGCCTCCCTGGTGGCCCAGTGGGTTGGGCAACGCACTATGAAGCAAACCACAGCCACTGCAGCACGAGTTTGATCCCTGCTGCCGGCCAGGGAGGGGACCTACATGGCGCAGCAGACCTCTCCTGCCTCACCTGCTGCTCCCCTCAGCAGTGTATTTCAGTCAGTCTGCCTGTTCTGCTCTCCATTCTGTCTGGTGATTCCTCTCACCTCCCGTGACTCTGACCTGTACCCCAGCTCTTGCATGCATAAAAAAATAAATCTTAAAAAAAAAAGTCAAGCCTTCAGCACCTAGTTTCCTACTGTAACAAATTACCCAAAATGTGGGTTAATGACGCAAATTCATTCTTTCATGATTCCAGAGGTCAAAATCTAAACTAGGTCTGCACGGCTGCTTTGTTTCTGGGGGATCTGGAAAAGGGTTAGTTTCCTTGCTGCTTCTAGCACTAGGGGCTGCCTACATTCCTTGACTCCTAGCCATCTTCCTCCATTTTGAAATTTGCAGCAAAGCATCTTCCCATGCCTATCTCTCTGCTTCCATCATCACGTTGCCTTTTCTTACTCTGTTTCCTTTGTGCAGTCTCTTTCTCTGCCCTCAACTGTCCCACCTCCCTCCAGTGAGGATGTTTGGATTCCATGGGGTCTGCCCACATAACCCAGGATAATCTTCCCATTTCACAATCCCTAAATGAATCATCTGCAAAAAGTTCTTTTTGCCATGTTAGGTACAGATTCATAAGCTTTAAGGGTTAGGACAGGAAATTTGGGGAAAGCATTACACTCTCTACCACACTCTCCACTTTTAGTGTGAGTGAATAAAGCAAGCCAGGTAACTGGGGGGTAAGTGGAGAGACTCAAGAAATAGGTAAGCGGGGAATCTGGGGTACTAAAATGGAATAAGTAAGGAGTGCAGAATTGAGAGGCATAAGTGACATGGTATTGATCTCAATGACAATTTTTCTGACTTTATGTCTTTGTCATTTTTTTTTTGCAATGGAAAAAATGCCATAAATTTCATGGCTTATGAACAGAAATCTGTTTTTCACAATTCTGGAAGCTGAGAAGTTTAAGCTCAAGGTACCAATGCCAGCTAACAGGTTCACAGACTTTCCTTTTGTTGACCTAATGCAGTAGAATGGGACAAGGGAGCGTTCTTGGGCCTCTTTTATAAAGGCACAATTTTGTTCATGAAGGATCCACCCTAATGGCCTATATAACTCCCAAAGACCCCATACCCTCACACTGTACCTTTAAAGGTTAGAATTTCAATTAAAGGTTAGAGTTGTGTCCCTAGTATTTCATATGTTGTGTAAAAAGATTTTCAGACAAAACAGTTATAAAGTCATGTTTTGTTTTCCCCGCCCATCCCCATCCAAACTCAGTGATGACCAAAAAAGCACAAAGAAAATCTGAAAGATATAAACAAAGCAAACCTTCATACAGAGCAGGAACAGAACAAAGCATTGATGGACTGACATACAGGTTAACTGGGTTTTGAGTTCAAAAGTAGGTATTCAGTCAGCTCAGAGTAAAAGGAAGTCAAAATTCATTGAAACCTGGGTGATACTTGAAATGAGGGGTGGATTGGGACTCACTAGAAATTAATAGAAAAGCCTTCTACCCACCCTTCTAGGAGCTGATACTAAGATAAAACTGTGTGCTGAGAAAGGGAGCAGAACTAAGTACAGCTCCATAACCAAGCCAAGCCACCCACTGACTGTGGGCTGGGACACCATAGCCATCATTGTTCTGATAAGGTATTCCAAGGACTAAACCACTAGAAAAGGCAGGTATTCTGCTCACTATTGTTCTGTAGCAGAACACCTGAAAATCGAGTGGGATAAAACAAGTGATTGCCTTTGCTCATGGACTCTGTAACTTACGTAGTCAGAATGGGCTGAGCAAGGATAGGTAGAGCCTCAGACAGAGGTGACTGAATCACTAGAGACTAAAATTACCTGAAGGACTTTTCTTTTTTTTTTTTTAAAGATTTATTTATGCATATAAGAACTGGGGTACAGGCCAGAGGCACAGGAGGTGAAAGGATTCACCAGAGACAGAGTGGGGAACAGAACAGGCAGATCCACTGAAATACACTGCTGAAGGGAGCAGCAGGCAAGGTAGCAGAGGTCTGCTGCGCCATGTGGGTCCCCTCCCTGTCTGGGGATAGAACTCGCACTGCTATGCTGTAGATGCTTCATAGTGTGGTGCTCAACCCGCTGCGCCACCAGGGAGGCCCCCTGAAGGAATTTTCATTCACATATCTGGAGGTTCATGTAGATTATAGTTTGGGACTGATCTGTCAGCTGGAGTGCCTGTGAAAATCTGCATAATGTTCTTTCCATGGAGATTAATTTGGGCTTCCTCACAGTATGATGGCTGTGTTCCAACAAAGAGACCCAAGAAAGCAAAGTAAAAGTGCACAGCATTTTATGATCTAGATTCAGATGTCACAGTGTCACCTCTATCATAAGCTGTTGGTTGAGGTGGTCAGAAAAGTCTGCTTGGAATCAAGCAGACATAGACCATTTCAATCAATGTGACAGCATTTAAAGTCAGATTTGAAGGAAAGCATGTGATAGGGACATTTTTTTTTTCCCATCTGATTACTTGATGACCAGTTCTGAAATAGAAAATATTACTGTAAGTTGGATCTCTAAGTCAATACTCTAGCCCTTAGTTCTGATTGAGATACCCCAGGAGCCAGGTAAGGACATCTGCTAAAGCAATAGATAGAATGGGGTAGTCATAGAAAACAGTAGGGAAAAAATATCACTTCACTAAAAATGATATTCCAAATATTCCAAAACTCTAGAGGACAACTAATGCTAAGCTATGTAACTAACAATAAATTAATAATTAGGAGATGAAATCACTTCACATAAATAAAAATAATTAAGCAACCAGTAAATGGCATCTAACTTAAGATTTCTGTGATAATCCTCCAAAACAATGAAAGAAATATCTATAATAAGATTAGCAAATTTGTAAAGCAGAATGAAGAACAAAGAGGAAAAGAAGCTCAATGGACTATGGTGGGGTATTATGGGTGATTTGGTGGTGGGTGCACTGATAGAGATACCTAATGAGGGTTCCTAATAGTACGTCAATTAAAAATAAATAAATGGGGCCTCCCTGGTGGCGCAGTGGGTTAAGCAACACACTATGCAGTCACTGCAGCACGAGTTCGATCCCTGCTGCCGGCGGCCGGGGAGGGGACCCACATGGCTCAGCAGACCTCTCCTGCCTCGCCTGCTGCTCCCCTCAGCAGTGTGTTTCAGTCAGTCTGCCTGTTCTGCTCCCAGCTCTGTCTCTGGTGAATCCTCTCACCTCCCAGGACTCTGGCCTGTACCCCAGCTCTTGTACGCATAAATAAATCTAAATAAATGAATGAATGAACAAAACAAAAGTTTCATTTTAAAAAAGCAGAATGAGTGCTTCCCTGCCTGCTTGACATTCTGCTTGACTGCCGCGCTGTGAAGCATCCGCTGCACAGCAGCGTGAGATTGGTCCCCGGCCATGGAGGCGACCCACATGGTGCAGCAGACCTCTCTTGCCTTGCCCGCTGCTCCCCTCAGCAGTGTATTTCAGTCCATCTGCCTGTTCTGCTCCCTGCTCTGTCTCTGGCGAATCCTCTCACCTCCCACAACTCTGGCCTGTACCCCAGTGCTTGTATGCATAAATAAATAAATCTTTTTAAAAAGGCAGAATGAAATAAGAGCAGGTGACTATGAAAAATAGTTAATGTATTAGAAGTTATTTTTAAAAACTGAAAATTCTAAATGAGCAAATCAAAAAGAGAACTAGAAAATTGGAAGGTAAGACAGAAGTCATCCATAATTTACCACAGAGACACAAAGAGATCAAAATATTTTAACGTGATTAAAAGGAGAGCTGCAGTTCCAGTAATAGTATTATAGCTTGTTCCAACTGACACTCACACATAACAATTATAAAATCTAAAAATATTTGGAAACACTGGAGAAATGACAACAAGCAGGCAGAATCTGGAAAAGAGATATACCTTGAAAGGAGAAAAACACAGTGGAAGATACATAATCACTTTTAGCTGAGAGAAGAACCCAGTCCATATGCTGAAGTGCACCTGGAACCTGAGCAGAAAGCTACAGTCTTATTGACTAAGGTGTCAGAATGGAGTTGAAGACTGCCAGAGAAACTGGAACTTGAAGGAGGAAATCCTAGAGAGAGCATGGGGTGCCAAAATCTGCACATAAAGTTCCTTAAAATTTTTGGCTCACCTCTAAATGTCACAAGCCAAAATCACAAGCATAAACTGAATAGAAAATTTGAAAGAACTAGGCAGAAGTACCAAAGGCCAACCACGTAAGAGTCAGAGCTTGGCATATGATCTCTGCCAAATTAGAGAGGTTTCCACAAATAGTCTACCTTACCAATGGTAAAACCAAGTCTCCATAGTCCAAAGTAATCAGCACAAGAATTAACTCCATGATGGAATTTTTCAGAGGAAAAGGACTGAATTCAGAGTCTAAAAAATATCAATTACAATATCAATAATGCAACCAAAAATCACCAGACATGTGAAAATGTCTTGACTAATAGTCAAGAAAAAAAGTAGATCCCACTCCCTTTCCAGATGACTTAGGAAAACAGATTAAAAAAATCCTTATTTTTTCACAATGGAATATTATCTGTCAGGGACCCCCCTGGTGGCGCAGGGATTAAACTCTCAGCACTACGAAGCTATCCACAGTCACTACAACATGAGTTTGTTCCCTGGTTAGGGAGCTGACCCACAAAGCACAGCAGACCTCTCCTGTCTCACTTGCTGTTCCCCTCAGCAGTGTATTTCAGTTGATCTGCTTGTTCTGCTCCCTACTGTGTCTCTGGTGAATCACACCGCCCCCCACCCCACCTCACACCTCTGGTCTACACCCCAGTTCTTATATGCATAAATTAAATTTTTTTTATTAAAATATTTTAAAATTTACATATACTTGCCATTAATTGTAATCCCCATGTATTCCCCATCACCATCTCACCAGTGCACCATCA
>JAGFMF010012290.1:6895049-6945248 GCA_019455555.1 Galemys pyrenaicus
TTGTTTTGGCTAATGTGTCCTTTGCTGAACAGAAGCTTTTAAGTTTGATGTAGTCCCACCTGTTTATCCTCTCTTTCACTATCTGTGCTTTAGGTGTTAAAAGGAATGAGCTACTGATATGTAGAACATAGTTAAATTTCAAAATCATTTTGAGTGAAAGAGACCAGACACAAAAATTGCATTCTACCTTCTACTTATAAGATATTCAGAAATGGGAAAACTAATATATATTGGAAAAACCAGGATGGTTGTCTATTAGACTTGTGAATTGACTGGAAGGGAAAGGAAAGTTCTCAATAATGAAAATGTTCTAAATCTTGATTGGGGTTATGGTATCACACAGTTGCATTCAGGTATTTATCTGTACAATAATTTTACCTCACTTTAAAAATTAAAAAATAGGGAAGAAAAATAAGATGGATTGAAAGCCTCAAGCATACATGTAATCAGACTTCAGAAAGAAGAGAACTGAACAACTAACGGCAAGGCAAAATTCAAAGAGGGAATGGCTAAGAACTGATAAGAGAGATGAGTCCTTATTGAAAGTATATAGCGAGTACCAAGAAGAATGAACAAAGATAAATCCCCACTTACAAACAGCATAGTGAGACCAGAATATTAAAGATAAAATCATAAAGCTATCAGGGAGAAAGAGACACAGACAGAGAGGACTCACAAAGACATGCTCATTAAACTGAATTCGGGGTGCCAGAAAGAAATAGGACAATATCTTCAAAATGCTGCAGAAAAATGTAATAAAAATTATATACTTTCCTAAACGATCATATAAGAGTAAGGGCAAAATAAAGACATCTTAAACACTCAAACACTAACAGAATTTTTTTACACCACAGTCCTGTATATAAACTAATTCAAATAGTCAAGTTAGAGATTAAGATGGAGAGTTAAGATAGGGCCATCCATTGAGCCCAGAAATTATAACAGATATTGGTCACATTTACTAACTACTAACTATAGCCAGTCAAAAAGACATTTTGTATGTTAAAAGGTAAAATAACAAAAGTATATACTGAGTGTTTCTTGTAGAAAATATCAGAATACAAAAAATAATAAAGAAAATTTAAAAATCACCCATAGTTTAATACCCAGAAATCACATTACTATTTCCATTGACTTGTATCCATGATTGAAGTCCTCTGCCAGTGTGTATTCCTGCCAAGATTTTTTCACTATATGTATTATCACATTGCATAAGGTTGTTCCACAGTGGGTGTAATTAAATCCCCTTTGGCATGTCTCTGTATTCCACCATTTTCCACAAGGTTATTATAAAGATCCTTGTATACATAGTGCATGAATCATAGTGTTAGCAAAGACTGTACTAGGAAATCCTGACCATTGTGGCAAGACCTGACCTTGTTGAGTCGATGGACCTTTCATTTCCCCTCAAACAAAAAGCATTAGAGGTGTACAAAGAGTTCTGCACTGGGAAGCCAAAATGTTACTTCAACAACTATGCCATCCAGACAGAAAGTAAACAAGGAAATAATGGCCCTAAATGAAGTAATGGATCTGAGGAACTTAATGGACATATACAGAACTTTCCATCCCCCAAAAAATGAATATACATTCTTATCAAGCATGCACAGAACATTCTCAAGGCGAGATCATATCCTGGAACAAAAGTATACCTCCATAAATATATGAAGACTGATCATATCAAACATCTTTTCTGACCACAATAATATGAAGCTAGAAATCAACCACAAAAAGAAACTGGGGTGGGGTGCGGGGGAGAGAGAGAGACTGGAATGGAGGGAGGGGAAGAAACAAACCTGAAGACTGAAGATAATGCTTCTGAATAACTTGGGTCAGCAAAGAAAGCAAAGGAAAAAGTATCTGGAAACAATCAAAAATGAAAGGACAGAGCCTATGGGCTGCAGCAAAAGCAGTTTTAAGAGGGACATTCGTAGCAATAGAGGCCCACAACAATGAATAAGGACAGTCTCAAACAATTTAATCTGCTACCTGAAGGAATTATAAAAAAAAAAAAAGAAAATACAAAGCCAAAAGTCAGAAGGAAGGAAATAATAAAAATTAGAGGGGAAAATAAAGAAATAGAAACCAAAAAGATGGTATGAAAGATTAATGAAACCCAGATCTGATTCTCTGAAAGAATAAACAAAATTGATAAACCTATAACTAGGCTCACTAAGAAAACCAAAATAAAAGAATCAAAACCAGACCTACCTTAAGATCCAGCAACCCCACTTCTAGAAATATGAGGACATTATTCTAAGTGAAACAAGTTAGTCATGGAAGAACAAACATTACGATTCCAGTTATAGAGGAATTTAAAATAGACTCATAGAAACAAGAATAGAATGGTGAGTTCCCAGGGCTACAGAGGTAGGGGGAAATGAGGAGTTGCTAATCAACAAGCATAAAATGTCAGTAATGCAAGATGAATACATTCTCGATTAATCAGACGATATTGTCTATAGATTACAATAGTATACTATGTGTTTTAATTTGTGTTAAGAAGGTAAATTTGTAGTCTAATAAAAATTTTTAATATTTTTTTTAAAGATTTATTTATTTATACAAGCACTGGGGTGCAGGCCAGAGGTGTGGGGGGGTAAGAGGATTCACCACAGAGAGCGGAGAGCAGAACAGGCAGATCAACGGAAGTACACTGCTGAGGGGAGCAGTGGGCGAGGCAGGAGAGGTCTGCTGTGCCATGTGGGTCCCCGCCCTGGCCGGCAGCAGGGATCGAACTCATGCTACAGTGACTGCGGTTTGCTTCATAGTGCGTTGCTTAACCCACTGCGCCACCAGGGAGGCCCTGTAGTCTAATAAAAATTTTTAATTAAAAAAAAGATGTTATTTTGAATGAGCCTCTTCTACTAACCAGTCAATTCCCTGGTTATCTCTGGGATCCAGGATCTCAACAATGGAATTCGAAGATTCTCCAGGTCCTCACTGCTCTAACCCTCAGCGATTCTACATCACATAGGCAGAAACCCTTCTACTCAGATTCCCCATGACCCGACCCACAAAAAACTCCCCCTCCTAAGTTAAAAGGCCCTGGATCTGACACAGCGGAAATCTCCCCCTAGTTCCAACTCTCTGCGCAAGTGAAACCAAGAAGCAAGAGCTGTTGACAGAGAGAGGTGGGTCTGAAATGTAACCCTGTGATCACATTTCCCAGGTGAAGTTTGACTTGACACTGAGCTCCATTTGGGCCCAGGGAGCTATGTGGGAGGCCACGTCTGCGGCTTGCTCACTGACCCACTGTTTCCTCTGCCTCTGGCCCCTCCTGCCTGAGGACGTATGTCCTCTGGTGCAGCGCTTCCCACCAGCAGATGACAGGGAAACTCTCTGGGGTATGGGAAGAGGCATAAAAAGATCTATAGCACAAATCTGTTTTCACATTTAAAATGCATGTGCTTTTTACATTTTATTCCATACTCTTTCCATATTTATCTTTGAGTAAGAATCTTTTCCCCTAGCTTCAAGTAAAACTGATAGCTCAAGAAGATGTACCATGTTCATCCTGTGGTTTTAAGGACCCCCTAGCATCATGTCCCCCGACACACAGGAGAGGTACATGTGGCCCCTTTATGGAAGCAGGGGCCCCATACAACTCCTCACCCATCTGCCCTCTGTGCTTGCTCCCAGCACCCTGCTTCTGGTCCCAGCTTGGGGTCCCTCCAGGTGTCACTTCTGGATTTATATTTGGATTGGGACTTGGGCTGGTCTTTGAAGAATAAGCAGACAATGGCATGTGGAACAGAGGGGGAAAGGCTCCCAGCAGAGGGTTAAATATCTCCAAACATAGGCAGTATGACATAAGGGGCCACCCTAATCAATACTCTGTCCCAAAGTCAAGCGACCACAGGGAAAACATGCTTCGCTTTGAATCAGCTGGGCCTGGACCCCAGTGCCAGCTGGGCCATGTGACCCAGAGCAAGCCACTCCCTGCCCGGAGCCTCTCCTGTAGCATTCAGATACCGTAGCTCTTGGGGTTACTGCAGAGCATAAATAAGTCAGGTCAGAATCTACTACAGTGAGTAGTAAATATGGGTTCCTGGGAGAAAAGACCTGGGGCACCCCGAGGAGAGGGAGCCCCTGACAGCCTTTCTTTAGGTGCCCCTCTGGACTGACCATTCACAAATGTGGGCCACTTCTTTTAACCAGAGCATATTTCCATCCCAGGCCATCTTAAGGCCTATGAGTGACCATTTGTGTTTTAAGGGCACAAAGCCAGAAAGCAGGCTCCTGGGTGCAAGCCACGCTCTCCCATATGCTGACTGCATGCCTATGAGCAGGAACCCACTGTTTTCATCTCTCCCCTTACCTACAAAATGGGGATGTAACATAAATGAATAACAATATAAGAAAATAAATTTAGAGGACCTCCCTGGTGGCGCAGGGGTTAAGTCTCAGAGCTATCAAGCTATCACCAGCCACTGCAGCCTGGGTTCATCCCCAGCCAGGGAGGGGACCCACATAGCGCAGCAGACCTCTCCTGTCTCCCCGCTGCTCCTCTCAGCAGTTTATATCAGTGGATCTGCCTGTTCTGCTCCCCTCTCTATCTCTGGTGAATCCTCTCAACACCCACCATAGCTCTGGCCTATACCCCAGTTCTTGTATGCATAAATAAAATAAATCTTAAAAAAAAGAAAAAGAAATTTAGAAAAATATATAATGGGGATGCTTGCATTTAATCAACACATTTATTTTGCACCTACTATGTGCCAGACAGTATTCTGGCAACAACACATGCTGGAAATTTAACAATGAAGAAAATAGATACAGATCCCAAGACTAGAGCAGAATTTGTACAAAATGAGCCTAGAACATCTTGTAGCCCAGAAGGCAAGGCAGTTATCCAAGATCGTGTCAAAAGCTCTCAGGAGCCAAGCTGAAGGAGCTCCTACCAGAAGAGGAGAAGCATCAACGAGACTGACAATGGCCCTGGATCGAAACACATCACGTTTGTGAAAAGCCAGGAGTTCCTACTGATATATTTTACATGGTCACGTTTTGAGACTACTGGGTGTATTATTCTAAAAACTGAAAGAAATGACGTCTAGCATTAACTCAGCTTTCTTATATGAACTGCATCTTAAGGTAATTCCATAGTTGATGAGGGGATATTTCACTCCTTATGACTACTCTGGATAATAAAGAGGAAGGGAATTCTAGAAATCACCAACTTGCAGCCCCTAATGAATGAAAGGACCTGAGCATGATCCCAAGAGTGTGATGGCTGCTCCCACTACAGAAGAGCTGGCCAGATCCCTCATGTGTCTGACACAGCCCCAGCCTCCCAGGAAGTACTCCTGGCAAACAACAGACAGCAAACACAAATCTCAAGACACCTCCAGCTCTACCTACCAATTTGCAGGAAATACAATAACATCATCCAAATGCAAACAGGAAGATGTAAACCACCCAGTTTCTTCCACAATAATTGCAAAGGGGGAGAAAAGGAAGGGGAAACCTATGAACTTAAGAGATTTCAGTCCAATGCAGTCTATGGCTCTTATATGTCCTGATACAAATAAACCCACTGTTAAAAATCACTGATGTGTTCAATGGGTAGTTTCAATTTGGAATGATGATAAAGTTCTGGCGACGCATGGGGACCATGCCACACAACTGTGTAAATGAACTTGCTGCCACTAATTTGTACTTTAAAAGCTAACTAAAATGATCAAATCTGTCAAATGCATTTTTACCCCAATAAAAAAAAAATCATTTATGAGACTGTTAGAGAAATGTGAACACTGACTGACTAGAGAGTTGATGATATTAAGGAATAGCTATGGCTATATATAGGGTATTTTTATTTTTTAAGTATTCTTATGGTTGCACTGAAGGATTTATGAATTAAATGAAGACTATAATCTGCAACAAATTTATCTGGGATACATGGTATAAATGATACAAGATTACCAGAAGTTGCTGATTATCAGAATAAGATGATGGAGACACGGATTTATTTTAAATTTGAAATGTCCCATAACACAAAGTTCCAAAAAAATTCCTGTCTTCCTAGAATTTGACTGTGGAAAAATAAATAAAATACATGACTTGTCAGATGGCAGTGAGTATTATAGAGAAGAAATAAACCAGAAGTACAAGAGGAGGTGCAAGTTAGAAGGAAAAAATTTGGAAAAGATCAGCATAGGTAGGTGTTTAACGTCATGAGACAGACTCAGCTCATCTAGAGATAAGTGTAGAGAGATAATAGTGTCTGAATTCTGAATCCTGAGCTCCTCCACCCCGGGAGGTGAGGAGGAGAAACCTGCAAAGCAATTAGGAGGAACAACCAGTGTGAGAGGAGGAAAACTCATAGAAGCATGAAGTCCCTGAATTCAGAGACAAAAATATCCCAAGAGGGTAATGATCACCTGTGTCAAATGACACTAATGGTGCAGTAAGCTCAGGTCTGAAAGTGGGCCATGACGCTCTGTGCTAAGGAAGTCACTGGTGGTCTCGGCAGGATGGGGTTGGTGGAAAGGTACAAGCACAAGCCCGATTAGAGTGGGTTCTGAGGGGAATTGGAGTCATCAAGAATAGGCAAGTCTTTCAAGCATACAATACCACATCATTAACGATCCACTTCTACACGCTGGAGAGCTGCTAGGAGCCGAGCCGAAGCATTCTTAACACATTTACAAAAAACGCTCACTATGTGAAATGATGGATGTGTTCATTATCTTGATCTTGGTACTCCACTACGAGTGTATACAGCAAAGCACCACACTGTGCACTTTAAATATATGCAATTATATTTGTCAATTTGCCTCGATATAGCTTAAAAAGAATACACAAATTGAGGAGTTTTGCAGTCAAAGGGACAGAAAACTGGAGTCCATAGAATTTTTTTAAGGTGGAAGAAATTAAAGTATGTGGATAGACCGGGGGCAGTGAGCTAGCAGAGGGAACACTTTGATGAAGCAGGAGAGTATCGCTGAACCAGCGCCCTTCAAGAGGCAAGATCAGTCAAGGTCTAGTGTACAAGCCACAAGGCCCGCAGTCGGTGGCGGTCACAGGCGGGGAGGTGGGTGATAGCGTGCTGACCAGGCTCTGCAGCAACCAGGAGTCGTGTCACTGTGGCAATTCTGCTCTGGTTGCTTCTATGTTGTCAGTGATGTTATCAGATGTGAGAGCAAGAATAACGAAGGCAGAGAAGTGTAAGGAGAGGGGAGAAAGGGTGACAGATCACCATGTGAAGCAGAGAGTTCAAGGACCCAGGACCCACCTGCACCTCCATCGTAACCTTGTAAAAATAGTGCCGTGGGCATAAGACTGAGAGGTACCGTGACATAAGGCATATAGTGTTAGGGACATCGGATGCTGACATAACAAACACAAAAGAAATTACTACAAGAGCAGCAACTTTTTATTATTAGGCTACTCTCCCTAAGTTAATCTATGAGAATTGTCATTGTTTCTTATGTAGAAGGTGGCTGGTGTCCCAGGTAGTTTCCATCTTCCAGTTTGGGGGATCAACTGAGAACCAGCTCCTTTGTCTCAAAACCAACAGAGCCGTTACCTGTCAAGGACATGTTCCCGCCTATGCCCGGAGAGGAATCACCCTTGGAAGGACTCGCCCTGGAAGAACTTGCCCTTGGAAGCAGGCTTCGCTGGCAGCGGGCATAGCAACACAACACTGGGTGCTGATGAAAGAAGAGACCGTCAGATCGGTAGCTCCTTCTTGGTAATTACAACCTCTAGCTTGGTGTGTTCTTCGGCTCCCCGTTTCCAAGTCTTGAAAGTCATGTTGCACATGGTAAAAAGAAGAAATAACAAATAGCTGGAGGATGTGCAGACTTGGGAATGTCTGTGCTGGAATCCTCTATGGTGAACTGCCAGGCACAGGAGTGAGTTAAGTTATGAAGATAAAGATGAGTCACCGCAAGGGGGTAGGAGCAGGGCGGCTGGGCAGGCACTGAGTGCGATGTTGGGAAGTGCTAAGCCAGGAGTCCAAAGGCGTGGTATATAATCCTGGCTCTGCTACCAGGAGCCACATTACCTTAAACTTTTTGGATTCCTTTTGTATAAACAAGGGTGGTGATGATTGTTTTACCCTGATTCTAATGAAACACAGTCTCTGCAATTTTGAAGTCTGTGCAATTCTGTTCTCCGAAAAGAAGGAAGGTGGGAAGGGGCAAGGCATCTGTGTCACTGTCTCAGTATGAACTCTTCACTGTGGTCACCTCCGCTCTGTGCCCTGGGAGGTGGGCCTGGAGCTGGACTTCATCGAGGGACTTCCTCACCTGCTGGCTTTAGGTTAAGCTAATGCAAGACTGCTGCCTGTCACTGGGGAATAAGCAGAAAAATTGGGATGCTTTCTCAGAAGAGATGCCTAGAATAAAACAACATGTTCTGACAGTTACCATATGCCCAGCAAGGTGGTAAGTGCATAATATAATTAACTCACTTAATCATTCGATAACCCTCTGTAGGGTAAATGGAAAAGTTATCAGGCTTTTCCACCGTCCCGCCATTGGTGTAATGGACACCTGCGGTTCTGCACTCATGTCTAAGTGGGCACGCACAAGTGAGTGCACCTGGGTTGAGACACGGGGCCTATAATGGCGGCGTCACAAGGATGCCAGCAGAAGAGAGGGGAGAAGAAAGATGCAGAGAGAAGAGAAAAGAGGCTAGACAACCCAGAGAGAAGATGAGCCATGGGCAAGGAGGCCTGCCAGCCTCCTGGCACCCCCCCCCAGCCCCTGTGCCTGATGTGTACCTGGGTGCCTCTGATAATAAAAGCCTAAAAAAAGCTCCAAGGGGCTCCAGGACTCCTCCTTGACCCATCTGCTTGGAATCATTGAGAACTTGCCCTGTGCCTTCCTGCCACTACACCCTATGACACAATTACTTTCCCAGTCTAAGGTGAGAAAACTGAGGCAGGGGTAAGTTAAACAGCTGCCCCGTGTCACCGATTCAGTTAGCTGGCTCTGGGATTCAAGGCCAGGCAGGATGCCTCCAGGCCCACTCTTTTACTTTTAATCCCTGGGATATTCTTCTGCTCCACTCTTACAAAAAAGCTTTCCACAGGGACCAATATGAAATTGCCAGATGGTTAGATTAGAGGTAGGAAGTCCAGGCAGAAGAGACATAGCAAATAAGGTGAACTGAAGAAGCTAATGATCTTCCTGCTGGAAGTTATAGTGGTTAGCACCTAGGTGGATGGTGCAAATAGAAAGGAAGAGGCAAACTGAGAAAAACTATATTATTTTGAAAAGAAGACATAATAGTACTAAGATTGATATAACTGATTAGAGATGGATGTTACCAGAAAAGAGTCTTATACTGGAAACTTTAAGGAAAATTGAATTCCTCTAAAGAATTCACAGGACTTGGAACTGAAACTATAAAAGAAATGCCACATTCAGTGCCTTGGCTAGTTGACTCACAAAGTCAGTTCGGCGATGCCTCCAGATTTGCCAGTGCTCCTGGGGCACCTAGAGCCTTCCTCCCTGGTCACCATGTGGGCAACTAGCTGATGATGGGTGGACCCACTCCTGGTTCAGTCAGTGCTCAGAGGGTCGAGCACCAGTTCCCAAGCAGGGACCCGAGGAAGGGCAATGTCAGCCAAATGGGGAGACCATGGTGTGAGCCCAGGTAAAGGGGAAAGAAGTTCCAAGGCTAAGTTACAAAACTAGAAAGATGAGGCCATTGAAAGCAGTGATGTGGTTGGGAAACATTTAAAGGAGATATTTCATAGAAGGAAGGGAGTTGACTTGTTTTGAATAGGTTGGAATTGAGAGGATGGTGGCACATCCAAGAGATGACATCAGAGAGGCAAGACTGGAAGGAAGATGTAGGGTAAATTAACTAATCAGGCATTTTAAGCCACAAGCCTCTGTGGCCTTGATAGTGTTAAAACAGAAGGCACTTGGGAGCATGGGTGCAGGGCACACGAGCCTGGTTGTGGACACCTGGAGTGTGGGTGTGTGCGCATGTGTAAGTGTGCACACCTGAACCTAGAGGCTGGGGTAAAAGCAGTAGCGTCACTACGGAAGAGGGCAGACCACGAAAGATGCGTGAGGGAGAACGCCAGACAGAGCCCAGAGAAAGAACTCAAAGATTTGCTGGGGGAAGGGGCAAGAGAAGTGGGGGGTGGAGGGAAATATCCTGGTGGCCTAGTGGTGCCCTGGTGGCCTTTAAGTCTTAGCGCTATCACGCTATCATGGCTGCTGGGACTGAGTTCAATCCCCAGTCAGGGAGCTGACCCACATGGTGCAGTAGACCTCTCCTGTCTTGTCTGCTGCTCCCCTCAGCAGTGTATTTCAGTAGATCTGTCTGTTCTGCTCCCCACTCTGTCTCTGTGACTCCTCTCATACACACACCCCCCCACATACACACCTCTAGCCTACACCTCAGTTCTACACAAAAATGAGAAAAAAGATTTTTTAAAAAACTTGCTGGGAGGCTTGGTTGCTGCCAGCTTTCCTGCCTGGCCTCCTTTACCCTGCCTGCTTGCCTCCACAGCAGGTCAGGACCGCACATAAATGTGGGGTTCAGTCAAGTAGATGTGCCCATACAAGCAGTTACTGAGCAGCAGGGACCAGACTAAAGCCTCCATGCAGCTTACATTCCAATGTCCAAGCCTTTGCAAATAAAGCATCTCTTGTATAAACTCCCACTCTATTCCCTGAACCTGTGAGACCTCGCAAAGAGTGAGGCTGAAATCATAAGATGGGAAAACAAAAGATAGAGAAGAAGAAAATAAGACAAGGAAGGTGCCATAAGAGAAGAACTGGGAACTGTTACTGGTCTTTCATGGAAACTGAAAAAGCAGTGAGCTTAAAGAAGAAATTGCTGTCTAATGGCCCCAGGCTAGTGGCAAAGGAAAAGATATTGAATTTGTTATGAGGACTGCAATGGATTTCAGTCCTTGCTGTGCATTCGAATCACCTGAAGATCTTAAGGACATACAGATGGCTAGGGGCTAACCTCAACATCTTGATGAAATTGGTATGGAGTCGAATCTGAGCACTGGTATTGTTTTTAAGTTGCTCAAATGACTTAAATGTGCAGGTAGCATTGAGAAACATTGCTCTGAATAAAGTTATTTCACCAGTAGAAGATAGGCTGCAGAAAATAAAAAACTTCTTTTTTGGATTTTTTTTTTTTTTTTAGTAGACTAGCAGTCTTAACATCAGACACAGATGATTACCCTCAGTCTCTTTCTGCCTTGCTGGGTGATTTAACCGTCTCATGTCTTATCTGTAAAATCAGAATAGAAATACTTGCTGTGCCCAACTCAGAGTTTCCTTGGGAGGTCAAGATGGGATAATAGATGTGAGAGTACTTTGAAAAAAGATTGAAGTGCTATAAAATGTAAGATTTATGTGGTTGTCAGTTTTTCCCCCAAAGATGGCCCTAAAGATAGTGATTATCAACTGTAAAGACCTAACGCAGTACCAGAATCCCTTTCCACACTGAGCTCACAAAGAGAGCATCCTTTGATAAGTGCTCACAGCCACTATCTAAAGGTCTAATGCTGCCTGCAACTCTCACTTTTTCACAGCTGGTTTTGCACTGGATCCATAATAGATGCAGTTCCCAGAGTCTTGCAAATCCTACCTAAAATTGCTAAACAGTCAGTAGCCCAACAGAAAGCTGAAGAGCTGAAGGATGGCGCTGTAAAGACTAAAAAGTAAGCTTGATGTTATAAGGTCTCCATTTAGTTGTCAATCCTAATTGTTATGGAGAGCAGGAAGGCAGAGGTGACAGATGGAGTCACCTGTGAGTGCAGGCAGTGCTGCAAGATCCCAGAAGCCTGATTGCCCTGGCAGCTGGGGAGGGGCTGTCCAAGATAGGAACCAAAAACTTTTCAAGTTCAGTCACCACCTAGAAATCATTTCTTGGCGACCTGGCATGACATGCATAGGTATGCATATCCAGGTGCCTGAAGTATAAAGTAATACTTTTAATTTTGCCCAATCTTGAGGCAGCACCTGCCCCCAGGTGAGCAGTATTACCTGTTTCTGGTGACTACGGTCCAATAGGATTTGTTTTTTGTTTGTTTTATATCATATATGATCACAGATGTTAAGAGTAGTGACAACATGTTTTCTACTCATTTTGGTTTTTTTTTTTTTTTTGATACAGATACAAGAAATACAATTCATTGTCAAGGAAATCACACACACAGCATTGTGCTTCTATTTTCTAATAAACATATTAAACTTGGAGAAAGAATAAAATGGTGGCCAAACTCCTCCACAGAACCTAGCCAAGTGTCAGATAACAGGTGTAAGCATCAGAGCTCCTTGGGCAGATCCTTTACATTTCTGTCGCCTCTGAGTCTGCCCTGGCTCCTTCTATTCTGGTTGTTAATGCGAGAAGGTGCTAAGTACATTCTCAGTTTGCCTGCAAGTTCTCAGCTTCTCCACCCAACCTCTTCCACCTGGGAGAAGGCTGGCCTCAAAAGGGCCTCCTCATAAAGGAAGTCCCAGTGCCCCAAGCCAGCCACCCCTTATCTTACATCTCCAGTAGGACTTCAACCAGTTTGTATGTAAAACTAGAACTACAAAACAAAACAGGATTTTAAAAATTGAAATAGCATTGCACTATAAAATTTTCAGGTGTGCGGGCCCTCCCTGGTGGCGCAGTGGGTTAAGCAACGCACTATGAAGCAAACTGCAGCCACTGCAGCACGAGTTCGATCCCTGCTGCCGGCCAGGGAGGGGACCCACCTGGTGCAGCAGACCTCTCCTGCTGTGCCCGCTGCTCCCCTCAGTAGTGTACCCCCCCCATACCCCCTGTCCTTCAGGAATCCCCACCATCTATTCTGTAGCAGTACTTATGAGTAAAGCAGCAAGTGGTAGTGAATTTTTTTAAATCTGATCAAAATGTTACCATTTTATACTGTTCAAATAATATACAAATAAAACAGAGGCTTCCCACTCCTCCAACCCCCCCTCAAAGATATGTTGTTGACAATTGCAGTTTCCAAAGCAAAACCGATAAGAAACAGCCCCCAAACTCAAGCTAAAGGGTAAGATGAGAATTCTTTTGAAAGCACCTCTCCTCAAGGCACCTAGGTAATGTTATTACAACCACTCTAACCACGGGTGGTTTCCTCTTCCCACAGCCAGAGCGATAATGACACACAATAGACATAAGAATAGCTTAAAACTTTACTGTAAGATTATTTTTCAAGTAGCTTCACCAAGTATAATACCTTAGCTCCTCAAAAAAGTAATTGCTGCCAACATTTGCAAAGTCGAAATTCTATGCAAAGACCCGGGAGATTAACACAATTGAACATAATAGCTCCTTCCAAACCATTTCCTAGGGACTGGGCCGCAAAAAGCCTTAAGTTGGCTTTCCAAATATATTTTGTTTATTCGATGAAGAGCAGGCTATTTGAAGTTCTTGTATTCCTTTCACATAGAGATGTTTCACTGAGCTTTAAGGGAAGCATTCATCTGTAGGTGCAAAATGAGTAATTGTTCAGCTTCTAGAAAACATAATTATTGCAAACACAGAAAATGTTAAAATTTTATGCAAAAATGTCTTTTTTAAAAATACAGGCAAAAACCTTGAAATTAACATCACTGCAAACTGGTCTCAGTATTTATGTTAAAAAAAAATAATTCCTGGGCCTTCCTGGTGACCCAGGGGTTAAAGGCTCAGCACTGTAAAGCCATCTCCAGCCATTGCTACATGAGTTTGATGTCCAGTCAGGGAGCTAACCCACATGGCACAGCAGACCTCTCAGATCTACCCCCTCAGCAGTGTATTTCAGTAGCTCTGCCTGTTCTGCTCCCTGCTCTGTCTCTGGTGAATCCTCCCATCCCCTGCACCTCTGGCCTACACCCCAGTTCTTGTATGCATAAATAAATAAATCTCAAAAAAATAATAGTAATGCCTACCTGTGCTGTGTGCACAGCTCTAGACAGCAGCAGTGGCTGTCTCTAGGGGGTAAGGAGTGGAGGGGCTTGTCCACAGCGCATGCCTTCTGTGCTTTATATCTGTACTATTGTGTATATGTCTATACTAACATTAGTCTAGCTTCATCACATTACTTAATGAAACATGGTCCCTTCAATAGGCAAGCCAACGTATCCATCCCAGCAGAAGTGGATGGTTTTCTCTACCATCAGCACTAGACACCGGCCTCCTCTCTAGCCTAGACACCATGTGTACTGTACAGCAGCGAAGTTCCCTGCCTTCTTTTCACATGAGCACCAGTCTTGCTGGGTGCTGTATTGGCACTAAGAGTACCAGGAAAAGAAGAGGTAGTCCCCACAGGGAGGTTATGTACTCCCAGACTCCAGTGCCAGCCAGCCCTTCCCAGCCTCAGAGCAGACTAACTTTCCAGATCATTCTGCTCCTTACCTTGTTACCCACCACCCCTCTGCCCTTGGGATTAAATGGCCTCTTCCAAGGGGTTAGTGCACAGTCTTCCTCAGTAACCTTGAGACACAATGACAAAGGTGTCCCTCTTCCATTGAGCCCTGAAATACCAGTGAAACACATTTCATTATATCCTCAAAGGAATGGAATGAAGATGGAGATCAGTTATGGGAAATGCCTAGTATAATAACCAGCAGCTGTCCAGTGTTAGACACATCGCCATCATCATCACCATCATCATCATCATCAGTAGTTATTAACTGGTTCTCACTGAGACAGGGTGATGTTTTCAGCTGTCCCTGACTGATACATTTCCAGCTCTTTCTGAGGACCTTCTTATAAGCAGTACAGAATGACAGAAAAGGTGGGCTGTAGAGTCAGAGAGGCTTTACCTTGAACATGTCCTTAACGGCAGTTTCTTTAGCTCTAAACTAAGGGTAATTATGCCTCCTAGATGGTCCAGGGTGAAGATGAGAGATGATACACAAGAAGCACCCTATAAGTGCTATCTATATCCTGACTGTTCTCACTTTATTCCGAGGGGACTTCTCTATTCACTGGCCAACATGTCTTACCCTCTTCTGCCTCTGCATCTCTAATCTGTTCAGTTGCCCCTGCCTACCCTGCCCTCTGTTACTAACATCTCCAACTCTGGAAACTTCCATACCACTTTCTGGTCTCCATTCCATCCGAGAGCTACTGTTGAAGCTTTCATTGACCACAATGGCTTTTCCTACCTCTGAACTCATAAAGTATTTAGCGTATGTGGGGAAATGAGAGGATCCCAAGATCTCTTCTCTAACCACGGTTAGCCCTATTAGAGATGAAAGAGTCTGCCAGTAATGGGCAGAAAGAACTCCAGTTACACGTGGCCAGAGAGCAATTTCCCAGGGAATTTTCTCCCCAGAAATGAGTGGGTCTCCTCCAGCTCCCTGAACTATGATTTCGGGGTCTTCCCTTTCAAAAGCCAGTGCCTGCTGCTTTATCTGGAAGTGTCTCAGAAGCCGGGGCTTCTAGCACGTGGACAGGCGCCAACCCCAGCAACGTCAGCTGACATGCTATGAGCAGTTGCTACTCATGTCCCCAGGGGCCTGACTCCAGACTGAGCCTCTGCAGTGCTGCAGGTTCTGAGCAGAGAAGCCAGAGGACACAGCCAACTCCCCGGACGCATGCATCTGGCCCAGACCACTGTGTGGGCTTTGCTTTTGTGGCAGCCACTCCACACTGCTTACCCATCCCTAAGCCCACCACTGCTTTCCCTGTCTCCTACTGCCCCCTCTACTTGCAATGTCATCCTTCAACGTCTTTGTCTAAGGAATGCCACTCATGCTTCACACCCAGCTCAGAGGACATCTTCCCTGCAGACACCCTGCCCCCTCTTACAGAGTTCATGGCCGTGTCCTCACTGGCCCTCTGCTGCTGAACTTCTCATAGTCAGCACTGCCACATGCTCACTCCTCTCTCCCCAGTAAGACCTGAACATGAGAGGTCGAGAATGACTTTTTTAACCTCTGGTCTGCCCAGCAAGGTGTCTAATAACCAGACTTTGTTTAATGAATTGAAGAACAGGACAGGATCAAATGAATGAACGATGCTGCTTCTAACCAAAGATAGCATCCTTCTCAGCCTGCCCTGGCAAGTAGTACCTGGAGATTACTCTAGATGGGAGTGGGCTGGAGAAGAACCACACATTGCAACAGAGCTAAGTGTGCAAAGATGGGCACTTCTGTGGGTGGGAGAGGGACATGCTGTGCTGAAAACAACAATCCCCCCCCCAAGAAAGCATTAAACCAGAGGGAACTTTCGTTTCTGTATTTCTTGGACTATTGTACTACTGCACAGGTCTAGTTTCCAAAGAAACATGTTGCAAAAGTTTATAAAATTATTCTACTTAATTTTTTTAACTTCTAAGTAGCTCGAATCCCAAATCTGAGAAATCCCCACATCCAGTACTGCAGTTGCTTCACATTGAAGCACCATCCTCAGGACTTTTCCCTCTGGAGATGACTGAGCAATCCATTTTCACCTTTAGGCCTGGCACTTGTGACACGGATTCCTGCCCACCTGTTTATTTTCTGGCTTCTCTGGTTCCTTTATATCATATGAACTTTAGTGACCTATATGCAGTAGGGGAATCCTCCTGCTAAGACTTTCTCTAGAAGGTCCATGGAAATGTGCTAAGCAAAAAAATGTATATTTTATCTATCTATGTAAGTTTTTAAATCCAGGCAGAATGAGTACATATCAGATGCCCAGGAAAGCCTGGAATCCTGTTTTTTAAAGTTAACCAAAGAGCTTCTTTATCTTTGCCAATTTCTGTAGGAAAATGCCTTGCCTACTATTTCCTTTCCTACGCTTCCATAGCAGGACATTTAGGAGGTCAGAGAAAGACGCTTAAACTTGCCTACACTGTTTAGTTCATGTTTGTTCACTGCTTTGTACAGGCCAAGAACAGTGCTAAGGCCTTTACATGCCTTATGTAATTTTCCCCAACCCTGGTAGGCTTTTACTCCAGTTCTACATGGAAGGATCCTGAAGCACAGAGAGACTGATCATATACCCAAGATCTCATGGCTTCTGGGTGCCAAAGCATACTCTGAGGTCAAGTCCACTGGCCCTCGAGTCTGAAAATGTAACCATTATTCTGGACTATGGGGATGGTCCCTGAGTTCTTGTTCAACAGTTTGTCCAATATGTGTAGTTCCTGGACAGCTCTTACTCCTTTTGACAATTTACACTATAGCCATACAGTCATCTCTGCTTAAAAAAAATGCAATTAGTATTCAAAAATATGGTTCAAGTATTCAGCATGTACAGACTCACACCTTTTCTAACTTTAAGTTCCATAAGAAAACAAGACATTCTGTGTCCTCATGCCCCACATTTTTAGATTCTGGTATAAATGTCTTTAGCAGGTGCAAATGACCATCCCTTCGGTTGCTAGAAACACTTGTATTCTATGTTCCATTTTCCACGGCCAAGCAGATGTGTTTCCCAAAGTTGCTCATTTGGTCTGCAAACAGTGAGTAAGCATGTCCCTACATGAGACAGTGCTGAGCAACACATGGAAGCTGAGAGGAAGACATGGCCCTGGCTCTGCAGTAGCTCACAGTCCTTTGAAGAATTCAGAGTCCCCAGCACTCATAACATTAGGTCCATCAATACCCACAAGACAAGAATTTCAGCAGAAAAAGAAGTCATTACCACCTTGGAATATATCAACTTGCTTTATTGAGAAAGGCTCTCAAAGACCCATCTCTCACCTCCTGCCTCTTTCATTAGTGCTCATTGACCAGTATTGGTACTCTAGGCCAGTGATGAAGCCGTGGTGGAAGAAGTCACAGGCTAATTGCCAAGGACAAAGCTAAAGACCTGTGTGAGTCATCCTGAGTACCCACCAGCATGACTGAAAGTGAACTGACTGTTATTCCCAATGAGGAATATCAAGCAATAGGAAGTTTGAGGCAGTGAGCAACCCTTCCACCTTCTGAGGCAGCCTCTCCACCTGGTTCCTGGCTCACTCAAAAAGAAGTCTTTGCATTCATAATAAGGGAGGTTCATGATGCCTTCAGCTTCTGGGCTGCTCAGGGATATGTGAGGGAGCCTATCCCCAAAGCATGGCCCCAGGGGTGGGTCAAAAGAATGGCCAATGGGGAGTTAAGTCAGAGAGAACTACTGCTTCTGTCCTGGTCAGCAGGCTATGGACTGGGAGGACCATCAGGGAGGGGGAGCCAGGCCCCCCACAACGATAACTTACCTCACAGCTGTGCAAGGCACTACGCATCTTTTAAGGAAAAGTAAAGTATGTGCAGAGCGTGAGTAGGAGGCAGATAAAGATTCTGGAAAATTCCAAGGAGATTTTAAGCACTCAGAAAGTTGGTAGACCCAGCTGCACTTTAGGGCTTCTTTGCTGCCATGTTGGGCCAGGTGCTATTCTACGGGCTCTGAATAGTTAGGCTTTAGCGTGCCTGGGGTGAAGAGAGGAGCTTTTAAAATGACTGCCCTCCTAAACCACTCTCCCTGCATTTCAGAGAAGTATCCGCAGGTTTGTATCCTTCAGGGCAGCAAATCCAGTTATTTCGTTCCTGATTCATGACACGTTTCTGAAGTAATGAATGGCCCATTAAACTAAGTTTGGGCGCCTAGCTTGCCACAGCCACCTCGTAGTCCACACAATCAGCTGGGGAGGCCCTGAACGTGGGCTGCAGCCTTCCAGCCTCAATTCCCCTCCCTCCGCCACCTCTCCGTTCCCCTCCCTATCCACCCCTCTCCCAGGTTATTTGGGAGATTAGAGTTCATTAATTAAATCCTGTGCTTAGATCGAACTGTAACATTATTCCAATCACATTTATCTTGCAGGCGGCGGCGGAGGAGGTGGAGGAGGTGGCAGCCTCGCTGGAAACGCGCGGGGGAGCCTGAGCCTGCCGCCGGAGACGCACAGCGCGGCGCGCTCCATCGCCACGCTGCCGCGCAGACCCTCCATCTTCCTGCTTTGCCTCCCGGCCGGCTCACCCCTACCTCAAGGGTCCTGCTTCTCTCGGGGGGCTCCTGCTCGCCCCACCCCACCCCACCCCCGGCCCTCCGAGGCTCTTCTGCCGGGTCTCCCTCCCCCCTTCACACACGCTGACACGCGCACGAACACACACTCACTAACACGCCAGCGAGCTGCTGGCTGCTCAATGGACCGATTTCCCCGCTTTCCTTGATCCCAGCCTGGCCCGGAATGAAAAATTGCAAAATGGCCCGGGTCGCCAGTGTACTTGGGCTGGTCATGCTCAGCGTCGCTCTGCTGATTTTATCGCTCATCAGCTACGTGTCCCTGAAAAAGGAGAACATCTTCACCACTCCCAAGTACACCAGCCGGGGGGCGCCCCGAATGTACATGTTCCACGCGGGATTCCGGTGAGTGCGGGCCTCTATTTGAGCGCCCCAGGTTATCTGGTTTATGGGAGGTGGGGGGAGGGGTGTGAGAGGAGGTTGTTTTGGCTTCCGGAAGACACTTTGGGCAAGATAACTGCGTGGTCCTTCCACTTATCTTTGACTCTCCCTTCCCCCTCTTCTCTCTATATATACATATTTATTTATATGTACACATATGTCTTTTAACCCAAAGTCCCTAAAAGCCTGTGTACTACTAATGGATGCTATTACCTTTTTTCGTATTCTTCCTCGGTATCCCTTCCCTTATTTCAAAAATAGGAGGAGGGTTTAAGGAGAGTGATGGTGTAGGGAGAGGCAATGTGTGTGTGTGTTGGGAGGGGACGGTGAACGCTAACATGGACCCGAGCGAGGTGAGCGCCTGAGTCCTGTCCATAGACTGGGCGGCTGGCTCTTGGAGAGGTCCAAGGGCGATTTAATGGCGCAGGCGCTGGACTTCCCTTGAGTTCCTCTCCACTCTTCCCCCCCCCTACTCCCCAACGCTACCCCCACAGCCCAAACCCCATCAAATGATGTGTGGGTCTCTGCTCACAAAGTCCCTTGGGAATTCTACCTCAATCCTTCCTCCCAACACCAGCCCCCAACCCCCACTTTCCGGGATTTCTGCAATTCCCCCACCCTCTGCGGGAAGTGAGCCTCTTAAGGGCCGCCTACACTCACCCCGGGTCGAAGTCACCCCGCCTAGCCCAGGGCTGTACTGGGAAGGCGCCTGGCACAGCTAGAGGCAGCTTCTCTCGATGCCCTCCCCCTACCTGTGACCCTGGGAAGCTCTACCTGCAAGGCCTCCAGAGGGGCGGGTGCAACTTGTGGCCAAAGACAGGCCAGAGGGGTGGGAACCTAGAGAAGCCCCACCTGGGCGGAAGAGCAGAGCTGACGGGGTGGCCTCCCTGAGGTCCCCTATCAAGGGATGGGGAGTGAAATTCGACTTAAGCTCGGGAAGGAAGAGGTTAAGGCTGAAGCCATTCTCAGCACTCCCCTGGGTCTCGGGTTTCCTGTGCCCTTCTCCAGAAATCAATCACCGGACCTCTGGGGCCTGAAGGGTTCGGCTAGGCAGTGGCGTGGCGCTGTCCGTGGTGCTGACTCCCTGATCCTCGCGGTGCTTCCGGCTCTAGCAATGCTCCCAGGCTCCCTCCCCTGCTCTCGGTGAGACGGCCATTTTATGGTCTCTCCCGCACCGGAGGGATGGACAATGGAGACGTAGTTCCCTAGTTTTCTTTCTTCCTCCAGGATGTGTGTGGGAAACTGAGGGTGGATTAAATAAGCAGGGGATCTGGGGCGGGATGGAGCCAGCACGTGTGCCAGCTGCCTTCCCCTCCCCACCCCCAGCGGGTTGGACTTTAATGGCTATTTTGGCTTCCCCCAGCTGAGGCCAGCACGTTTGTCTGTACTCACGCTCCTCTCCAGGTCACAATTTGCACTGAAGTTTCTAGATCCGTCATTTGTGCCCATTACGAATTCTCTGACCCAGGAACTACAAGAGAAACCTTCTAAGTGGACATTTAATCGGACAGCGTTTTTACATCAAAGGTAGGATAGGCAACCCCAGATAAGTCCTTACACCTTCCCTCTAGGTGGGATTATTATACTGCTAAATGGAATGTGAGCCATCTAGTGTACTCATTAGGGGTGTGAATATTTATTTTACAAGTGAACCAGAAGGTGATTTTGAATTCTGAAGCTCAAAAAACAAAGCAATCCAAAACAATAATCTATCCCTAACATCAGGTGTATGAGCACTGTCTTTACCTTAATGCACAAAGCTGATTGGCAACCTGCTTTCATGTATTTAGTGCCCTCTCATAAGAAGAAAACATCACAAAATCAATTTCAATGGACAAACAAAAAAAATAGTATCTCCAATATCTTCCCTAACTTGGGCTTAAATTGAACACCATGATTTACAGTTAACAATTATAGCTAATATTGCCAAAGCCATGGATTTAACCAAAAATGTTAATTGCAATAGGCCACTGAATGCATTTTCAGTCCCTTGCTGAAAAAATACAATAGTACTGTCTCCTTGGAGCACACAGAAAATGCTATAATCCATCTCCACCAGATTGGTAGTGAAAATCTTAGTCTGAATTTGTGCAGGTGTATATGCATGGTTTTGTTTTGCTTCTGGCTGTTTGCTTTCATTAAGCCTTTATAGTGTTGAACATCATGTAAAAGCTACCAACATCATTCTTATTAGTTGTCTGAGTATCCTCATTTGAAGGGCTGTGTGTGTGTGTGTGTGTGTGTGTGAATTTGAGGTTGAGAAAGAAGGATGAGATTTATTCACTTCTATTTATTCTCTTCAGTGATTCTGGTCTAGTCATTACACCTTCCTTCTTGGTGGGATTATTATACTGCTAAATGGATTGTGAGCCATCTAGTGTACTCATTAGGGGTGTGAATACCTATTCTGTCATGTAGGGGATTGTGTTTTGGTCATGTATTTCTAGTTATTGCATGCTCCTTTTTATTTTAACCTAATGACACAATAAAGACAAACTCAGTTGGTATCCAAAGTATTATGAAAATGTTGTTCATTTGGAATGGTGATACACAATTATGTGATAATTATTAAAATATTTTTTAAATGATTTGATTTAATGAGAAATTCATCCATGATGATAATTGAAAACTCCAAAAGTATTTTTTTTAATTTTTGGTGTTTTTAACCCAATAATAATTTGACAGACAAGTCAGAAAATTTTCATGGGTAAAACACATTATACCATTTCCTAAAAAACATTTCTAACTCATTAAAAACATGCATTCCACACTAGGCCATGTTACCCAAATGATCTGTCAGAAGAGCATTTCCTTTTCAAAACTTTCCTCTTTTCAATCCATTTACTGTATCTTTAATTTTCCCAGTATCATTTAAAACCTTTGTCTTTGTTGTAACAACCTGTAAAAGAACAGTACTGGTAACTTCGAAATTTTTGGGTTAAGGTTTTCAGTTTATGTTCCTCTATATCTTGACACATGCAGTAATATTTCAAAATGTCAGGTAAAGTGATAAGATGCAAAGCATTCAGTTTTATTCCTGCTACATTTTAGGCAGAACACACAGGATATTCAATATTATTTGTTAAAACTGAAAATCTAATGGCAAAATAGCAAATTATTGGTCTCAAATATCTTATGGAGCTAAGACTTTAAGAAGAGGTACTTAATTTACTTAAAGCTCAATATGACAGCAACTTGAAATCTGTGCTAAGTACTAAACTTGCCTTATTCTCTGAAATTTTAGAATATACATTTTCAGAATTTACAATAGCCTGTTTTTCTAAGGATTAGATTTCTCCAAATAAGTTGTGTTTCTACATAAGCAAGTAGGAAAATATCTCTGATCCATTATTCAGAGGGCCTTAGTAAGATTATCTCATTTCTCTTAAATATTCAACTATACCCACTGCTGGTAATATTTTTATTTTAATAATAGATAATAATACACTGACTCATATCTATTTGTCTCTTATTTGGACACCAGTGATATTTGATATTCCTTGAACACTGCAGTCCAGGAGCAAACAAGTAGTGCCTAGTTACACACACTAAGTCACCTATGTTTGTGCATTAACGTGAGCTCTTCGGGGCCTGGGTAAATTGTCTGCCTGTATTTCCTGACACGGTTGGGCCTATGCCTTCCCCATAGTCAAATAACACTATTCACATAGAGCAGAAAACCAAGGAATGGCAGCTAAAACTGCAAGTTACAACATACACAAACCCCAAAGGATTACTTCTAGAACTTGACTGAAAAGAACTGAGCACATGTCTGTAGATTCTGAAGCAGTCCTCTCCTGAAAGACCACGATTATTATGAATGTATAATCTCGCTTGAATTCAGTTTGCCTACATTTCTTGTCTGAATGAAATGGCAAATAAGACATTAAATGAAAAATGAATTCTTTTGAATGGGATGCATTTACTGAATTTCTTTTTATTTTAGGCAAGAAATTCTTCAGCATGTCGATGTAATAAAAAATTTTTCTTTGACCAAGAATAGCGTTCGGATCGGACAACTGATGCACTATGATTATTCCAGCCATAAATATGTTTTCTCTATTAGCAATAACTTCCGATCGCTGCTTCCAGATGTGTCCCCCATTGTGAATAAGCATTATAATATCTGTGCTGTGGTTGGAAATAGTGGTATCCTGACAGGGAGCCGGTGCGGACAAGAAATAGATAAGTCAGATTTTGTTTTCCGTTGCAATTTCGCCCCTACGGAGGCTTTTCAAAGAGATGTTGGAAGAAAAACCAACCTTACCACCTTCAACCCCAGCATCCTGGAAAAATATTACAACAATCTCTTGACCATTCAGGACCGTAACAACTTTTTCCTCAGTTTAAAAAAGCTCGATGGGGCCATACTTTGGATCCCTGCATTTTTCTTCCACACTTCAACAACTGTTACCAGGACATTAGTTGACTTTTTTGTTGAACACAGAGGTCAGTTAAAGGTCCAATTGGCTTGGCCTGGAAATATAATGCAACATGTCAACAGGTGTGTATATTTTATTACCTTTAACTCATACCCTGCCAGATGGCAAATCAATATTGTAATCTCTTGGGGGTGGGAACTACCCAACTAGTTAGTGTTGTGGTTAGCTTAGTACTTTAGGGCAGACTCTTACGTTTTGCTGTGAATAAACTGATCATTCTTGGTAAGGAGTTCTAAGGAAGAAGTTCAAGCTCCTACCAAGCGCCAAAGAGAATGACTGAGGAGCAGTCATAGAAATCGCCACAGTTCAAGAATTTGCTTTAAATGGATACTTATGTCCCCAAAAATGGCCAAACTGGACAAATCAAGTGGTTTTTTAAAAGAAGAGCCAATTAATTTAAAATGTCCTTTTTATTTGATGGCTGGGTGTTTTTTAGATGTCTAATATTAGCAAACCTCCCCGATAAGTCATAAATTGTATAATATGACTTTATAATCTGAGATTTGAGTGCTAAAACACGTAAAAAGTACTTTTCAAATTCCTTGTTGTCTCTTGTCATTTGATAGTCAGATGGACCAGAGATGCAGAATTTGTCTACCTGATGACAGGTAGTCTGGCTATACATCAGAATCACTTAGCTTTGAAAAAATACCATTGTCTGGGCTCTACTTCAGGAGATTCTAATGTAATTTTTCTGGTTAGTGAGCAAAAGGGCCCAGGTATTTGGTGTTTTCTAGCAATCCCCCAGATGATTCTAATATGCAGTCAGTCACAATTGGGAGCCTCTGATGAGTGGCATTGTAAAACGCAAGATTACTTTAGGATTTTTCTCCTTTAACTCTCCTGAGTATATTGCCTTGACTCTAATTTCCCCTTTGCAAATAGCCCCAATGCTCTAATATACTGTCCAAATGTTACTGTAAGTTAGAGTGGGTTCTGGGTGGCCTAGTAAACAGGAAATCCTAAAGATTTCTAGCCCGTATTAGATTATTCCCATCCTACCACCCCTTAAAGTCTTCCAAATGTAAGGTATGTTTAGCTGGCCTCTCAATGAAGGAGAAATCTAATAAACTGGTGTGCATCTAGCAGCTAGATGCTTATGAAGCCATAAGTTACAGTGCAAACTGGAACTTTCTTTGAGAGAAAGGGGCCACTAATAATCATTACAACCAGGGTAACAGACTACAGGATCTCTTTAAGAGGTAACGTAGCCCAAATCCTGAGCTTAAAGTCATGTCAACTGAGACATAATGTGAGGCCTTTTTTACACAAGGTCATGGCCCAAAATGAGCTGAATCAACATTAGAAGCTGGGCCCGTACCAATCTGTCCTTAGGTCTTTTGGCCTCATCACTTTGTTCCCCCCTCTGGCTCTGATGACGTTCACCTGTACCAAAGGAAGTGTCAGAAACCATTCTAACTCCTTAAGTGAGACGTGAAAACCAAGACTGAACTTTGCGATTTCAGCTGGAAGGGGTGAGGTCTGTCTTTGAAATCTTCAAATAGTGAAGAGAGACTGTGTGGTCTTAGAAGCTTCAGAAACTAGCCTGTGTGGCCTTTCAGAAGCAGCCCTTGGGGCTGACCATAATGCTCTACTGACACTCAGCGTGAACCCAAGAAACTGGCTCAGTGAAGACTAGGAGGAAATACTGTCCGTAGAAACCTGATTCATGAACGAGTGAATTCTGCGGACATAGCCAATGATTAAAACACACCGCCCAGAGAAGTCTTAAATATTTGACAGTGTGGGTAGAAAGGTTTCAAATTGCTGTCTAAGTGGGGAGGGACGAACACCTTCATTTAGCTTTCTGAATTCATGAAGTGTGCAGATACTTTTCTTAAGTCCTTGGGACTCTAAAGAAGGACTTGGAGCCCCCTCACAGAAAAACAAAGAAGGTGGAGAAAAATAAGGCCCCACAATCTTCCCAAACCTAGGATGATTTAAATTATGGATTTGAGTATGAAAATACAGGGTGGCGGGGGAGAGAGGAGAGAGGCACACTTAGATTAAGCAACCTCCTCCTTATAGACAAGGGCCCTATATATATGAGAAGCAACGTCTGTGCCACCACCTCCAAGTCAGAGGCCTCCCTCTAGGACAACCCAGGGCAGGGCTGGCCTCCCATGTGCACACCTGTGCAGTCACGCAGTGCTCAGAAGGGCCCACCACATGATACTCTGCTGGTGCCCTCTTAAAAGTCTAAGTAATTTTTCAAGGAAAACCCACATTTCCCTTTTGCACCCAGTCTCACAAATGGTATCACCAGTCCTGCCCAGAAGTGTCTTGTGGGCCAAAAGTCAGGTTCTGAGCAAATCCTGTTTGAATTCTGTGCACACGTCTACCCCTCAGCCCAGTTACATTGACATAGCTGAAGGAAACATTCAGCACTGGCCTCTGAATCCACCTGTACTTATTGTTCCACAGGTACTGGAAAGACAAACATTTGTCACCCAAACGGCTGAGCACAGGTATCCTTATGTACACCCTTGCCTCCGCAATATGTGAAGAGATCCACTTGTATGGATTCTGGCCTTTCGGATTTGACCCCAACACCAGGGAAGAACTTCCATACCATTACTATGACAAAAAAGGAACCAAATTTACCACCAAATGGCAGGAGTCCCACCAGCTGCCTGCTGAGTTTCAGCTGCTGTATCGAATGCACGGGCAAGGGCTCACCAAGCTGTCCCTGTCACACTGTGCCTAAGAACTCTGAACAGAAAGTGCCAAATGGCTGTTTAAGAAGTGCCCCGAGTCAGATTGAATAGTCTTCAGAATAGAACCCTAGAGAATTTCTTATAAGGATTGCCATTTAAAAGGAAAGATGTCTTCTCTCCCTCTCTGCACGGCTCTTTCAAGGGTCTTAGCAGGACAGAGGCATGGAAGCTACATGGTTTAAACTTGATTGATAAAAGGAATGTTGCATTTGGAACTATGCTGCTACTGAAATGGTTTTGAGTATTTTCATGTTTGTATTTTAATAATCAACTGCCTCCCATTTTTCAGGAGGACTAGAGCTGAAGTTTCTGCAGCTCTGCTCAGATACAGCCCTCCTAACCGAGGCTTCTGGCCAATGTGGGCAGGAACTCATTTTTGCCTGGGTGGGACCAGACTCTTCAAAATGGAAACATAAAACATATAGTTTGCATATCTCCCATCTCTCCTTTTCTCTCCCACTTCCCCTCCTTTCCCTCTTCCTCTTTCCCGCTCTCTATCCTCAAAACCACTCCCCTTACCCCACCACCATGGAGTTTAATAATTTTCTAGGAATCATATTGAACTAGCTTTGCTTGTATGTGTTGCATCTGTACTTAATGTGTCCAAGGCTCTGGGTAACTTTGATATTTCATGACAAACCGAGCAAATCATGACAGATCCCCTTATGACCACTTTTTATAAGAAATGCCTCTTACGAAGTCCTCACTCATCCACGCAGTTATCCTGTAGCAGAGCAGTCCCTCCATGGAGAGGGGCACAGAATGTAATGCACCTTTCCCTGTTCCAAAGACAGCCTGTCTCGTGGGTGGCAGTCTCCTGATGTGAGTGCTATTATGGCACGTCACTCTGTTTGCCAAACCTATGAGGGCATTCCAGCCAGATTTAGTGCCTCCCACTACCCCAACCCCAGCACTGGGCTGTGAATTCTCCCTCTGATTATAAAGGTGATGAGTCAGTTTAAGAGCCTGGGACATACAGAGGAAAAGGAAAGGGGGTATTTAGAAGATGTCATGGAATCCTGACTACCCTCAAGCATTAAAATCATGTTACCCACTCAGAACCTTTGAGAACCACAGGGCCAGAGTACTGTGGAAGCATTGGTTGGCCAGGCCAGGCCACCATGTGAATAATGCAAGGTGATGTCATTTTCAGTGCCATGTGTCAACCAGCACTTGTCCAGAACCATCTGTTCTCTTTACGACAACTGTAGACACCGGAGATGAAATATTTCAAAAGGGAGAGCCATTGTGTAGTAGAAAAATCTGGTATTATCTAACCCTGGAAGTTGAGATACATGGGCCAGTTATGAACTAGTTGACCATTCTCTTTTTCCTTACTTCAGTCTCAGGAGTAGAAATTACATCACTCTCATCTCTGGCTTTTCACTGAGCAGCAGTTTGTTCTGCCAGTTGAGCCCAAAGTCTGGCCAAGTTGATGTTAAATTTTAATAAGAGTTTCTTTCTTCTTTCCAAATGCCGGTCAAGCACATTTGTAATACATTTGGGTGGAGTAGCTTGTTCTTTTCCAGAAAACCTCATCTAGATTGCTTGCAAATACTATTTAAAATGATTGCTGGAGCCCAGTAGTCAGCTCACGGTCCCTCTTTGGGAAGGTATAATCATGCCTAAAATTAAACCAAATGCAATGAGGAAAGATACAGTCCTATGCGCATGTTCTGCTCGGTCCTAAAGGAGAGCTCTCCTAGTCTGGTGTTTTGCTTTGTTTCCAGAAGGCTAATCAGAGCAGCTTATGCAGATCCAGATATTAACAAATGACAGGAAAACCATGCAGGTTCAGCGTGTCACCATCTGGGGACACATCTTCCACCCTGTATGAATAGCAGTCACCCATATGCATGGGAAAAAATAGGAATAAATGTTCCAGAATGGGACACACTAAAACAGCTCAATATTTGAAATCACTGGAAAGGGAGAAATCAAAAACATCTTTAAATTCAATGGTGGAACTTGAAGGGCGTCAACACCACACCATATTTGTTCCCCCTACTTTAAAGAGGACGGGATTGTAGTCCGCATGCTGTGCTGTTAGGCTCACTGATAACTGACAAGTGTTTCATTGGCTCTCCTTAAGCATTTAGTACATCTTGTTACGGCAAAGTGATGTTCATGCCAATACTACATTGGCCCTACTCTGACTCTGGAGTTTCCATCCCTACGTGCCCATTAGATTTCACTAAATATGAATGTATCGACACTTTAAACCAGGCAGGTTAAAAGAACAAAAGACTAGAATTCCTAAAGGCAGTTACTTGCCCTATGGTGGACACTTTGAGTTAGATCATGTCATCATTGTGCCAAGTTTGTTTGTTGGATTCCCCCACCACCACCACCATTTCAGGAAGATTCTTTAAATCTCATTTCAGTCTTGGCTCCATCTTAACTTTAGAGGGAGGATATTTCTTTTCATCATCTAACACCAGTCCATCTATTACTTTAGCCAGAACTCAAAATGTTGAGGAAATGGACTTGTCTCCCAGACAAGTCCCGGTTTCCAGGCAGGACATCCTGGAGTTGATCCAAAAAAACCACCCTTCACATTCCTTTAAAAACCTCTGAAGCAAACGCCAAGCTCTCCCATAGTAGTTACCCACAATTCCCATAATTTATAAATTCTTTGTACATAGCTTATAGCCCTCCCATTGCAAAAACTAGAGGTGATATACAGGCAAAACATTTATCTAAGTTTGGGTAATTAGACTTGTACTATTTTTATTTTTAGTAATGTCCTAGACCTACAGTTCCAGCATAGAGAAAAAAAATGCCTCTAGATGATCATACAAAGTTTTTGTTTGTTCTTAAAGATCACTTCAAAGATTAGATCCAAATAGCCATCGTCACAGCCAGAAGAATCAGTGGGTCCTGTAAGTCCTAGTTAGAAGGGCAACAATGTAACTAGTAGAACTTTCAGGTCTGTGTAGTGCTCAAAGACAGGAACTGGGTGAGACAAGACCCCCCATCCCCTACTTCCTGATTCAGCTGTAGAGAAGTACCTCAAGCCGTTGCAATGGGCTTGCTGTATTATACAAGGCTAACAGATGCATCCTTTTGTCAGAACCTTTCCTTTTTCAGGATACAGAAGAGTCCATCCTCAGCTTTCAGAATAAAGTTCATCATGACCCCCTTGGTAAATCACAATACAGTTACTGGTGGCTGACAACTGGGATCATATCCAATAATCTGTTCATCCCAACAAAACCTTGTTTTAGTAACGTGTATGTGTAGTTTCATGTGGGTATCTACATATGACACCGATACAAACGACCCACTCAGTTGCAGGGGCTAAAACCCTACACACATCTAGCCACCTGTTTAACGCCAGCCTCTCACCGTTCATTGGTTACTCTGAATGTCATGTGCAAACATGTAGATCCGGGGTAGAAAGAATTAAAATGTGATACCAAGAATTCCTCCCATAGTCAGAAATCTTGCCCACATTTGACAGTTAATTAAAATGCCAATGGTTCTGCCTTTGCTTCTGTGTCTTAAATGTCCTTAACTATTGTAAAAGTGCTGTGCATATCAGTGTTCCTGACAGTGCTGTGAGTATTGGGCCATCTGTCTGTGACCTTGTCGTCAGCACCTGACCATGGGGCCACCAGCCAGGATATGCAAAGCTCCCTCAGCCTCTCTGGTCCAGCCTCCAGTTATTCAGGAATGTGAGTGCCAGGACTTACATGATCTGCTAGCAAAACTAAGCAATGGAAGAGCATTTCTTCTGACTTTGGGCAAGTCATTAATTATTAGACATTCCCAGATAGCAAAGAGGTATTGACTTGAGGCCAAGAGTAGCAGGGACAGGATCATAGAACCCTAGGATACAGGAAATAGAAGAGCCTTTGAGCTTTTCTAGTGCTAATTCTTGACTTCACAAATGAAAAATGGAGAAACAGAATAATTTTCCCAAAGACTACATAGGTAATCAGAGGAGGGATGACTCCTCCTCTCGTATTCTGGCCTTAACAGCATCAAATGATCATAGATGTGATCAAAGGGAAAGTGATTTTGTTCCAAGACCCACAAGGCAGGCACAGAAAGTAAAATAAGTTAGAAAAGCTGTAGAGGAACATTATTCTCCTTCCCTCCAAAAAAAATAAATTTCTCAATGCAAAACAATAACAGAAGTATCTGCCTCAGTAAACAACATCCCACTGTTAATATTGCTCCCTGGAATGAGAGAAAATTCCCTTGGTAAATCAAGGTTATGGTTAATCACCATTCAGTGACTGACAGCTTAACAGCTGCCACTAGAATCGTATCCAGTGATCTAGTCTTCTTAATAAAACCTTGTTTTCATAACACATATGCATAATTTGAAAGCTGAATACTGGGAATGGTTATGTACTTCACCGTATGTGTAATTTTCAGCAGGGGTCCCTTGAAGTGAGAAATACCTTGGTCAATGCCTTCCATGTCGTAAGTAACTTCAACAGCAAACTGTGTGTTATTGCACTTAGTTCCACTTTCTAAGATGTACAAATAATGATGAATAATTTGGGCTGGGTCTTCATATGCAAAGTGACAGAGTGAACAATTTTCTGTGTAATTCCGGATCCTTTTATCCTTGTTTCCAGTTGTTTACATGTGCTAGGTAAAAGTATCTATCTATTGATAGCTTCTGCTTCTCCCTGGATGTGTATTACTGTCCTTTTGCTTACAAAGAGTTGGGACTTTGTGCATGTGGCTGCAAAACACAGATGGAGCACCAAGGTGCCAGGGACTCGGAGCACCTGGGCCACCTGATTGACGTGGCTGGGCTCTGCGCCCCAATTAATTTAGGCCACAGATGAGTTGATCCCAAGAACCAAAATGACTAAATATTCCCCCACACACACACTCTGCTTTGCAACATAGATAAAACCATTTGAAATGGAAAACATTTTAAAATGTTATTAATTGTATTATGCACTTGTTCTTAAAATTCCTTTTTATTGTAATGATATTATCAAGTTCTGTGTGTCTGAAGAGAAGTTTTTATCCTCGGTGAAGCTCATGCTCTTGTTCTTGATGACAGTGGAATCACAGTGACGAGCCTGTCACAGAATAACTGAGTCCAACATGAGATTACAGTGGGGTCACAAGGTTAGGATCTGGATTATGCTGCTGATCCACCGCAAACAAAGCCGTATAACATGAGGAGCTCTTTAAAATACAATCTTTGCTCCCAACCCCAGACCTTTGACTCGGAATGTCCTGGGATAAGGTCAGCTTGCAAAGATTCCCAAGTGACTCCGATGTGGCCAGCATTGGGAAGCCAAGAATATATAGCAAAATCCTATGTGCCCTTAGGATCAAAGTAGCTGAATTACTTATCCCCCAAGCAATTAATTCCCCAAGCAATTAATATCAGATCTGTTCTTGACATTTTCATGATACATGGCAAAGAGACACAGTGTTAGTGACTCTGCTATTCAACTGTTCTGACTCAATGATCCAGTCACTAATTTGTAAGCAAATGCAAATTGTTCATCGAGTCAGAATGAACTTCCCTACTCTGCCGAAAGACAGAGTAGGGAACATAGTTTTAATATACCTTCCCCAGAAGGTAAGCTCTTCATATTTCATTTTTTATTTTTCAAACTAAGAGACAGATCTCAGGTCACTCCACTTTATAAATAGATAAAACAGACAAGTTAAACAATTCATTCAGATTCCACTGGGATGCCATGCATGAGTAAACTATTCCTAAAGGGTCTGACTTCTCAACCTCCAGGTAGTGCCCACAATTCCAAGGTCCTCAGGTTGAAGTGAAAACAATCCATTTAAGGAGCTAAAACTCTAAGGCCAACTGGGAATTTATAAGGGAGGTGGCCGGTTGGCTGGATGCCCTGGGCCCGCGTCTGTTGAATTAGGAGCACCATCCTAATGACTTTTGCCAGGCTCCTCTCCATGGCTATGCACAAGCAAAGCCTTTAATCATCAGGTATCAAAGGGCTCTTTGATTTCCCTCCTGTGAGAATCAGAGACAGTTTTAGCTCTTTTGTGTGCTGCTAAATGCTTAACAACGGACTCTAGGATAAGGTAGAGCCCTGACTTGTAGCACTTACCAATTTCAGTGGTGTAAATACTGTCATCACAGTCAATTTCAAACCACTAGCTCAATCAGCTGAAAAATGTAACAATACATATTCAAGAGCCAGAATGAGCTGGCTCCAGCACAGCACTGCCTGAACAATTTCTGGGTCCTTGAGCACCAAATAGGAGAGGCTAATAGTGGCTTTGGAGTCTCCCAAGTGCTCCCTCCCCACAAGGAGGCATTTCTACTTTGGCTAGTTCTGCTAGTTTTTAGTATTATTGGGTCCTTGAGGCTAAGGGCCCTGAGGTGTTCAAAATATTTCCTAATCACATGATTATTAGGAACCTCTCAGCAGAATCCTCAGTACTTTAGGAGATTACCAGCCTTGGCTTATCTAATTTCTAAGGTTGACTGTCTTTAACTGCCAGCTGAAACCATGTTTGGCTGACCTTTTTTCATGGCCTCAATCACTTATTTCCCCAGTTCCTAACTTCCCATGTTCACTTGTTCCTTATCCTCCTGACACAGCCAAAGTCATCGGCATCCAGGAGTCAGTGCCCCAGAGCAGCAGGGGAAGAGCAACTCTCCAGTAAGCTTGCCTGGCCCCTCACCCCTGGAGAGGCTCTGTGGCTCCAATGTCCCCCAAACCTGCCAGGGGACATCTACTCAGCGCATGCCCGGGGCCTGAGTGTGGCTAGGCAAGGCTTCATCTATCCCCAGTGAAGTACCTAAAGAAACACCACTAAATAAGAAAGAACGCCACTAGGCAAACTTTGGGAGGAAGTTGTCTTGCGATGTTTTGCCCTTAGCTAAGCTAGTATGAAGCTGGAACCTGAAAAAACAAAAGAAACCCACCAACATTTGGCCACAGCTGTCTCTGGGCATAAAGCTGTGGTGCCATATCACTTCTTCAGGACTCATTCTAAGAGAAGGTCCCACTTACTAAATATTTAGAAATCAGGTGAGCCATGGAACAGTCTGTTTGCAAATTAATGCTTTTTCCGATAGAAATCATTCGTAGGTGGGTTTAATTAAATCTTTCGGAAGGCATGCTGGGAAAAAATGTACTTAATTCCTCAGACACAGTAAGTGGCCACAGGTTTTTATTCTGCATATAGTCTATCAAAATGAGATCACAAAGGATCAATTCTATTTTCCTTGCTGTAGTAAAATACCCTACAGGTTCTATAAAGCATTTCTAGACTATCAAAGTTTGAAACTCAACTTGGGCATTTCCTACATTGCATGAAAAGGCCAGGATATACTTCTCTTTCTGTCCCTGACAGTCATCAACATGAGCCCGTTCCTCTGTGCTGAATGGACAGCTTTTGTTTTCACTGAGTCAAGTACCTGTTCAGACGTCTTTCTTTATTCACAACACACTGCACGTGGCATTCATTCTCTGGCTCTTTTCTGGGCACCAGAGAGATGTTCACAGCTATATGCAAAAATGACTGGCTCGTAGGCCTCCATTTACTACAAATAAATTCACAATAAAACCAGCTTTGAGGCACAACCCCCCCCCCCACCACCACCACCACCACTAGATTTTCAGCTGAGGCGGGAACTGGGCAGGAACAAAATTGCTAGACAATGGGAGAGTGTTGGTGATTGTTTGCAGGTGGAACAAAGTCATTAAAGTACTTATAAAAAGGGAAGGGAGGTTTCTCTCTGAAATCTGGAAAGCTAGGCCGTTTTGCAAGACAGAAGAATTGGCCTCCACGTTAGAAATGCTCTTTAACCACATTACAAGATTCAGACCTAAGCCCCTACGATCCAGAAAAACTGTCTTGCATCAATAAGCCCTAGGAAGGGTTTACTGATGGGCTGAGGTCTAACTACCAAGCCTTGGCGATTAGCACTGAAATTCTCCCAAGATCCAGGTGGGGGGAGGTACCGAAACATCCCTGTGCATCTCGTCAACTCACAGCACAGCCACCTAGGGCCACAGCAGAACTTCTAGACCAAGGTATTGTCTCAGTTCTAGATTGTAGATCAGCCCAGTCGATGCAGAGGTGACTGCTCTTCAGAAAGCAGGAAGCGACTTATCTGCCCAGCTAGTTAGGAGAAATTAGTGCTGAACCTCACACCCACTGGGTTTACCGCTCTGAGCTGCCTCTGTGCTTTACATGGAAAGTTGAAAATCCATGGAGCCGGCATTGACCTGGAGTTAGGGACATAAGAATGTGCGTGGTGTCCTCCCACTTAAACTGCATGGTTTCACCATTTCACTGTGGCATCATTTTAAAGTAGGTTTTATCCATGTAGGATAAGGAATAAAAGGTCTTTAAGAGTAATGATGAAACCAAAAGGTCAAGCAGCAGGAGAACAGTAAATGTTAACTTATTAAAGAAGTGAACAAGAAGCGTGTCAGGGAAAACGAGTTTTGTAATATGGAGCCCTCCCCGCCACACACACTTGGTATGTTTGTTTTGGAAAATGCCACATGTGCTGCTAAGGGACTGGCACTGAAGACTTCGCTCCTTCCCAACCACATCAGAGTTTTCTTGGTCTTTGGAAGAGGTAGTGGCTCTCAAGAAGCAGACTCACGCTCCTGTGAGAGGCAGCCTCAGCTGGCATAGGAGCCCGCCGCCAGCCTGACAGGGCCGTGGAGACCGGGGAGAAGCCAGCACTGCTGGACTGAGGAACATGTAAATATCTTCTGCCTTCTTGGTGAACAAGGACGATCTTCTTTCTTTCGTAGAGGTAATCGCGTACATATTGTGACTGTACTTTGTGAAGAAAATGCAATGATCTGCTTCGACAGCTCCCCAAATGTACCTGTTAAGTGTGAATGTGCCTGCCTCATGTGCCAAACACAGTACTGAATGCGTTGTTTTTCAATAAACTGTTTTATTGTGCATTGGATAACACTGCCTGTTGTCTCTGACCCACTAGAATACACACACACACACACAGCACACTAGCACATTCCATCCAATGAAAGATTGCATGCACCCTCATTTTTTTCCATTCTGTGTGCGAGGAATTCCCCTTGGGAGCTTGTAGGGCCACAGAAAGATTGGGTTTGACTGTCTACAGCCATCAGCTAGCAGCAAATACTGAAAGTGCCTCCATGCACAATTTTTCCACAGGTCCCTTAATTGCAAAGCATGCAATAGGCCATAACATTATTAATTATGTTATACATTATACATGACTAATCCATGTTAATAATGATACATGACTCTGGAAAGTTACAGTCACGTGCATCATTTTATTTCACCAAATATCAGGTAGGAGAGGGATATGGAGGGCTTTGGTCCATGTTGTTGGTAGAAGCAGAGTTAAAATGAAAATGAAGGCTGCTGGGATGCAGTGAGGGAGGAGAGAAGGGAGGCAACAGAGGACAAAGGATGACCCTATTCAAGTGAAGACAAAAATGTCAGAGGCCGGATAGAACATGCAGGACTTTTATTTTCTGAAAACTATTCACCATGCTGATAATGCCCCTTCCCACCCCCCACAGAGAAACAAGTTGTCCTAAAACAGCATTTCACAAACTATGGCCAAATAGAAAATTGACACTGAACTTATTGCAGGCTCTCTTTGCCTGGAGCTGATTAGTAAAAATTAATATTTTTAAGTAGAATTTTTACTTAAGAAAAGGAATTGCTACAACTTGAGCATGACACAGAGCCTAAGAGAACCCCGACTGATAAAAGGTTGAACTTGACCCAAGATGTTCCAGGCCCAGAAGGAAGTAGCTCTGTGTGTTGGTCTAAGCAAAAGCCACGGTGCCTTCTCATCAGGCTGTCCACGGGGCCCAAGGGCACAGAGGTGGCTGCTACCAGCCTCAGATTCTGCATGTGTTAGCATGCTTGAGGGCACTACTTTGGGGGAGTTTTGCTAGTTCTACATATAGGCTGCCAGGGAACAATATCACATAGACTCAGAACGTCACAGGTGACCATGAACTTAGAGATTCAATAAATTCAATGTTCAAGATGAAGAAACTGAAAGTAGGAAGAGAAAGTCACTTATCCAGCCAGATACTCCTACGGAGAAATAATCAAGCACTTCACCAGTGTTTCTGGGAAGCCAAAGAAAAAGAAAGCTGTTTTCATGGTCAACTAACAATGCCATTTTTAACTGCTATAGACAGTGCCTGATGAACAACTTTATAATTAAATGTTTGAATCCATTATTTCCCTGGATAAATCCCTTGAAGTGGTTTTTGAAAAGATATGAGAATTTTTTCTAAGAGGAGTCTTTCTCAAAGCCAGTCAGAAACATTCACATAGAAGATCAATCACCAAGTTTTTCTAAATCTTTATTTCCCTAGCAAACTTTAAATAGCCCTATGAAGGACAGAAGGGTTAGAAGAAAAGCAGGAAGGTACCTCCCTCGTGGCATGGGGGTTAAAGTCTCAGCGCTATCAAGCTATTGCCAGCTACTGCAGCATGGGTTCAATCCCCAGCCAGGGAGCTAACCCACATAGCATAGTGGACCTCTCCTGTCTCGCCTGCTCATCCCCTCAGCTGTGTATTTCAGTAGATCCACCTGTTCTGCTCTCTGTCTCTGGTGAATCCTCTCACCCCCGGCACCTCTGACCTACACCCCAGTTCTTACATGCACAAATAAATAAAATAAATCTTTTTTTAAAAAAAGAAAAGTTTGCATCATTACGGAAAATGACTGTCTCAGCAGAGAATTATGTCTCCTTATGTGCTAAGCTAAGGTACATAAGTAAGCTGTTGTATGCTATTTAAATCCAGTCACCATACCTCTTGCTTAGGAACAGTGGATCTTTACACCTAGAGAAAAATTACACCTTTAACTTTTTTACATCCAATTACATCCTCCTTTCTAATCAAATAAGCACCCAGAACTTCCTGGGAGAGATAGACCTTCAATACAATGACAGAAAACTTTTTTCCTTATTCTGAGAGTATGTTTCTTGCTTACTCAATCCTACTAACCTAATAATGCTTCTAATTCACATTAAGTCCAAGAAGTCAAAATGAGGAGGTTGAACTAAACAATCTATCTTTAAGCTTCATAAGTCCTACAGATTTGTTGTTTTTAACTTTTTAAAATTGGTATCTCCACTTCTATAGGAGAAATGGATTTTCAGAGCAGCTATGTTGAGGGTGGACAAAGAAGTCAGTGCAGTATTCCCTATTCCCTACTATTTGTTTCTTTTTTAAAAAAAGATTTATTTATTTGTGCATACAATAGCTGGGGTATAGGCCAGAGTCCAGGGAGGTGAGAGGATTCCCCAGAGACAGAGTGGGGAGCAGAACAGGCAGACTGACTGAAATACTGCTGAGGGGAGCAGCGGGCGAGGCAGGAGAGGTCTGCTGTGCCATGTGGGTCCCCTCGCTGGCCAGCGGCAGGAATCGAACTCGTGCTGCAGTGGCTGTGATCTGCTTCATAGTGCGTTGCTTAACCCACTGCGCCACCAGGGAGGCCCCTACTATTTGTTTTTTAAATAGATCTGTATTTGCACTATATGTAAAAAGTTTATGTGTAAATATATTCATCTCTGTGAGTTTTAGAGTTTCTGTTAACAACTACTCAACCCTGCTGGTATGGAGGGAAAGCAGCCAGAAATTATACATAAATAAATGAGTGTGGCTATGTTGCAATAAAACTTTATTTACAAAACAAGCTGTAGCCAGATTTGACCCATGGGGCTGTGCTTTAAGCAACATGCTGCTAACTATGCACAAAATACTTCATTTGACAATCTTCATTGTATTAGTTTCCTCGGGCTATCATAATAAATTACCACAGATTTGGTGGCTTAAAGCAACAGAACTTTATTCTCTCACAGTTCTAGAGGCCAGATATTTGAAATCAAAGTGTCTACAAAGTTGATTCCTTCTGGAAGCTCTGCGGGAGAATCCACTCATGTCTTTCTCCTTGATTCTGGTGTCTGCCAGCAACACATGGCATGCCTAGGTGGTGGCTTTATGACCCCAACTTGCTTTACGTTCTCATGGTCTTGCCTTGTGTCTGTGTCACTTCCCCTTTCTTCTCTTCTAAGGACTTGCCATTGGATTTGGCAATTACCCTGGACTTGACCAACCCAGAATGATCTTGTTTCAAGAGCCTTAATTAAATTTTCAAGCTCCATATTACAAGTGAGGTGATATTCCAGGTGAGTATTTCTTTTGGGGCCCACAATACAGCCCCACTGTACATCTGTTTACAATAATATCTTACCTACCAACTAATTCAAGGACTCATAGGGAAGAGTTTCTTGAACACAATTCAGGAATGCACAGATTCATTTTCCAGGTGTGATTATTCCCCATCAAAGGTAACAAAGGCATATTATAGAAGCCCAACAGCATTATTGGGTGATGGAACTTACACCCAATACAAATTACATTTCGTAAAGTTCTCTAGTATCTATAAATACTAAGTGGGGATGCTTCCAACAACAGATTCAGAAACAAGCCACACAACATCTCCAAAATCAACAGATTCTAGAGGCTCCCAGGATACATTTCTCACACCAAGAAGATGTTTGGTGCAAGGATATTGATCAGGTATAAGTGACTTTTTTGACTGGGGTGCATGAACCACATTGAAGGGAGAAATCGTGTATGGAGAAAATATGAAAGTTGACCAACCTATGACATGAAGTGATAAGTTCAGAGGAAATGTCTACACTGTTTCAGTGACACAGTTGTTCAACACTTAAAGATCAATTTAAAACTCATTCTCATCTCGCAGCGATATCACAGATATATAGCTATAGATCTAAACAACTTTAGTCACAAACACTAATGTGTCTGATTTAGCTTCCAGAAACCTTTGTGACCTAATCATCAAACAAGGCCTGTTGGGAACTAAGGTAGAAATTTAGTTGGAGAAAGATCTTTTTCTCAGAAATGGGGCACACTGCAACTATGTTTCATAAAGTGTAGAAGATAGTAAAGGAGGCTAACTGAGTTAAAGGAGAGAAAAGTTAGAGTTGAAGTGAAAATCAAAAATAGTCACATTTCTATGACAAGATTTGTTTCCTCTTGTTGGAAACATGTCCTTCAAAATGGAATATATAAAAAAAATGTTCTGCTTCTTAAATTATGTCAAGACCAGAATGACAACTTGGAGCCTTCATTCTTAAGGGACAAAAGTGACATGTGATATGAAGTCCTCTAAGAGGAAATGGCCTTAATGTAGATAGGTGTGGAGACCCAAACGGGAGCCATGCCCCCCAACCTGGATGTCCTAGGCCAGGAAATGATGCACTGGTCTTGTCTGGAGCACCCGGGCTTGTCTGGCCTCCCTCTGTGATCCAGCTGTAACTGAGAGGGGACAGTCTGTGTGACAGATCAGCAAACACCAGAGCAAGAGCAAGGGATGACAGAAGGGTAAGTCTTTGGTATAAACACAGGAGACTTGGGTTGACCTGGATACTCTCTAAAGAACAGACTTGAACTACCAATCAAGGACAAGGCACAAAAAGTTCTGGCATTCTCTTTAACCTTCATGATTCCCTATGTTCCTTTTGCTGAACGCCTAGACTGCTTCCCTGTTGCGGCCAGAGTTAACTCTGGCACCTTTAAGTGCCCCAGCATCAGCCTTGGGGAAGTCCTCCTTGCTCTCTTTCCTTCCAACTGCAGTGACCCAGCTAACATGCTAACTGCCACAGCCCCGCCCCACTCAGCCCCCATGCGAGCCCTCTTCTCATAAATCCGCCCTGCCTGGACTCCAGACATCGCCTTGTCTTGTAACCAGGGATTGCTATTGAGATGCACAAGCCATGATATCAGATCATGATGTGCCCTCCCAGCAGCCCCTGGGACTTCACAAGGGAGTCACGGCATCCCAGTCCGTGTAAGGAAAGCAGTCAGACAAGATCTGAGTAACTCCAGAAGCTGGAAACTAGGGGTCTTGTATCTGCTGCCACTCTGGGAACACAAAGCAGAAGCTGAAGGGATAAAACAGGTGAAAGCATTGTGATAAAGAAAGAAAAGCGGACTTGGTCTCTCTGGGGAGGGAGAAGTGGCTATGAATGAGAGGCAGGAAGCCGGGGTGGGGAGATTGCTGACAGACTCAGAAAAATGACATCTTCAGAAACCTACTCATGACTCTGCATCCCCAGCTGGGATCACATCGACCAAATCAACGTCTATTGTTACACCACTAAGATTTGGGGGTTAATATATTGTCAAAGTATGTAAGCCAGTGTATGACTGCAGGCAAATGCAATACCTTAGACTTAAAACTTTAACAGACAGGTATCACCAAAAGATGCAGTGCACACAGAAAAAGCCTCAATTTAACCTCTTGGTGTCCAGCTCCAGGTCCTCTCTGCCCCAAACAAGTTTGCTTTCCTGCTGACATGGGATTGTCTTGCTCCCCAGCCCTAAAATCCCTACCACGGATGGCATCCCTTGTATTTATTACTTCTGAGAACTTTAGCTCATCTTGCTTTGTATTTTATGCTCTGTGCCAGGTAACTCAATCCCTGTAAGGTGCTTGAGGGCAAAATCCCACACTTCCTTGATCCATACTTCTTTAAGTCCTTTGCCCTGACTCCTTCTTAGAAGATCCTCAGCGAGTGTTTGTTGGCCCCAGAGGCTCAGACCTGCTTGTCTGGCCCTCAGACTCATCTCTGTGGAGCCCCTGGGCAGCTCGTCTGGCTTCTTGGCAGCACTGTTGCTATCAGCAGAAAATGCTTCACGCTGAGATACGGAGACAGGGTAGCCCAGCAGGTGGCCTTTGCACTGACCGGCCTTCACGTAGGAGAACCCACTCCTCAGAGCTGGGCCTGTCTCACCCAACCAGGAAGTTCTGCTGTGGTTGTCAAGGCCATTCCTGTAAAAGAAATGGCTCCTAAGAGTCAGTGCCTCCTACTTCACGGAGGCATGTGATTCGCTGAATAGCAGAGACTATTTCCTGAGTGGACACATTCAAAAACCCCCTTCAGATACTGAACTGTGGCATTTCCCTCAGATGCCTTCCTGGAAGAACAGACACCAGCTATTGAACCACGGTGACCCCTGCATGGTGCAATTTTGATGACTTCCCGTAATTCTTAAAATTCTCTCCAATGAGCAAATATGTATTACTGTGATCTGAGAAAAAAGGAGTTTATTTTGTGTCTTCTCCCTTTCTCCTCCTTCCCTGAAAAAAACAATGACTCCATTCAGATTACAATTAAAAACACGCTCACAGTCCCTCAGGCAGGACCCAGGCTCAGCCCTGTATATAAGTTACCAGCCAATGGATGCAGCATTGGGCTGCAATAAACATTAAGCCAAGCAATAGAAGTGAAGCAAGCCAACACACCTTCACAGTCACTACAAGAATATCAAGCACCACAGAGTCATCCCAAACAACCCACGTGGGCTACACACCCAAGGTGCCCTACTAATCCCAAGGCACCCCACTAATCCCAGGGCGTTGCTCATGGGGAGCTTGCAGGAAAGAGCCAGCAGCTCCAGGAACCACAACTAACAATGCATTGAGACCTGCCCCAAAACAGGGAGGAGGGAGGGAAAATATCCTAGTCAAATACCCAGCAAACATATCCAGCAAATAGTCAAATGTTCAGCAAACAGCAAACATTCCAGGTCCTGGGAACAGGACCTGGGGGATGCTTTCTAGCTGAATGATCACAAAAGTAGGAGCTTCTCAGATTGACAACCAGAAGCTATGGACATGGAAAGGAATCACAGAGGCACAGAGGAGTCAAATGACTTCTAAGTCACACAACTTGTAATGACCGAAGCAAGACCCTAATTCTCTTTGGGCCCCTTCACGTGACATTGTGCTGAAGAAGCACAAGGACATCAGAATCTTCACCTCCGGCACGCCTGCTGGCGCACACCACCCCCATCTCTTGCTGCAGTGCCTTTGTGTGTGGCTTTCTGGCCCAACCCCATATGTATTTATTTGACTTCAGACTTCTCTGATCAAAAGGCAGTTGCCTCAATTTGAAGCAATCACTGGTATGCTCTAACTGAGGGTTAATTCATCAGCATTCCAACAGCAACACTGAAAACAATATTGGGACTATGAAAATTAAAACCAATTTTTTTTTTAAAAAATTAAAGCAAAGTTGATTTAAAAGAAATAGGTCACTTGGTAAGTCTGGTCATTGAGCTAATTCAATTCTTCCTGAGAGATGAAAAAGTGCTAATTGGGTAAGATATTACCCTTAAAAAAGAAATGTAGACCTCAAGGTACAGCTGCCAGGTAGCAGCTTCACTGGATCTACTCCATAGCCAATTATCCCAGATTGTAGGGTACTTATTTTTCTTTTTTAGCACTGGAAGTCCTGAGTCCTGGAAAACAGCTGCTTGCCCTAAACAGAATTTATGAATCTGGATGGGAAACAAATTACACCTTTGTTTTGGCTAAGCCCGAACCACAATTAACAAATGTCCTTCAGTTATGAAAGTGGGCAACAAATCACGGTGATATTAACAATCTTTATGACATGGTCACCAAGAGGACCCCAGAAATGTTCATATCATACTAAGGTACAGCAGATATCTTAAAACATCATATATGCATCACTACTTTGAAAAAAAAATAGGTATTAAAGCCAACACTAGCTCTTATTTAATGCGTTAATTTAAGAAACACAACGATATAAAATTTTGCTTTCACTATCTTTATAGTTATATGCAATATAAGTGCATTTATAATTTTATGACATACAGTCTATGGACTTCACGAGACTGCCAAAGAAATCCCACAGACAAAAATGGTTAAGAACTATCAAAGTTCTGGGTAGAACCTGAAAGACTTTCTAGTGGTGGAATTTAAAGAATCATGTACCAGGTTGTACACTGAAGGATTTTAAAGTGTTTTCTCATTTCATCCTCTCTGCTATCTGCTAAGGTGGTTACTAACCCCCAAAGTCATGCTGATAAATCTATGCACTTCACCACCAGCAATCTGACCTCTCCAGGCGACCTGGGGCTATAGTGTCCTCTCCCGATGCTTGTAGCACAGGATACACCCACCTGGGCATGCTGAGGGCCGAGGGTCCCATTTAGCAGCACAGCAAAAGCGGAGGCTGCCTGCTCTCTCTAAGAAACTGACCTTATTTATGAATAATTTTATTTATTTCTAAGAGTCTCTGGCCAACCTAATTCTGGGCATGAGGCTTATTTCTTCATCTAAACCCCAACCCCTTCCCAGCTTCTTAGGGAGTTTCACTAATTTTTGAAGCATTTTCTAATTGTCTCCTAGATATTTTGCAGTATTGGTTGCTCTTATATACAAATGTATATTACCTGTTGGGTTCTTTCTAGTCATATATTTCTAGTCATAATTCTCTTAGTAAATTGAATTCCATCAATATTACCTTATATTTTACAATGGCCAGAGTCACTTAGGATAGTCCCTGTGAGTTCTATAGAAACAGGTTAATATGTTGCCTCCAAAGACTGAAAAGAGAAAAGAAAAAAAAGTGACCACTGTAAAGAAAACTCATTTTTTCATATTCTCAAAAAGGGAAGAATGTATTCCATCTTTTTTGTCCTATTAAGAAATTAACTTCAACAGTAGTTCTTAACCTAGAAATGCCAATGTCTTCCTACAAAGAAATCTTGGACTGCATTAGCCCACTAACCAGGAAGGCTGGAAGCCTCCAAAGGCCCCCTCAGGGCTCTGCAAGCCGTGTGCAGAGAACCTGTGAGACGGTGTGAGGGATCCAACTCAGTATACACAGGCAGGATTTCCTTTCTTATTCCCAATGAGGTATATAATTTACACAGAAAAAAGTGCACAGACTTTAAGTGTTCAATCCTATGCTCTCTGGCACCCTGACACCCAAAACAACATATAAAATATTTCAATCAATCTGAAATTTCCATTCAGCCCCTTTAAGTCAATTTTCATACCTCACAATCACATTCTGATTTCTGTCCCCATAGATTATTTCCCCTGTTCTTGGACTTCATATTAAAAGAATCATGCAGCACATAGCTCCAGAGGAGAGAGAGAAAGCGTAATCATCATAAAATGCAACCAGCCAGAGCCTTATCCATAACAAAGAGTCACTCTCCAGGGAAAAAATTTTGCCAGACCTTTACACCAACTGAAGGAAGAGAATTCCTCCCACTCCAGTCCACTGTAGCCTTCCTCTGTCACCTAAGAGGAAAAAATTGCAATCAACAAAGGTCAGAGCTTCAAGAAAATAGATTAGAAGTGCTACAGCCAGGAAAGGAAACAGAAAATGGAGGAATACCACTGAAGAAACAGTTGTGAAGGTCAAAAGCTCACTAAAAGACTGAGTTTTAGAATGTTCCTCCTCCTTCCACCTTAGTACCACACACCAAAAAAATACCAAAATAATAATAGCAGCTTACAGCTGAAAGAGTTGCAAGAAATAGCCTCTCTGAGGAGGAGAACTTAGGAAAGCCCAAGGTCAAGAGGTCATAAAGGCAAGGGCACTAGAAGAAGCTGAATCCTCTACTATTAAACACAGTGCGAAGTCTTACCCAGATTTACATAAGTTCTCACAATAAAGGTTGATTTACCTCAGTTTCTAGTACCCAAAACAATATGCCTTAAAAAGCACAAGGCAGACAAAATAAAAGAAACAAAGTCTGAATAAACAATCATCAGGACCAGACTCAGATGTGACACCAATGTCAAAATATCACAGCAGAGGGAGTTTTAAGTAGTTGATTATTATGCTAAAGACTCTAATGAAAAGAAGACACATACAAGAACAAATGGGCCATGAATGGAGACAGAAACTCTAACAAAGAATGAAAAGGAATGCTAGAAATTGAAAACACTGTAGCAGAAATGAAGAATGGTTTAATGGGTTCAGCAGTAGACTGAACATAGCCAACCAAGGAATCTGTGTGTGAAGTTGTCTATAAAAACTTCCCAAACTGGGCGCTCCCTGGTGGCGCAGTGAGTTAAGCAATGCACTATGAAGCAAACTACAGCCACTACAGCCACTGCAGCATGTGTTCGATCCCTGCTGCTGGCTGGGGAGGTGACCTACATGGCGCAGGCAGACCTCCCCTGGCCTGCTGCTCCCCTGAGCAGTGTGTTTCAGTCCATCTGTTTGTTCTGCCCTTGCTCTGTCTGGTGGATTCTCTCACCTCCCTGCACCTCTGGCCTGTACCCCAGTGCTTGTATGCATAAATAAATAAATCTTTAAAAAAAAAAAAACTTCCCAAACTGAAATGAAAGAGAGTAAAGTATCAAAAAAAGAAACATCAAAGAACTGTGAAACAATACCAAATGATGCACCACGTGCAAAATCTGGATACCAGGAGAAAAAAGAGAAAATGAAACAGAAATCATATTTTATGTTATAATGGACAAGAACTGACCAAAATTAATAATTCCAAACCACAAATTAGGAAACTCAAAGTTACTGAATTTTTGGTCTGTTTTTGCTGTCAGCTATTGAGTGGAGTAACATCACCAAATATGACTATAACTTTGCAAGTTCTCCCTTTATTTATTTAACTTTGAAGTTCTATTAGGTAGTAAGTCTTCTTAATGAACTGAGCTCTTTATCATCATAATATATCCTTCTTTAACTCTGGCAAAATACATTCCCTGAAATCACCTTTCCTGATATTAAGCTACACCAACTTTCTTACACTTAAAGAGTCCACATGGTATATATTTTCCCATCCTTCTATGTTTGATCTGTTTTATCTTTAAATATAAAGTGTGTTTCATTTAAATAGTGTGTGTGTGTGTGTGTCTGTAGAGAGAGTATGTGTGTGTGCTTTATCCTGTGTGGTAATTGCCTTTTATAAGGGGAATTCAGATCATTTACATTTAGTATAATCATATACATGTATATATTTAAGTCCTCCATCTTGCTATTTGTTTTCTGTTGCTTCTGTTCTTTGTTTTTGTTTCTCTTTTCCAGCCATCACAAGTTAATGAAGTATTATTAGTAATTCACTAATACTGCAAGAAACTTAAAACTGTTAAGTCTTCTCTCCTAACCCATGTGCTCTAGTTCTCAAATATTTTATTTCTACATGTTATAATTGCCTATAGAATCAATGCATTGTTTTTGCTTCAAGTAGTTCATATTTGTATTCTAAATGCAAAGAGAGAGAAATTTAGGTATCAAACAATTTTTAAGAGGTATTTTATATGTATCCAGATAGTTATCTTTCCTGGTGTTCTTCAATGTTATGGAAGAGCCAAGATTCCATATGGTATCGCTTCCCTCTATCCTTAAGAACTTTCTTTAGTATTTCTATTTTTTTTTTTTAGAAATGAAGCTTTTTTTTTAAAAAAAAGATATATTTATTTATGCATACAAGAGCTGGGGTACAGGCCAGAGTTCACGGAGGTGAGAGGATTCACCAGACAGAGTGGGGAGCAGAACAGGCAGACTGACTGAAACACACTGCTGAGGGGAGCAGCGGGCGAGGCAGGAGAGATCTGCTATGAGATGTGGGTCCCCTCCCTGGTCAGAGGCAGGGATCCAACTCGTGCTGCATTGGCTGGGGTTTGCTTCATAGTGTGTTGCTTAACCCATTGTGCCACAAGGGAGGCCCTCTTTAACATTTCTTATAGTAAAAATTCTCTCAGCTTTGAATCGGTCTCAAAATGTTTTTATCTTACCTTCATTTTTGGAAGATATTGTCACTAGATATAGAATTTTAGAAGAACAGTTTTTATTTTCTTGTAGCACTTTAGCTACAATAACTTAGTTATTTTCTGTAATCCATTATTTCCAAAGAGAAGTCAATTTTCTTATTTTTAAATTTTCTTCTGACTGCTTTTAAAATTATATTCTTTATCTTTGATTTTCAGCAGCTTGGTTGCTATGTGCCTAAAGGCTGTTTTCTTTGACGTCTTAGAGATTTTTGGATCTGTAAATTAATGTCTTATATCAATTTTGAAAAATTCTTAGCAATTATCTCTTCAAATATTTCATCCATCACCGTTTTCTCTTTCCTCGCCAGTTATTCTAAATAAGCATGTAATAAAACACTTTTGTGCTTTATTAAAACTGTTTTTGAAACGATCTATAATGCTTTCTTTTCCACTTATCTTCCTACACTGATTTTTCGGTGTATGAAAATGATATATTTCAGGTTCACTGTTCTTTCCTCTGCTATATCTAATATGCAGTTAAATGTGCCAAATGAACTCATTTCTGATGTTATATTTTTCATTTCTGGCATTTCCATTTGTTTTCAGTTCTCTGCTGAAATTCCCCAGGTGTTCACACATGTTGCCCACCTTGAAATTTACCCAAGAAAATATATGTTCACACAAAGACTTCTGCACAAATACAGTAGCTCTATTTGTAGCGGCAATAAATAAATAAACTGGAAACTATCAAAATATCCATCAACAGATGAATGGATAAAAAATGCGGTAGACACCTCACACCAGTGAGAATGGCACATATCAAAAAAAGTAGCAACAATAAATGTTGGCGAGGATGTGGAGAAAAAGGAACTCTCTTACACTGCTGGTGGGAATGCAAGCTGGTCCAACCATTATGGAAAGCAGTATGGCTGTTCCTCAATCTACTAAGAATGGAACTTCCACAGGATCCAGCAGTCCCACTACTAGGAATATACCCAAAAGACACAAATACACTGATTCAAAAGAATACCTGCACCCCTATGTTTATAGCAGCACTCTTTACAATAGTAAGACCTGGAAACAACCTAAATGCCCAAAAACAGATGAGTGGATCGGGAAGCTGTGGTACATATACACGATGGAATACTATTCAGCAATAAAAAATGAAAAACTAGACTCATTCATAGGAACATGAATGGAACTGAAAGGGATTATGCTCAGCGAAGTAAGTCAGAAGGCAAAAGAAAAATACCAGATGGTTCCTCCCCTAGGAGGAATATAAGGGAACCAAATAAGGATCAAGGAAAGGAATAATAATAATAATAATAACAATAATAAAGACACAAAAACCAAAAATGAAAAGAGAAGGACAAACTGGGGACACTTGGTGGGGAGGGAAGAGGGGAAGGATTAAGGGCAGATGGGAACACGGGGGACCAAGATGATGGTGCACTGGTGAGATGGTGATGGGTGGGGAATACATGGGGATTACAACTGATGTCAAATATATGTAAATTTTAAAAAATTATATAAAAAAAATAAACTGCTAAAATAAAAAAAATGTGGTAGAGCTATACTATGGAATACTACTCATCGATAAAAATGGAATTAACTGTGGATGTACTCTGCAAGGCAGATGAATTTTAAAATAGTTGTACTGAGTGAAAGAAATCAAGCCAAAGAATACAGACTACATGAATCATTAACCATTTATTTTTTAAATTTTTTAAAAAAGATTTATTTATTTATGTATATAAGTCCTGAAAATGCAAACATAGTGAAAAATGCATTGGTTGCCTGGGGGTGGGGACCTGGAGAAATAAGGAGGGTTAAACAGGAAGAATTACAAGGGGAGCACAAAGAAATTTTTAGAGTTAATATGCTTATTGTTTTTATTGTGGCAATGGTTTTGTGGGTGTGTAATAATGTCAAACATAAATTTTATACTTTAAATATTTGAAATTTATTGTATGTCAATTACAGTTCAATAAAACACTTAACTTTTTTAAGTTATCTGTAGTTCATCTGGCTTCTTATCCCTTCCTCTGGAACTTTCCTCTCCCTACCACTGCCCTGCTCTTCCCTCCTACTTCATCACTTCCTGGATTATATTTCCTGGTTGTTGTTTTTTTCTGTTCTCAGCTCCCTGATGGTTTTGTTTAAATTGTGGTAAAATATACAGAACACAAAATTTACCACGTTAAATGTATATTTTAATGGCATTAAGTACATACACATTATTGTACAGCTACCACCACCATCCAACTTCAGAATGCCCTCACCTTCCCAAACTGACACTGTGCATACATGAAGCAATAACTCCCCCACTCCCCTCTCAGCTCCTGACAACCAACATTCTACACTCCAGCTCTAAAAATTCCACTCCCTTAGGGAAACCCATAGAAGAAGCATCATTTGATATTTGTCCTTCTTCTGACTTGTTAATTTCACTGAGCATAATGGCCTCCGGGTTCATCCATGCTGGAGCATGTGTCAGAAATTCCTTCCTTTTGAAGGCTGAATAATAATCTGTTGTGTGTCTGTATAGACCACATATTAATTATCCATTCATCCGTGTATGGGCACTTAGGTTGCTATTGTGTTTGATGGATTTTAAAAGACTTAACTTTGGGGGTTATCAGGCTTATTATCTATGTTAGGGTAGAAAGAATAGTCTCTTGCAACTTCTCACTACCTAATCATAATTAAAGGTTCTCAACAGTTTCAGTCATAATCTAATTTTTCGTATCTGAGACCAAGTCCTAGAACTGAGGAAAGGGCATAACTATTTTATAAAAGGATAATGAATCATTAGAAAGGCCATATATAAAAAAGCCTCATACAGGTATGAGCCTCAAACATAAAGGTATTTATGTTTTTCAACATCTGAGAACATAAAACTAACTACAGCACAAGAGGGACAGATACTGGAATCCACACAGCTTGATCACAGTCTGATTCCTTTTCTGCTACATTGTGTCGCCTCAATAGTATTTAGCAGCAGATATATTATCACACTGAGATATATCATAAATTAGTCAATTTTCTGAAAAAATTATAAGTAATATAATTCCAATCAAATTTCCAACCAGGGGCCTCCCTGGTGGCGCAGTGGGTTAAGCAACGCACTATGAAGCAAACCGCAGCCACTGCAGCATGAGTTCGATCCCTGCTGCCGGCCAGGGTGGGGACCCACATG